>MU228411.1:942858-953383 GCA_018584345.1 Thuja plicata | reverse complement strand
ATATATCTCATCTCAAAATACAAAAATGTGTGTCACATGATCCTCTGCTAAATCATGCTAGTTGTTGTGATGATCCACCTCCCTGCCCTAGTGGTGGATGTGGTGGCATCCCCACAAATCCCTGAGATATGGAAGTCCAGGTTGTGCTCTGTGATCGTGACCTCTTCGAGTACTCACACCTCTGTCCCTCTAGAGGTAGTTGATGATACAGGACTTGATAGTGGGCTGTCTCTATGCCTACCCTGGTCACATCTTGGTGAGCTGTGAAAGCATCTGCAACAACCTGTTTAGCCCCACCTTCAATGGCTGTCTATCTAGCGATGTCTCGCTAGTCCTATATACCTTGGCCCACCTCTGTGCTGTATCCCTTTGTGAGGTCAATGCAAGGATCTACTCTGTGGCCTACTCCATCAATAAGGTCAAGGTACTCAACTGGTCTGTCAATGTACCTATCTTTGTTCATAGCTCTGCAGCATCCTACATCAAGTCGACCATGGAGAACTCTCCTATATCAACCCTACCCTATAAAGTGTCAAAAGCACCCTCATCCTTGTCTACCTGTGTTGTTTCTACAACCAATAGTCCCTGTATCCAGGTCATCTTAGTCTTTAGGCTGGTCTCAGATACATCCACCATCCCCAGTAAATTGTGCAATTGTGCACACTTCATCTATAAGTTGTCTTGCTCCACGATGACAGTGTCATGAGTCTCCTATGCCACAAACCCCGTCGGTGGCCCTTACGACCCCTTTTGGTTCCTATACCTGTGCTAGCACCTAGGGTTCCTATACCTATACCTATGGTGGCCCCTGTGGCCCCTGATCCTGACCATCCCCTGGTGGCCCTTGTGGCCACTGATCTGGTCCAACCCCTGCCTGTGCCTCTGTCTGAGGTCTAACCCATCTTTATTGAGGCCTCCTCCTCTATCCTACTGCTTAAGTTTCATGGGAATCTCCTACTTTTGTCCTGTCATTGACATCCATATCTCCCATTGGCTGCTCATGAGCAGCCACCTGAACTGGGTCTGTGAGTTGCAATGGTGTATGTGCAACCCACCATGCTGTGTACTCAGCAGTCATCCCTGTGTCAATAATATTAGGTTTTTCCATGAAATATATTTGTGCCATATCCCTCCAGGATGCCCTCACTATGAGAGTGTCAGTGTATCTCCCCCATGTTCGCACCTCCTTAGTGACATGAGGATGTAAGGCATCCTCGGCCACCACCCCCTTTTGTAGTCTGAATTATCGCATGACCCTAGATGGTCTATATCTCTCTATCTGGTGGATAGTCCTCCCTAATAGAATGCAGTTAGTCTGTACATACAAAAGGTATAGAAAATCCACAAATCCATCCTTAGCTCCTACTGCCTAGTCCATCGCTCCCCACTACTTACAGAGTCTGTATGGGGTCTAGTAGAAAACATGTACCTCATCGAGTAGCCGATGCCAATATCCAGTCTGACCAACTAAAGTGTACCTCAAAGGAAGCCTATACCTACATGCATATGGCTCTCCTCGCTTCTAAGCCTCCCACACTCTCATCAGCCAGAACACTACAATGTGCTCCCATGTCCACACTAACAACAAAGTGACTCTTATCCCCATGTTGTGCTCCCCACAATACACAGCCATGTGCAAGTCATGGTACAACTATCCTAGGACAACATACCCCCAGCAATAAGTAGTGCCCTCCTCTAGCATCTCTGCTAGCACCCGCGACCACCCCATACAAAAACCATGTCCAGCCAAGTCAGCTAACATCCATCCTCTGATCAACCCAAGAAAGAACAAAGTTGTCTACTGTAGTCCCCTATCCACCACTGGCTGCCAGGGCATCTAGGTCCTATACATCAAAATCCTCCTCATGGGTCTCTTGAATGCGATCTCCATGTAGTGATCATTATCCTCTAATCTATACTAAGGAATCACCCCTCGAATAGGTATCTAAAGGATCCGCCAGACATCCTCAAGTGTGATCATGGCCTCTCTCGTAGGCACGTGGAATGTTGTCGTGTCAGTATGCCACCACTCGATTAAGGGGGTCATCATCCCATTGTGCACCCATAGCCTAGACCAATGGTCCAATAGTCTAACCCGACAACTGCTAGCAACCCCCAGTCTTCCTCTATAAGCTGCAGCTCCAACTCCATGGTAGGCGGCCAATGCTCCCAAGATCCCAATGGTGGGAATTGCTCCTATAGATTTCAAAACCCACCATGTCACTAACACATTTCTTCTATTCCTAGCCTAACCCTTCCCAAAATGGGGCATCTTGTCCCTAGGTCTTTTTCCAACCCATCCCTGACCCCCGTTAGGTCCCTCTGTTTCCCTTCCCCTTAGCGTCTGCCCCTTTGGGCACAGATGCCGGTTCAGCCAAAAATGTTGGTTCATACACCAGCGTCTCCTCCCTCATTCAATCGCAGACTGTCGTCTTCATAGATGCGGATCTGGTTCCAGCATCTTTGAAGATGCTAGTCTGAAACTGTCATCTTCAGAGATGCCGATTTGGGGATCAGTGTCTATGAAGATGTCAATCTGGGGATTGGTGTCCTCATAGATGTTGGTATAGGAACCAACGTCTCTAGTCTGAAACCTAATTACCCCTCATTAATGACCCTCCTAATGCTCCCAAAAGTGTTAAAACTTTGATAGTAATAAATACAAGGTCTCGGTTGAGTCACTTACCAGTACTGGTCACTCCGCGGGTCACTCATGTGTCCATACGTGCTCCCCCAACTGCCCCTTCATCCTCTTGTCAGCCATGATTTTCACTCTAGAGCTCTATTTTCACTATTTACTATTCGCAAATGACCTTCCTTAAACCCCCCAGCCCCTCTTATAGCCCCCATTGTCCCCGAAAACTTTTCCACCCCATTTTCCCTCCCCCTGTATATTTTTGTACAAATTCTTCATGTTGTACAGTTTAACTACATCAAAAAATCCCAAAAACATTTAAAAATCGTGAAAATAAAATAAAAATTCAAAAAATCCAAAAATTTCAAAAAAATCAAATATTCTCAAAAATCTTGCAATAAACCATCGTTTATTTCTACATCACTCAGTATTTCAATTTTTAGTGACGTTTTGACTCCTGGGACTACGATCATGTTTTTCTCACAAAATCAGTTTTGAAATCGATTATCCTTGCTCCTCATTCTGCTCACAGATTTTGCTAGTGAATATTTTTTAATCAAATCCAATCCAATCTTTGTCTGTTAGATGCATCCTTCCAGCGTTGACTTATCAAATCCTTCATCACACCAATCCTATTCATGGCAAGAACTTTGGACTAAATAACTGCTTGGTCATGAGGCCTTCTTTATTGATTTTATCTTTTTGTGTCTGTTTAAACCTCCTTACCACTACCTCGATCTGCTATATCTTGGTGCATTGTGACTGGTGACTACTGATACATGCATCTTTTGTAGTGTGCTTTTGTTTGAGCATCTAGTCCACATAAAGGAATCTTGTCATTTGTGTTTTCTAACACCTTATGCATACCTCCTCTTACAATATCAAAATCGGATGTCCTCTGCATATATTTCACACAAATGGATCCCCAATGCTCCTTAGCTGCACTTATTTTCATTTGCATTTTTCGTTGCATTCTTAAATTGCATTTTAGAAGGATTCTATTGATTATCTCATGTCCCTTCCTCCTTCCTGTTGCATCATTTTTTGAGAAAATTCCACAACATCATCTTTGTTGCATTCTTTTTTTGAGGGGGCACAACCCTGTACCATCGTTGCTTTGGCACAAATTCTAGAAACCCTCTTCCTCTAGGGAAACTTATTTTCTTTTCTTTGATGCAACGTCACTTGCGACGCCACATCAAAGAGGGGAAAAATGTAGACGTCCAAAAATATTAATATTATTATTAATATTAAATTCCCTCTTATTCCTCTAACTATTTAATTCAATCAATTAAATAGTTTCATTTGCTAGTATTAATCAATGATCAAATACTATTCCAATGTATTTTATTTAAATACATTTGTCTCACAAAATCCCCTTTTTAATAAATTTATATTTATTAAAATCCCTCCATATTCCTAATTCTTCTAAACTATGATTTATTCAATTCTAATTTGAATTATAATCTAAAACCTAGGTAGGAACCTATTAATCCAACCTAGAGACCTACCCTAAGCCTACCCTATTCCTACTCTACTCCCATCATCTCACTTCTTAAGTATGCTTCCCTACCTAACTATCCTTTAGTCATACTTAAAGGGTGATTCCTAACCTTTTTAAGGCTAATGGAATGCTCACCCGCATGGGGAAATTCTCTCCAAAAAGGGTTACCCATTCCACTTAAATTCCTCTTACAACTTTGTCTCCCACTTGGAATTCT
The DNA here is from genome assembly GCA_018584345.1 of Thuja plicata. Classification (NCBI taxonomy): domain Eukaryota; kingdom Viridiplantae; phylum Streptophyta; class Pinopsida; order Cupressales; family Cupressaceae; genus Thuja; species Thuja plicata. Next base: position 949,027 of record MU228411.1, on the reverse strand, counting down.
TGAGCCACCAAATATTAAATGCTATATTTGACTCAAAATTGGCCATCCCCTCAAGCCTATGTGTCCCTTATGTGGATCTTATGTGGATGCCACATAGATGCCACATCATCTAAGCCCTCTTCTTCTCCTCCAAAATTCTATAAATAGAGGCCTTCTCCTCTTCATTTTTTATCTCTCATTGTGCATTGTTATTATGCTAGAATTACTTTAGAATTTCATAGCTTGTTTTCATGCTCTTAGGCTTTAGCTTAAATCACATAGAAATCACATTCTAGGCTTCAATTTGGTAAATGAATCAGTTTTTTGCATATGCATATCATTTCATAGTTTGATCTATCATCTTAAAGAAGATTTGAGACTAGTTCTTCATACTAGCTCTTGAATCTCTCTTCTTGCTTATCAAATCTTGCATTGCATTGGGGAATTGATCCATTTGTGTTTGAGAGAGCACACCCATAATCCATCAAAAAAAGAAAATAAAATAAGTAGAATAGGGTGCATTTTTCTTTCTTGGTTCTTGTTTGGCTCTTGTTTCTTTCATGAATTCTATGTGCTAACCCACTAAATTGTCATGTTTTAGCTTGCTCCCAATAGATAGAAAATTTCCTCATACACAGGTGGAGTAAAATGAGAGAGGCTTTCAAAGTAACAGACAACAAAATCAGAGGTATGGGAAACCTTACAAATTGCAAGACATGCCATATAAAACAAATTGAAAGGATGGTAAACCTATTTCAGAGGGGCCAAGTAATAAAGGTAGTCCTGATCCTTTAAAGAGAAATAATGTACATAACTTAGAGAATATTTCTTGGTGTGTTCCCTACAATATACCACATTCTTCTCTTGAATGTGCAGTTACCCAAGATTTGCTAGGGTCTGCTAATAATGAAGATGATTAGAGTGATTAACAGGAGGAGGTACCTAAAGTAAATATGTTCATGACGTACCTATTGGAAATGAGATAAGTAACTGAGAGGGGAGGGGTAAATCAGTTACTCTAAAACAAATCCTTGTCCCTTAGATGTTTAAATACTTTAATATTTTTACTCGGGTTAGTTAAGATATTCTTCTATAGCTCAGGTATTCCTTCTGTAACTCGGGTGTCAAAGCAATGTTTAATGCAATTATACTTAGAGATTAAGTGCAGAAACATAAAGCATAAAAAAAGTAACAAGTACACATATGACACCAAGATTTAACATGGAAACCCAATATGCGAAAAACCACCAGTGTAACTACTTACTATTTTCACTCTTTTCAAGTGAGCCCTATTAGGACCCAACCATGTTAAAGGTCACAATAACACACTATTAGGTGTGACCTATTTAAAGGAATTAATCACCCTGTGAGGAGTGGCCTTGTTAGAGGTCTTCAACACTTCAATCCTAAAATGCTACCTTGTGAGAGGATTTACAAAGGCAGTTAAGTCTACTCTGTTAATAGATCTTGATCATTGCTACAATTGTTAGAAAGTAGCAATGGATTGACCTGTATGTGTAAGCAAATGGATTTATTGATTCAGATATCTTCTTGATTGTAACTAGATCCTTGCTGATCATATATTCTATTGCAACTCTGAGTGTTCTGTATTCAATCAAAATCCCATCTTATTTCACCTTCACAGAATTCCACACTTCTGCCTTTTCACTTTTTCTTCTACTTACACACTTAGACTTCAACACATTCAATCCAAACTTGACCTTTCATAAATACATAGTAAGCCCTCTCAAGTCAGATTGAAAAAACTTTAAATGATAAATCATAATTTAGTCAGCCTCATATAACCATTAATTACATAATATAAATCACTATTAGTCGGCTGCAACTGAATGCCCGACCAAGACTAAAATGCCCATCTGATCTCGGTCAACACTGAACTTCTTTAATGCCTGAACTCAACTCATTTTTCTTACCAATTGTGCTCGATCTGAATGTAGACATTAGTGTAAAACCACTACATAAGTGTATATACATGTGTAACATCAATGACAATACACAATTGAATAATTGTCTTCAATAATCTCCCTCTTTGGCATTGATGGCAACACAACGTGTCATAATACAAAGAATTATGGAGCAACAAAAAATTTCTTTAGTGTCTTTAGCTTCATTCTGATTCTCCCTCTGACAATGTCCTTAGCTTCATTCTGATTCTCCCCCTGACAATGTCCTTAGCTTCATTCTAATTCTTATGTATTATAGAAAACTCTCCCTCTTTGACAAAAGATGCCAAAGACTCCAATTCCACAAATACTATTTCTCTTTGAATTTGTAATGTACCTACATGTACTAAGTCATCGACAATGGGCTCTGATAGATCTGCATCAACTGGAATATTTTCACTTTCGCTCGGGTTGATGCATCACTAAACTATATTTTAGTGACCTTTAGGTAGGGAAAGTACTCCTAGCTTTCCTCTAAGATACAAGAATACATCCTTAGGTAAGGGTTTGGTGAATATGTCTGCAACTTTTTCTTTGGTGTTTACATATTCCAACCTTACTTCTCTATTCTATACTAATTCCCTTAAGAAATGATATTTATTGCTATGTGCTTGGTTTTGGTGTGCATCACGGGATTATTTGAGATGTTAATGGGACTGGTGTTGTCACAGTAGATATTAACTGGTTCTTTTATCTCTTCCTTCATTCCTGACAACAAATGCTTGATCCATATGATGTTAGAACAGTTCACTACTGCAACAACATATTCTGCCTCTACTGTAGACTGAGAGATACTATTCTATTTCTTGCTAGTCCAAGATACTAACCTTTTTCCAAGAAAGAAAGCTCCACCACTGGTGCTCTTCCTATCATTAACACTTCCATCCCAATCATCATCAATGAATTCTTTTAAATCAAATTTTCCACCTTTCTTATACGATAAACCATAATCTTCAGTACCTTTCAGATATCTCATAATTCTTTTGATTTTCACCAGGTGATTATCTCTGGGATTATCTAAAAATATTGCAACAATACCAACTTCCAATGCAATATTAGGTCTGGTGTGCACAAAATTTTACAATTTTCCAATCATGTATCTGTAATTGGTCTGATATACCTCTTTTGAATCATCATCCTTAGCTAGTTTTTGTCTAGTACACATGGGTGTTCCAACATGTTTGGAATTTTTGATACCAAATTTCTTGAGTATCTCCTTGATATATTTTTATTGAGTATTATAGATACCATCCTTCATTTAATGTACTTGTAAACCAGCAAAAAATTTGATGTCACCAAACATAGACATTTCAAATTCTTTTCTCATAGCTACAGAGAATGCTTTGCATAGGTCATCATAACGAGTGAATAATATGTCATCAACAAATATCTCTACTAACAACATTTTGTTATGTGGTCCTTCTCTGATGTATGGGCTACTGATATCATTGCTTCTCTGAAATCCAATGCTTATTAGATAACTATGTAGTCTTTCATACTAGGCTCTAGGCGCTTGGTTTAGTCCATACAATGCTTTGTGTATCTTGCAAACCATATTGCTTCTGTTGGGATCAATAAAGCCTTCTGGTTGTTCAATTTAGACTTCCTCTTCTAGGATTCCATTCAAAAATGTAGACTTCACATCCATCTGATATACTTTGTATCCTTTATGTGCAGCATATGCTAGAAGAGTTCTGAATCCTTTAAGTCTTGCAAAAGGAGCAAAAGTTTTTCCATAGTCAATACCCTCTTCTTGAGAATATCCTTTACAAACTAGTCTAGCCTTGTTTCTAGAGAATTTCCATTTTTCATCCATCTTTTTTCTAAAAACCCACTTGGTTCCAATCACATTCTTGTCCTTTGGCCTAGGTATAAGAGTCCAAGTTTTGTTCTTCTCAATCTGTTCAATCTCTTCATTCATTGCCTCTATCCAACTTTCATCATTCAATGCATCTTTAACAGTTCTAGGTTCAAATTCACTTAGTAATCATGTACCTTTTAGTTTCTTTCTTGTCATTACACATTCTGTCTGATCTCCAATTATTTTCTCAGGTGCATGATGCCTTTTCATGTATCTGGAAAGTATTGGATCCTTCAATCTAGATTATGGACTTGATCCACTAGGTCTATCATTCTCAAACATTCTTTATTGTTCCTCTATCTGATACTCAGTTCCCTCAAACTATAGCTCAGGTCCTTCTATCTATGACTCAAGTCCTTCTACTAGCACTCCATGTTGCACATTTTGCAACTTCGGTAGTATAGTTTGTGTTAGTATATGTTGTCCCATCACCATTTCTTGAGTCATATGTATAGTATCAGGTTCATGATATACAAAGTTTTTGTAGTCTTTAGGCTCTTTACTACTCTTCTCTTCACATTTTTCTACAAACTCATCAATCTTGACATGTACACTCTCTATGATTTTATGAGTAGTAAGATTCAAACATTTGTATGCTTTGATTTTACATGAGTAACCTAGGAATATTCCTTCATCACTTTTTGCATCTAGTTTCCCATTTCTTACTTCCTTCAAGATGTAGCATCTACTTTCAAATACTTTTAAATAATGAACATTAGGTTTATAGCCATACCATAATTCAAAAGGTGTCTGATCACTACCTTTATTTAGTTGAAATCTATTCAAGGTGAACACTGTAGTGCTGATGGCCTCCTTTGAGTATTTGGTAGCAACATTCTTTTCAATAATTAAGGTTCTGGCACAATCCATAATGGATTTGTTTCTCCTTTCTGCTATTCCATTTTTTTTTGGTGTACTAGGGGTAGATACCTGTCTTGTTGGAATTGTATTGAGATGATGTATTGAGAGGGGAGGGGTGAATCAGTACCTCTAAAACTTTTCTTGGTTAGCCCATTAACCCTTAGTCATCAATTTGTAAAAAAAATTATCTAATTGTTCATCTTTCTTTATGTATATGAAATCATATTATACATTCCATTTGATGTGTAACAGTAAAAAAAACATACATGAAATTTGATAATACATAACACAAGATATGGTATCGCAGAAAACTCCTGTTAAGGAAGTAAAAACTGCGGTGGGGATTGTTACCCACAAACTTCACTATCTGCAAATAAGAAGAGCTGGTTAGGGCTTACAATTTTGGTCACTTTTGATGACCTACCCTATTAGGAGTATTACAGTGAAGACCTATTAAGATCTACTTCGTTTGAAGCTTTAGCAACACTATTAAGTGTGTACTCTGTTAAGAGATTTACAAAGGACGGTTAAGTCCACCTTCTACAAAAGGATTTTAGATGTGTTTCACTTGCTAGAGTGCAACTACATAAGTCTTTGATCTGAAGATAAATGCAATCTTTAATTGCTGATGAAACAGATCCTATAAAGCTCCAAAACTACTATTAATCATCCTTCCAGGATTGAGTATTACCTTTATCTTCTCGTCAGTAGCCTCTGTGTGTTCTTTGATAACTGATATATTTTGTTTGTGATATTTGCATGAATTTTTCCTTCTGCTCCTTAGATGCTCTTCGTGGCTATCAATTATTAATAATTCATGTACTCACAATTGAGTATGAACATCTATTTATACTAATCTAGGCTCAATTCTTGATTCATGCATTTACACGTTAACTCTAGATTCAAGATATACAGCTTGATCTTGATCTATAGTTAGATATGCTTTAGATCCGTTAGGATGCTTTAAAGCATTTACATAAAGCATGCATGACCATCTAATCTGATTTAAAACAAAAATAAAACTCTATAAATAGATTTACATTGCTTTAATCGACATGTAAAACTCAGATCCACAATTTGCGGGTTCTTGATTTGTCTGTCTATTCTGATGGTTAATTTTCTTGATCGTCGGTGTTCCTTTCTCTGAACATGTCGTCTGGTATGCTTTTCTGTTCCTGTTGGGTTGATTTTGGAAACTATGTTGCCGATAATGCTTGTGTTCACTGATAATTCTTGTGTTTTCCGGTAATGCTTATGTTCACTGGTGAAGCTTGTTATATTTATACTTAGCATTTTTCTCAAAATTCTTTGTGCTTTTAGGTATGCTTGCATTTCACCAGTACTGCTTGTGTTCCACTGGTGATGCCTGTTGTCTGACGGTAATGCTTTCTGACTGTGTTTTTCCTCTGAGTATACTAATGGCAAAATAATGTCTTCAATCTCCCCCTTTGACATTAGTATCAAAAACATGATATGTGCAACATACTGAGTATATTAGTATGTA
>MU228411.1:923025-933596 GCA_018584345.1 Thuja plicata | reverse complement strand
TTACTAAAGATCAAAATATCATCTAGGTAAACAATGACAAACTTACCCAGAAATTCTTTCAGAACCTCGTTCATGAGCCGCATGAAAGTGCTCGGTGCATTGGTTAGCCCAAAAGGCATGACTAACCTTTCGTACAATCCTTCCTTTGTCTTGAAGGTAGTCTTCCATTCATCTCCTTCTTTGATCCATATCTGATGATATCCACTCTTTAGATCTCTCTTTGAGAAATACACAGCTCCACTCAAACAGTCCATAATATCATCCATTCATTGCAATGGAAACCTGTACTTGATTGTGATCTTGTTTATTGCCCTGGATTCTGTACACATCCTCCACTCTCCATTCTTCTTTGGTGCTAATACTTCTGGTATAGCATAGGGACTCAAACTCTCACAGATCAATCCTTTCTGCAACAACTCATGTACTTGTCTGTTCAACTCCTCACTTTCTGCAGGTGTCATTCTGTGTGCTTCCTTATTCAACAAACTCGCTCCTAGAATCAAGTCCATCTGATGACTGATCTTCCTGACTGGTGGTAATCCATCAAGCACATTATCAGATACAATATCCTGAAATTCATTCAACAAATCTGCAACTTCTACAGGAACATCTTCTACTTCCTCCTTACCAACTTTTGGAATTAAAGAAAAACACACATGCTCATGCCTCATACCATTTAGGAACTTTCTTCCATCAAAAAAAATTATTCTTGCACTACCACATGCCTTTTCTTTTGTGTCATTCAATGGCTTTAGCTTATGTCGCACTCCATCCTTTATCACAAAATAGGTATTCGCATGACCATCATGTATAGCACATCTATCAAACTTCCATGGTCTACCCAAAAACATATGACATACATCCATAGATATGATATCACATAGTACCTCATCATGGTATCCGCCAATCTTGAACTTCAGGAGGCATTGTTCATTGACCATGACCTTGTGGTCATCCTGTACCCAGGAAATCCGATATGGATGTGGGTGTTTCTATCTCTTGAGCTTGTCACCATCTCTTCTGACACCAAATTGTTAGTTCTTCCACTATCAATAATCACATCACAAAACTTACCCTCACACTTGCACCTAGTGCGAAACAGGCTCCTCCTTTGTTCAAGTTCATTCTCACCACTCAACATGACTCTTCTATTAATCAGCATTTCTCCTCTTTCAGCATCTTTAGAATGTGATTATCTGGCATCTTCATCTACATGTGCAACTCTGGCCTGGCCTTCATTTCTCCTATTTGTTCTTCCTTTCCACTAAGTACATTCAAATTCCCTATGACCTTCTTCACCACAGTGAAAACATGTTCCACGGAAGCCTCCTCTTCCAGATCCTTGTCCTCTTCCTCTTCCTCTCTGATCTCTATTACTCTGATCTTGGAAATGATTGGAATTGTTTCCTTGTTGATTTTGACTATTACTGGACTCATCCTTCTTTTTTAGATCTTCATTTCAGCCACCATATGACCGTCCACCAGATCTTCCACCATGACCTCTTCCATTTTGTCTGCTCTCAAACTTCTTGTTCAGCTTTTCTTCTACTTTTAGGGAAAACTGGTATGCCTCCTCAATACTGTTCATTCAAACTAGATTAAGCTCCTCCTGAATGCTTGACCTCAACCCATTAAGGTAACCGGAAACTTTCTCCTTATCAGCTTTTGCATGGCCTATTCTGATGAGGATTCAATAGAACTCCTCTCTATACTCCTGAATAGATCTTCCCGCTTGCTTCAAACTTTGCATTTTCTTCAGCAGGTCAAGCTCATAATTAATAGGAATAAACTTTTGCTTCAACTTATCCACCATCCAATCCCATCTTGTGATTTTATCCTTTCCCCTTCAATTTTTCTCCAATTGGATCTCCTGCCACCAGATCTTCACATGACCCTTCAGTCTGGCCTTCACAAACTTGATCCGATCAGGACCCTCAATATCCTCATACTCAGAATATTTCTCACATTCGTTGATCCAATCAATCAACTCCTCTGGGTTAAGATTCCTTGAAAATGCAGGAACCTCAATCTTAGGTCTTTTCCCAATCTTAGAAATGGTTCAGAAAACCCTTTCTTCTTCTGGATTCAAAACTTCAACTTCTTCTTGATCATCATTTCCTTCTTCGGCTTCATCCTCACTTTCATTTCTAACATTAAGATTCATTCCTCTACAAATATCTTCTTGCAATTCTTGCACTTATCTCTAGAGCTTTGTAACCTCAGGTGTCACAACACCAGCTCTTCTGCCACGTTCCCTTCATGGAGGCATTTTCGCGATGCACGCTAAAACCCTAACTATGGTCCTGGTGCAAACTACCTCACAGTCAATGATTTGTTTACACAAAAACCCTAACCCACAGTCCTGGTAAAGCTACCTCACAGTCGGCAATCTATTTACACACTCAAGAACTCCTTCTTTGATACCACCCGATGAAGGGTGCCCCCCTTAATACCATAAACACGTAACAGAAATAGAGAAGCAACAAAAATTTGTAAGAACAGAAAATCGGCTTCTTATTATCTCTACAAATGTGGAATTACAAACTTTCAGAATTACAATATGCAAAGCCACATGGGCATTCCCCTTACAATATTCTATAGGACAAAGCCTTGAATTATTACCCAGATCTACCCAGAACTGCACTAGACAACAGTACAGGCCTTCTTTATATAGGAAATTTCCACTGCCCAAGAAGGTTCAAGAAATTTAGCCCATAGGGCCGACCAAACTTAGAATTATTTTATTTTACAATTTATTACATCATAGTCAGCTCAAAATAACTTTTGAAACCCAAACAAAAATTTTGAAGAAAAATTATTTTCTGCCATTTCAGGTGACCCAACTTCTGAAGACCATAAGTCATCGCCAGTTGACCTGATTGACTATTATGATCCCAATATGGAAAGGCCATGAAGCGCTCTACAGGCTTGACTAGCACAAGTGCTTGTCACCCAAATTTTTGACCTCATTCGAGGCCTCTAAAGCCTTCAAAAATGAGTTCAAAGTTTCTATACCTTGCTGCCAATACCAAAAATATTTAATATCTTCAAAACTAGACCTCATCTAGCCATGAAACTTTACTGGCACACTGATAAAACTGAGATGAACCTCCACATGTGAAATCAAAACATTCTGAGATTGTATGACCAACTTACTAAACATAGCAAGTTTTCATAGATAGCAGCTATGCACAAGATAACCCTTATTGAAAAGCAAACAGAAATATTTTTGGGTGATGCAAGATTGCCCTTACACCCAGGATGTTCCTGCATCATAGATGTAGATTGATCTCCTGCATACTTGTAATTTCTTCAACCGATGCATTTGAAGTTTTTCTCACTGATGATTCTGCTACTTCAAAATATCCTTGTATTTCCATTTCTTTGTAGTCTTTCTCATTCAACCTAGTTTCCATAATTTGTCTTTCATCAAAAAGTTTTCTTAGCTTTATCTTTGCCTCCTTATACTGCTCAAAGTTTATTTGCATCTGTAACTACTCATTCTCAATAGTCATGTCCAGTCTGAACTTATCCATAGCTCTAATCTTTTCTCTCAAGTCTTTAAGCTTTTCAAGAGAGAGAATAGGTTCTGATACCAATTGTTGGAATTGTATTGAGATGATGTACTGAGAGGGGAGGGGTGAATCAATACCTCTAAGACTTTTCTTGGTTAGCCCATTAACCCTTAGTCATCAATTTGTAAAACAACTTATCTAATTGTTCATCTTTATTTATGTATATAAAATCATATCATACATTCCATTTGATGTGTAACAGTAAAAGAAACATACATGAAATTTGATAATACATAACACAAGATATGGTATCGCAGAAAACTCCTGTTAAGGAAGTAAAAACTGCGGTGGGGATTGTTACCCACAAACTTCACTATCTAAAGATAAGAGGAGCCAGTTAAGGCTTACAATTTTGGTCACTTCTGATGACCTACCCTATTAGGAGTATTACAGTGGAGACCTATTAAGATATACTTCATTTGAAGCTTTAGCAACACTATTAAGTGTGCACTCTTTTAAGAGATTTACAAAGGACGGTTAAGTCCACCTTCTACAAAATGATTTTAGATGTGATGCACTTTTTAGAGTGCAACTACATAAGTCTTTGATCTAAAGATAAATGAAATCTTTAATTTCTGATGAAACAGATCCTTTAAAGCTCCAAAAATACTATTAATCATCCTTCCATGATTGAGTATTACCTTTATCTGCTGGTCAGTAGCCTCTATGTGTTCTTTGATAACTGATATATTTTGTTTGTGATCTTTGCATAAATTATGCCTTCTGCTCCTTAGATTCTCTTTGTGGTTATCAATTATTAATAATTCATGTACTCACAATTGTGTATGAACATCTATTTATACTAATCTAGGCTCAATTCTTGATTCATGCATTTACACGTTAACTCTAGATTCAAGATATACAACTTGATCTTGATTTGTAGTTAGATATACTTTAGATCCATTAGGATGCTTTAAAGCATTTACATAAAGCATGCATGACCATCTAATCTGATTTAAAACAAAAATAAAACTCTATAAATAGATTTACATTTCTTTAATCGACGTGTAAAACTCAGATCCACAATTTGCGGGTTCTTGATCTGTCTATCGGTTCTGATGGTCAGTTTTCTTGACCGTCATTGTTCCTTTCTTTGAACATGTCATTGGGTACGCTTGTTTATTCCTGTCAGGTTGATTCTAGAAACTGTGTTGCCAGTAATGCTTGTGTTCACCGGTAATGCTTGTGTTCACTGGTAATGCTTATGTTCGCCAGTGAAGCTTGTCATATTTATACTTAGCATTTTTCTCAAAATTCTTTGTGCTTTTGGGTATGCTTGCATTTCACCAGTACTACTTGTGTTCCGCCGGTGATGCCTATTGTCTGTCGGTAATTCTTTTTGACTGTGTTTTTCCTCTGAGTATACTAATGGAAAAATAATGTCTTCATGTCTTTTGATTCCTCTTTCATTGCAGAATTCATTAAACTCATTAGAAATAAGTTTTCCTCCTCTGTCAAATCTTAGGCATTTTAGTTTCTTTCCTCTTTCTTTTTAAACTCTTGCAAGATACCACTTGAATTTCTGAAAAGATTCATATTTCTCTCTGAGAAAAATGACAGTCATCATTCTGGAATCATCATCAACAAATAGAATAAAATATTTTTTCTCCCGTATATCTTGTTGTTCCAATTGGTCCACATAGATCAGTATGTACCAATTCCAAGACTTCATCAGTATTGTAATTATTTCTCTTGAAGCTAGTCTTTCTCATCTTTCCATTTTGACATTGTTTGCATATTGCTAGCTCGGGTTTCTTCAAGATAGAAATACCTCTGACTCTTTTGTTCTTGCATATGTTTACCAGTTTGTCAAAATTCACATGACGCAACCTTTTATGCCATAACCATCTTTCTTATACTTGTGCAATAAAGCATGAAACTTTTGTGAGATCAAGATAGAATAAATTACCTTTTGTTTTCCTGCCAGTTCCAAGTAGGTTCCCTTTACCATCTAGGAGGTTGGCCTTACCATTCATAAATTCTACCTTGAAGCCAATGTTGTTTAGCTATTCTACACTGAGTAGATTTCTCTTTAATCCTTCAACCCAATAAGCATTATCACATTTGATTCATTTTGTCAGAACAATGCAACCTTTTCCTTTTATGGGGCAAGGTTCAACATTCCCAAAACTAACACTTCCACCATCATAGTGTTCAAGATGTTCAAACTTTGTCTTATCACCAGTCATGTGATGAGAACAACCACTATCAATTATCCAAGTATCATTTTTATTGATGTGTGAGAAAAGTGTAGTCTTTTCATCTTCCTCATCTGACTCATCCTTAATGGCAATATAAACCATTTCTTCTTCTTCATCACTGTCAGAATATTTTGCAATATAACAAGACTTCTTTCCTTTATGCTTATAGATTTTTTAGTTATTGAAATATTTCTTGCCTTTGAATTTTTTAAACTTCCTCTCATCCTTTTCTTCCTTGTTTGGACACTTTTCACCAATGTGACCAACCTCATTGCATGAGAAATAAATCAATGGTATCTTTCCTCTATATTTTCCTTTTACAGCTCTTCTTGCATGCATTGCTTCAATGATGTTAAGTTCATCATCAGATTCATCATCGCTGTCACTTACAATCTGCTTTCCTTTAGAGTACATATCCTTCTTACCAAGGTTCAATTTGGCTTTGAATGCAAACTCAAGATTTCTAGAGCCAGGAGAGTAGTTGTCAAAATTGTCCAGCTCAAAGGTTGTAAGCCTACCCACTAATGTATCTAGAGTAATGTCTTTGTTTCACCTCATTTCTTGAATGGGTGAAACTCTAATAACATAGATAGAAAGTAAATTTTTGAGTACCTTGCTTCTCTTATGGCACTTACAATCTTCTTGATTCTTTCACTATACTTTGTCACATCTTCCCCTTCTTTCATTTTCATCTGATCAAATTATCCTCTTAGACTTTCTACTTTAGCTCTCTTTACATTTGCATCATCTACATGAATGTCCTGCAGTTTCTTCCACATATCATGGGTCGTAGAGCAATCCTTGACTTCATCAAATTCCAAATAGCTGAGTGAAGAAGCTATGTCAATCATCATTATATTATGAAGTTTCTATTCCATCATCTATTCTATAGTCATTGTCCCTACTGGTGCAACATATTTGGTCTCTAAGAATTGTAAACCAAAATCTCCAATAGTAGATAGATGTAGTTTCATCAGTTCTTTCCATGCTAGGAAATTTTCTTTGTTTAGCTATGGGATCTCCCTCCTATAAGAAATCTCTGATCTTTAGCTTAGGCCTTGAAACCTTTCCTTAAAGAACTTGAAGCTCTGATACCAATTGTTGGAAATGAGATAAGTAACTAAGAGGGGAGGGGTGAATTAGTTACTCCAAAAAAAATACTTGTCCCTTAGATGTCTAAATACTTTAATATTGTTACTCGGGTTAGTTAAGATATTCCTATGTAGTTCGGGTGTTCCTTCTATAACTCGGGTGTCAAAGCAATCTTTAATGCAATTATACTTAGAGATTAAGTGCAGAAACATGTTGGTAATATTTCCTATTAGGAATATGCCTTGTAAAATTTTCAAGTCTCTTATCATTCATGTTATCCAAAGGTTTAAAATCATGGTCAAAATTTTTCTTATGCCTCTGCAAATTTTGTTCTAGCCCTCAACCTAGGTGGAAATGCTCAAAAAACCCTTGTTTTGTATCTCCTAGTATAGATTTGGTCATAAAAACCCTAAGCATTGAAATGCATTCTAATTTCACATTACCTTTTTCACTTAAATAATGTCTTGAATGGGTTCATTTTAAAGTAGTCATGTTTATTAAAATTGTCGGTCCTAACACCTGTTAGCTCTTTTTCTTGCAGAATTGATTATAATAACAATATATGCCAGAGACTCCTATACCCAAGTTAGATTCTCACAATAAAAAAGGGCTAATTAACAAGGATAGAAAATACTTCTACACTTTGGGCTCCACACACCCAGGCACGTACACCTCTAAAAGAATATCAGCTTTCAGCAGTTTTAATAGTGAATTAAGGATTGGAGATCCTTCTTCTTTTTATGCCATTTAGGCCTAGGAAGGCTAACCTATTGATTCACTCTTCAAGGAATCACAAAGGTTAATTGTACTTAATACAATTAACTAGACTTGTACTTGAAATAACATGAGTATAAAGACTGATTGAATTTGAATTTGATGATAACAACCACTTGCCAGCGTTTATGACCAGTGCCTAATCATGGGTGATAGAGTCAAAATAGAGCATACATATACTGAAAACAATCAATGGAAATACAAGTGAACCCCAGATAGAATTCCTTACACACTATCCTCTCATCCTTACACCCCTGTATCAAATTCTTGCATAAACCCTAATTCTCTGCAATCATCTATAAGATTTAAAACTTTCCTTGAAAGCAACTCACTGACAAGAACATGACTACCTTATAACCAGTATATTCAAAGTGCCTTACAAACTGAACATACAAGAATTAATAGTAAATGAAAGAAGACATCATAAATGGAGATTCCATTATATTTTATTAATGTAGATTTGGATACCAGTACATTCACAAAGACTCAAAACCAATAGTCAGACACAATTCAGTAATCTGCCTTGTAGTCTTATTTTTACCATACTTCTTACAATACTACAACTTGATACATATAGGTAGACATAGTCATCTTGGAATCCTTTTGCAAAATAAGGATGCAACAAGCTACGAATGACTAGGCTAAAGGACAAAATACAGTTTCAAAAGGAGACAAAACTTATGGCAGATGGGATAACAATATTTGCTATAATCCATGTAATCATTTGTCTTGTGACCGCCTGAATGCTTGAAGTTGCTTTGAGGTAGTTGGGTCTTTGTCACCTAGATTTTGTTCTCTTGTTGGTGTAGAGGTCTTAATATTCGATCTTCTCCATTATCTTAACCTCCTTGATGCTAGTTGTCCCCTTCATATTTTCTATTTCATGCTATGGGGGTAACTATACCATATCTATTGACCCAAGTAGTGTACACCTCATCACTTGGCCACTCGAGATTGAGAACTTCATCTTTGTGGTTGTTGAACTCCTCCCAGTCACTGTTAGCCTTCTCTAATTCTGCTTCCCAAGATTCAAAAAATACCTTGGCTTTGCTCAAAATATCAATGGTTAATACAAACCAGCCAGTGTTTGCCAGTGTAACAATACTCTTTGTCCTGCTAGTCAGTGCCTCGTTTAACTACCTCAGTCATAGGGCTTCATTCTTTATGCTACCATCCTTTTTGAACATGCTAGGATACATATCATACCTATCCTTGGAAAACTCTCCCTTTAGGGTTATGATTTTCTTCATAACCATGTTCCTTTTGGTGTCTAAATTGATCATCAATTTGAGACACTTGTGAGTGCTTGTTAGGACAAAATCAATATTATTTTTTTCTTTTGAGAGGGAATAGAAATATTTGACATGGGATTCCTTCCCTTTCCACTTATTTTCTATCAACTTCCATTGCTTCTTTTCATCCTCATGCCAGCTGGTGATGCTTGTGATCTTTTATCCCAGTGAGTAGAGGTTAGCAAGGTTAATTTCACTAGCACATCTTTTGAGATTTGAAAATATCTGATCTGTGTGATTTTTCTTCACCAATTCTTTAGCTTCTTTGTAGGGGAATCTTCTAAGTCCCTCTTACCCTCTTCTTCTAATCTTGTCCTTTCATTGATTAGCCTGTTCTTCTCAGCTTCTAATTCTTCTCTCTTGGCATCAACAACTTCCTAAGTAGTAGGACTTAGAGGTGCAGGGGATGAGGGATATGTTATAAATGGCCTTGAGGAGGAAGGTTGATATGGGTCCTGAGAAATTAGCCTTTGGGGCACCAGTTGAATCTTCTACTTACCTTCCAACTCTACTATTTTTCTATCCTTAATCAAAGATTTCATCTTCTCTTCATTGTAAGCTTTGAGAACAAACTCATATCTTTCATTCAGACTAGCATATGCTTCCTTTTCTCTCTTTGACACTTTCATGCTCAAATTGGCAACCTATACAACAAGGTTATCCTCTTCAGTTCCTAAGGTATCTGCAACCCTTTTCACAATTAGGCAGTCTGTGTCTTCAGTCTCATCATCTTCTTTAATTCTTCTCTTGTCCTTTTTCTTTAGTGACCAGATTCCCAATGATGTATGATCCTCACTAAACTGGGCACCAATTGATGTCCCAATAGGGCTTATGGGTTTAGCTTGTTTCCTTATAGCATCAAAAACCACTGCATCAGCTAAATCCCATTGTGGCAATATGAGAACTCCTTTCCTTTTGATCATTTATCTACCCTCCTCAGGAGTAATCTTATCAAATTTCGATATCAATTCTTTCTTGAATGATTTCTCTATGTCCTCCTTGGAAGCATTGGGTTGAACTTATATCATTTTCTAGCACTTATCATTATATTCACCAATATGGAATCTCCATAGGAACTGAATAAAAGCCCTAGTTTTGATGAAATTTTCATCAGACAAGAACTCATCACTAGCTTGTTTGGTCACAGGATCTAATTCCTTGCCAGAAAATTCTACCATTGTGAGGTCAGATGATGTATGTTTAGGCTCTTCTAGAATCCCTTCTTGTAGTTCTTGAGTGGTAACAACTACTTCACCAACATTTCTCATCTTGAGCAATTTCTTAGCAATGGTCTGGTCATCATATTGCATAGGGGATTGGGAAGGAGAATACAATTCACCTCCTTGTTCTTTTTTCTCCACCCTTTGCCGTCTTTGGAGAGGGTACTTCTTGAACATCAATATCCATTGGCCTCTTTCCCTTATGCTGAATGTGCTTATCAATTCTGGGAGAAACAGTGGTATATCCTCTTCTTTTGTATACTACATAGTTCCCAGGTGGAACTATTATGCTTTGTGGGAATCTATTCAAAATAGCAAGAGCCTTTTCTGGATCACTATCAACTGCTCTCTGCCTCTTCTCATTTAGGGTTTGCATTATTCCCTCAAAAAGATTCATTAGTGAATCAATTTTATAAG
>MU228411.1:890335-909101 GCA_018584345.1 Thuja plicata | reverse complement strand
ATTTATCCACTGTATCACCTTCTTTGACATTTTTACTGGCTGATCCCTTTTCTTTCCAAAGTTTATTGTCTTCTCTCTTCCCCAATTTCCCTGATGCTCTTCTATTACTTTCAATGTCAATTTCCATGTTGTAAGCATCCCTTAAAGTATTTTGGTTTTTATCTCTAAGAAGATAAGACATTTTTCCATCAGCAACATTTATGTAAGTGGTAAGGCATACCTCCTCATCTAACCTCAAAACTTGGAACAATTTGTTCATGGCCTTTTGAAACCTACTGTTAAAATCAGCCATATTTTCATTTGGGAACTTTTTGATGTTATTAAACTCATTTAACATATATCTAGAATTAACATGCTCCCTATACTGTTCCCTAAAGGATTTTACAAATTCATCCCAAGAGGCAATACTATCATTAGGTAAGTTTCTAAACCAATTCCTAGCATCTTCAATTAAAGATTGAACAAAGAGTTTCATGATGACATCCTCATCTTCAATTTCAAAGTCAGTCATCTTATCACGAAAATATTTTCAATGCTTTTCACAAGTAACAACATTATTTCCAGTGAACATAGGGATTCTATCTCTTACCTCATTGGGGATCACATTAGGGTGACCAGGGATGCCTTCAAAGAAGAGAGCTCTGTATCTATTCATGTGGACATGCCTTCTTTGAAAATTCCCCAGCTCATTATCAACATTTGATCCAGCAATTCCTCCTTGATGTTGAATAGGTGGAGGAACATTCTGTTTGGCCTTAGCAGTTTGAAAATCTGAGTGAGGACCCTTAATTTGAGTAGCTACATTAGGACCAGATCTCTAAACATTTTGGTTGTTTCCATATTTTTGGACCTTAGGAGCACCACTTTGATTGTTCACATTTAACTCAGTAGATGAATTCAATTGTTTTACTCCTTGATTGACATGCATAGAACTACTTGCAGTTGTATTATTGGTAGCATGAAGTAAGGCTATTTTCATCTTTATATCAGCTGCGACAGCCTCCAATTCCAACTTTTCTAGTTGTTTTGCCAAGTCATCTTTAGCCTTCCTGGCTTGTTCAATATCCAAATCAATTTGAGGTATTCCTTTAGGGTTAGAAACTTTCTGCACAGGCTCATTTATGCTGATACCCATAAATTTTTTCTTACCTTTGTTAGGGGCATCTTTAGCCATTGCTTTGAGTTTCTTATTTTTCTCTTTCTCATATGGGAACAGCTGCTTAATTACAGGTCCTTCCTTCTCAAATTCATCCTTGTCAAGGTTTGAGATTTTATTCAAGGTTTTGTTTCTCTCATCATTGAGGGTACCAAACAATTCTGGATCCAAACTTTTGACTTCTTGATTCAGGCTTTTAGTTTTAAGGTCATTCCTTCTAGTCTCAGCTAAGAGTTCTTCTCTTTCAAATAATAAATCATATATCCTTTGCTCATGTCTTCCCTTTGCTTCAGCTATTATCTTTTCTTGTTCCTTATTTTTTCTTTTTAAAGCCACAACCTCATCTTACAATTTATCAGAATCATATGATGTTGTTTTAGCAGTAGAGGTCTCTTCTAGTGGAGCAAGATTTTCTTCTATAGGAAAGAACCCTATGTCAATATTTTCTCCATCTCTAAAGGGATCAAAATTGGTATTAGCTCTACAAGCATCGACTGGTCCCATAGATTTTGCATCTTCAGATGAAGATGAATTCCTCTTTGGAATGGGAATATCCATTTTTCCTTCAGAGACATGTTGGGAATCATGTTTAGATGCCTCTCTTTTAGACCATTGTTTCCTTTGAGGCGTATGGAGCTGTTCTCCAAGATCCTTTTCAAAATTAAATCTGGAATATGACCTGGTATTTCTTTGTCTCCTCATCTTACAGAACAAATAAATATTTCACTATGCAATACTGGACTACACGAAAGTTAGAGTCACCACCTCTTTTTAGAGGATTAATATATGTAAAGATCAAACACTTTGTCCTATCTAAGATATTGCCTTATAATGAATAAGCAACTAGAATATTTTTGCTGATATATTAAGTCTTATAATTCTTCACCTGGTAACTTGAAGAAAATGATCTTTCATTGACCATAACTACAAATCTTTTCCATTAAGTAGATTTCCTCTTGAAAATAGACAAGGGATCATATCAGATATTTTAGAGTTATCAACTATTCCAACTGAGACAAAATTTGTATCATCTTCAGAATCAGGACCTTCAGACAATGCACCATAGCAGATAAGCAAAATAAAATTTCTCTAATAATTATAAGGAAGAAAAAACTAATTCTCAATATTGTAAGGACAAATGCTTTCATGATCATGACTTTGAGAGCATTACAAGAATCCCCAGCAGAGTCACCAATTTGTTAGCTCTTTTTCTTGCAGAATTGATTATAATAACAATAAATGCCACACTCTCCTATACCCAAGTTAGATTCTCACAATAAAAAGGGCTAATTAACAAGGATAGAAAATCCTTCTACACTTTGGGCTCCACACACACAGGTGGGTTCACCTTTGATAGAATATCAACTTTCAACAGTTTTAAAAGTGGATTAAGGATTGGAGATCCTTCTTCTTTTTATGCCATTTAGGCCTACAAAGGCTAACCTATTGATTCACTCTTCAAGGAATCACAAAGGTGAATTGTACTTAATAAAATTAACTGGACTTGTACTTGAAATAACATGAGTATAAAGACTGATTGAATTTGAATTTGATGATAACAACCACTTGCAAGCATTTATGACCAGTGTCTAATCATGGGTGATAGAGTCAAAATAGAGAATACATATACTAAAAACAATCAATGGAAATACAAGTGAACCCTAGATAGAATTCCTTACAAACCATCCTCTCATCCTTACACCCTTGTATCAAATTCCTACATAAACCCTAATTCTCTGCAATCATCTATAAGATTTAAAACTTTCCTGGAAAGCAACTCACAGACAAGAACATGACTACCTTATAACCAATATATTCAAAGTGCCTTACAAACTTAACATACAAGAATTAATAGTAAATGAAAGAAGATACCATAGATATCAAAAAGGAGATTCCATTGTATTTTATTAATGTAGATTTGGATACCAGTACATTCACAAAGACTCAAAACCAATAGTTAGAGACAATTCAGTAATCTACCTTGTAGTCTTATTTTTACCATACTTCTTACAATATTACAACTTGATACATATAGGTAGCCACATTCATCTCGGAATTCTTTTGGAAAATAAGGATTCAACAAGCTATAGATGACTGGGCTAAAGGACAAAATACAGTTTCAAAAAGAGACAAAACTTATGGCGGATGGGATAACAATATTTTCTATAAGCCATGTAATCATTTGTCTTGTGACCGCTTGAATGCTTGAAGTTGCTCTGAGGTAGTTGGGTCTTTGTTACCTAGATTTTGTTCTCTTGTTGGTGTAGAGGTCTTAATATTTAATCTTCTTCATTATCTTAACCTCCTTGATGCTAGTTATCCCCTTCATATTTTCTATTTCATGCTATGGGGGTAACTATACCATATTTGTTGATCCAAGAAGTGTACACCTCATCACTTGGCCACTCGAGGTTGAGAACTTCATCTTTGTGGTTGTTGAACTCCTCCCAGTAATTGTTAGCCTTCTCTAATTCTTCTTCCCAAGATTCAAAAAATGCCTTGGCTTTGCTCAAAATATCAATGGTTAATACAAACCAGCCAGTGTAACAATACTCTTTGTCCTGCTAGTCAGTGCCTCATTTAACTGCCTCAGCCATAGGGCTTCATTATTTATGCTCCCATACTGTTTTAACATGTTAGGATACATATCATACCTATCCTTGGAAAACTCTCCCCTTAGGGTTATGATTTTCTTCATAACCATGTTCCTTTTGGTGTCTAAATTGATCATCAATTTGAGACACTTGTGAGTGCTTGTTAGAACAAAATCAATATTATTTTGTTCTTTCAAGAGGGAATAGAAATATTTGACATGGGATGCCTTCCCTTTCCACCTATTTACTATTAGGTCCCATTGCTTCTTTTCATCCTCATGCTAGCTGGTGATGCTTGTGATCTTTTTTCCAAGTGAGTAGAGGTTAGCAAGGTTAATTTCACTGGCACATCTTTTGAGATTTGAAAATATTTGATCTATGTGCTTTTGCTTCACTAATTCTTTAGCTTCTTTGTAGGCCTAGGAATCTTCTAAGTCCCTCTTACCCTCTTCTTCTAATCTTGTCCTTTCATTGATTAGCCTATTCTTCTCAGCTTCTAATTCTTCTCTCTTGGCATCAAAAGCTTCCTAAGTAGTAGGACTTAGAGGTGCAAGGGATGGGGGATATGTTATAAATGGACTTGAGGAAGAAGGCTGATATGGGTCCTGAGCAATTATCCTTTGGGGCACCATTTGAATCTTTTGCTTACCTTCCAACTATTCTATTTTGTTATCCTTAATCAAAGATTTCATCTTCTCTTCGTTGTAAGCTTTGAGCACAAACTCGTATCATTCATTCAGACTAGCATATGCTTCCTTTTCTTTCTCTAACACTTTCATGATCAAATTGGAAACCTATACAATAAGGTTAGCCGCTTCATTTCTTGAGGTATCTGCAACCCTTTTCACAATTAGGCTGCCTGTGTCTTCAGTCTCATCATCTTCTTTAATTCTTCTTTTGTCCTTTTTCTTTAGTGATCAGATTTCCAATGCTGCATGATCGTCACTAAATTGGGGACCAATTGATGTCCCAACAAGGCTTATGGGTTTATCTTGTTTCCTTATAGCATCAAAAACCACTGCATCAGCTAAATCCCATTGTGGCAATATGAGAACTCCTTGCCTTTTGATCATTTTTCTACCCTCTTCAGGAGTAATCTTATCAAATTTTGATATCAATTCTTGCTTGACTAATTTCTCTATGTCCTCCTTGGTAGCATTAGGTTCAACTTCTATAATTTTCTAGCACTTATCATTGTATTCACCAATATGGAATCTCCATAGGAACTGAATAAAAGCCCTAGTTTTGATGAAATTATCATTAGACAAGAATTCATCACTAGCTTGTTTGGTCACAGGATCTAATTCCTTGCCAACAATTTCTACCACTGTGAGGTCAGATGATGTATGTTTAGGCTCTTCTGGCATCCCTTCTTTTAGTTCTTGAGTGGTAACAACTACTTCACCAACATTTTTTGTCTTGAGCAATTGTTCAGTAATGGTCTAGTCATCATATTGCATAGGGGATTGGGAACGAGAATACAATTCACCTCCTTGTTCTTTTGTCTCCACCCTTTGCCTCTTCAGAGAGGGTACTTCTTGAACATCAGTATCCATTGGCCTCTTTCCCTTATGCTAAATGGGCTTATCAAATCTGGGAGCAACAATGGTATATCCTCTTCTTTTGTATACTACATAGTTCCCAGGTCGAAATATTCTACTTTGTGGGAATCTATTCAAAATAGCAAGAGCCTTTTCTGGATCACTATCAACTACTCTCTACCTCTTCTCATTTAGGGTTTACATTATTCCCTCAAAAATATTTATTAGTGAATCAATTTTATAAGACCATGGGAAAACATCCTTTAGAGGATCATAGGTCTTGTCAAAATTCTGGACAAAGTCCAAGGATTTCTTATATGCCATCCATTTTTCCTTCCTGACTTATTGAACCTCTAGGTCAAAAATGTTTCTGATAATATCCTCTGGATAATACAATTGATGCTTTAGCATTATACTATTGGTCCTCTTCCTGAACATGCCCATGATAAAATCTTCATTATTTGCACACCTGGATATGGAAGTGGACAAATGATAGGGCTCAAAGTATTTGCCAAACTGTGTGCACCCCCCTTTTGTTATGATGAAGTGATGGGCTCTAGTGAGGGTAGGAAAGATATTTCCATTCATCTTTCTGGTCAAGGCTTCCTCCTATATCCCACCTAATTGTCTTATAATTTTTTCTATCCCAATCTTGAGTGGGACTCTGTAGGGTAACACATAAGGAGTACCTCTGAAACCATAAACCCTTATCACTATGGAAAAAGGGTACAAGATTAAATCTCCCTAATTGTGAGCAATTTTAAACTCTTGGGCATACTCCATAGGCCTTAAAAGCATCATTATTTCATTATGAACTCTAGCATTTTGGTTTCTTAGCAATGACTTAAGTTTGGTTGCAAAAACTTTGTCAAAATACACATAGCTAGCATTCTTTCTATCGCAGGACAGATCTACACTCCACATCGGAATAGGAAACTCTTTACCATCTTGGAATTTTTCCAATTCAATTTCTTCTTCAAAGAAGTCAGCATTGTTGAATAAGAACATATGCATCCTGAGGGAATACCAACCCATTGGTTTCTGTATATTGCCATCTTGGATCCCTGACAAACCATCATGCATTTCCTGAGCAATATAAGATGCATAATAAAAAACCACTAACAAGTGGGGTTTCAAAATCTGAACAACCATCAACATTATATGGACAGGCATTGCCCCCTCTTCATTTATCCCCAAAACATTGCACAAGGCACTGTACATTTTTCTAGCTTTTCCATTGAAAAGATCCAATTTAAAGGGTTCTAGGGTTCTAGGCCCTATCACTACCAAGTCTCCTATTTTGTTGGCATACCCCTTCACTACTTCACCCCTGTAATAGTCTCTTTGGTTATTGTATATTTCTTTGAAATACTTAAGATCAATATCATCCATATTTTGGGAGGGATCAGTCAGCTTGAAAATCCTTCTGATTTCATCTACTGATACAATCAATATTATGTTTCCCCGGGTATCCCTAACAACCCTAGCCACCTTATCATAAGTGTTCACGATCAAGATGAATAAATCAGTATCCATGAACACACCGGGAGCTATCAATTTTCCCACATCTAATTCCCAAATATTGCAGTTTGGAGTAGAGGTATTCCTTTGACAATAGGTCATCTTGAACAGAGTAAGGCCATCAAAACTAGTAATAGCATCTTTTACCCACCTACCTGAATCATATAATCCTTCCCCAATTTTGAAGCAAGGATGTTGTGGAACTACTTTTTTAGCTTGTGTGTCATCCCCTAAAGAAAATGGTAACTACTACAACAAATCTTCCCTAACGTTCCATTTTTGGTAATCAACCTGTCCCGAAATTTCAACTCTGGGGGCTATTCTAAGGGTTTTCTATCAATACTACAACCAGATTCTAAAACAAGAGCTCTAAAACCTTCTCTGAACTGCAAATTCCACCCCAATTTTGAATGCAAGTGAACAATAAGCTTACCTATTCTACACAAAAGTCGCGTGGAGCTTTTTTTCTCCGTAATTTCAACTTTGCTCAAATAACTTTGGTGAATTATTGAGGCTGTAGTTGGCTTAATCAATTTCATGGCCTCAATCAAATTAGTCTTTCAAATTGAATTTGACTAGAGGTGTCACACGTTCTCCAATTAATCCATACCTTCAATTTTGCAGTTTAGCGGCTCTCAGCAACTTATTCTGTTAATTTTGAATTTGAGTCGTCGATTCTGGACATCACTCTTCACATCTGACAGCTATCTTATTTTCCCAGAAATCACTGTCGACTAAGGACACATGTTGCCTCCACTTATTTTCTTATTCATTAGATGTCGAGCATCTTGGATATAAGAGATTAAGTGAGCCATTAGATATGAAACAACTTAACTGAAATTTAAACTTTCACCAGCTTTGAGTGCCTAGGCCCACCAACTGCTAGATGTCATCACCACTTATTTGCTTATTTGTTAGATGTCAAGCATCTTGGATATAAGTGATTAAGCGAGCCGTCAGATCTTTCCAAACTTGTGTACTATTTAACAGAATTCCTTTACGATATTCTATGCCCCACCAAGGACACACGTCGCCTCCACTTATTCACTTATATGTTGGATGTCGAGCATCTTAGAGATAAGAGAATAAGCACATCGTTCGATCTTTTCTGAGTTGCTTTCATTTTAACAAAGGAATTTCTTAACATGCTCAACCCCACCAAGGACACGCGTCGCCTCCACTTATTCGCTTATATGTTAGATGTCGAGCATCTTGGAGATAATCGAATAAGCACACCATCCAATCTTTTCTGAGTTGCTTGATACATAAGGGGATGATGTAAAAGGGACCTATGTGGCGAGACTTAGGAATTATTAAAGCATTTAGGATGATATAATATTTTGACAAAAGCAACCCATTCAACACAAACACATGACTTAAAATGACTTAAGTGACCAGAAAAGTAACACAAAAATAGAACCGGCTAAGGCATTTAGGGTTTTTTAGTCATTTTTAACCATTTTCAATTAGGTTAAGGGTTTGAGGAACTTTACAGAGGCATAAGAAAACTCTGAAACTTGATTTCAAAGCCCTAGACATTATTAATGACAAGAGACCCTAAGAAAATTATAGGGCACTACTTAAGTAAGAAATAGCACCAATAAAACCATGGTCTTACATTATTCCCTAAGTCCAAAGTTCGTTGAGGTTTTAAGATAATTCATTATCTATCAAGCAAGTTTGTTTTAATCAGACGACCCGCTTAATGGATTAATCCCAAACCAACTAACATCTATCATCTAAGCCATTAATCCATGATGCCACATATCCTTGGAGGGTCTGGCTGAGGTCATAAAGATAGGATTAAAGGAAGATCACTACAGAAAAAATTGACGGTCAGCTTAATCGATTAAAGGTAAAGTGCTCGAGATCTAATGGATAAGTGATTAAGCTGTTATGACGCGTGGCTTAAAACGTGGGTCCTGTAAAACACAATTATCATGTTAATAAGGTTGCAAGTATGAAAATATCAGACAGTCCACTTAATGGATTAAAGGTAAAGTAATTGAGATGTAGTGATTAAGCCACTAAGCCATGTTGACACATGTCCCAGATGATGGCGTTGCATCCACAGTCAGTAAACTCAAGGTTAGATAACTTCCAAACAGTTTAACATGAATCTAATAGTAGACTTAATCACTTAAGGAGAAGAAGCACAACATCTATCATGTAAGTGATTAAGTCTTGCTAACACGTTTCCCAAATGAACAGTTATTTCCAAGAATAGAAGAGGCCCATTAGATGAAGAAGATGGTGCTTGAAATCTATGGTCCCGATTCAAAGTTACTAAAATGATTTTCATTGAGTCATTAAGCCACGAATTTGAAGTAGGCAAATTGATTTCAGAATGTGTGGCCATTTTAGTTCAATTCAATGTGAAAGATTGATTTGATTGAAGTAGTATAATTCATTGTTTCAGCTTGAAGTCACCATAATTTACCAAAATCAATCAAGCAAGGAACGGAATTGCAGCAATTTTCAGATCCTTGCGATAGAAAAGTCAGAAGAGGTAAGTCTTCTTTGATACAGTAAAATTCAGGCTTCTAGTAAAGATTTAAAGTTTAAAAGGCTTTCAGGATTCTTGTTTAATTTTGAATATCGTCTCAGTAAAAGACCCTAGATTCAAAAATGGCCCCTAGGATTAAACTCTTTGGAGAGGTAGATTAGCAGAAGAGAAATGTTAGAGAGGATCTTCTACAACAATTAAAAGGGTCCATGATTAATGCAACCCAGATTAAGAGAATAGTCGCAACTCATCCTCGCTTCAGAGTAGGAGAGGGTTTATATGACACAGGTAGTTAGGCCAAAGATGTCAAAACCAGTTTGAAAGGTCTAAGTTTGTTTAGAACTTCCAACAACCAAAGAAATGCTCCTACCACAGATTGTAATATATGGGACTTAGACATGGGAAAATTGATAGTACCTGGGGTGTTAACGGATATAGATTTGTTCACCTTGATATCCAACACTTATGATAGAGTATATAGGGTTGTTAGGGATACACAAGGAAATGTGTTTTTGATTGTTACAGCTAATGAAATTAGAAGAATTTTCAAGTTAAGTGACACTTTAGTACAAATGGATGATATTGACTTTGATTATTTTAAGGAAGTATACCAAACCCAGAGGGAATATTGTAGGAATGAGGCCCTGAAAGGATACTATAACAAGATAGGGGACTTAATTGTAGTAGGGCCCAGTACACCAAAGCCATTTAAGTTGGATTATTTCAATGGCAAGGCAAAGAAAATGTATAGTGCCATGTGCCTAGTTTTAGGAGAAGATGAAGAAATAACAATGCCTATTCATATGATGCTAATAGTGGTTCAGATTCTACATCCCCACCTGTCAGTAGTTTTTTACTATGCTTCTTACATTGCTCAACAAATGCACGAGGGTCTAATAGGTATCTAAGATAGTAATATACTCAATCCAATGGGGTGGTATTCCCTTATGATGCACATGTTTCTGTTCAACAATGCTAACTTATTTGAGAAGGAGATGGCCCTAACTAAGTTCCAAGATGATGAGGATTTTCATATTCAAATGTGGAGTGTTGATCTATCATGGGATAGAAAAGAAGCCAGTTATGTATACTTCGACAAGGTTTTTTCTGCTAGGCTTAAGTCATTGTCATGCAGACAGAATTCAATGGTCCATATAGATATGTTGAAATTTTTGAGACCTATGGAGTTTTCCCCGGAGTTGGAAATTGCCCACAATTGGGGAGATTTCATTTTATACCCTACTTCTATAGTGATAAGGGTTTATGGATTCAAGGGAACCCCCAATTTTTTCCCTACAGAGTGCCTTTAAATATGGGAATTGCAGAGATTATGAGACAATTGGGTGTATTACAAGAAGAAGCCCTAAGAGGGAAAATGAAGGGAATTATATTCCCTACCCTTACAAGAGCTCATCATTTCATCATCATAAAGCCTCGGTGGACATAGTTTGACAAATATTTTGAGCCCTACCATCAAGCAATGTATGTATCTAGGTGTGCAAACAATGAAGATTTCATCATGGGCATGTTCAGAAAGAGAACCAAGTGCTTGACATGAGAGCACCAATTTAATTTCCCCAAGGATATTGTTAGAAATTTTTTTGATCTAAGTGACCATGAGGCCAGGAAGGAAAAGCGGCTCATGTAAAAGGATTCTTTGGACTTTGTTCACAATTTCGATAAATCCTATGATCCTTTGAAGGAATTTTTACCATGGGCTAGAAAGATTGAGTCCCTGATGACATTATTTGGAGGTATTATGTAGGTTCTCAGTGAGAAGAAACAAAAAATAATGGAAGCTGAGACAGAAAAGGCTAAGGCTATCTTAAGCAAACTTTCACAAGGAAGGATAATCCCACTTGGGAATTATGTGGTATATAAAAGGAGAGGGTACAATACTATCATGCCCAATATTGATAAATATTTTGATCATAAAGGAAAGAGGCCAGTAGATTCTAGTTCCCAAAAGGTGCCCTCTCCCAAGGAACAATAGATGGACAGAAAAGAGCAAGAGAGTGAGTTATACTCTCCTTCCCAATCCCCTTTACATATGGATGACCAAGCCATTGCTGAGCAATTGGTTCAAATGGGAAACATAGGCCAAGTATTTGTCACTACACAAGAGCTACAAGATGTGCTGGAGACACCTAGGCATACAACTACTCATCTCATAGTGGCAGAATTTGTAGGAAAAGAGTTGGACCCTGTAACCGAACAGGCCAGTGAAGAATTTATTTCAAATGAAATTTTTTTTAAGGCTAGGGCCTTTACTAAGTTTCTATGGAGAACTCATTTTGATGAGTTTAAAGATAAGTGCCAGAGGTTAAAATAAGCCCAACCAAACCAGACCAAGGATGATATTGAAAAGGAGGTCAAGCAAGAGTTAATGACCAAATTGCCAAAATCATTCTTGAAGAGGGCAAGGAGTTGGTAAAAAAGAAAGGAGTCCCTATCCTATCCCAGTGGGATTTGGCTGATGCCATAGTTTTTGATGATGTTAGGAATGAAACCAAACCATTGAGCACTACTAGAGTATCAATTGGTGCCCAATTTAGTGGAGATCATTTAGCTTTGGAAATATGGTCCTTGAAGAGGAAGGATAAAAGAAGAGAGAAAGAAGATGATCAAAATGAGGATATAGGTATCCTCATTATCAAAAGAGTTTATGATACCTTAGGTATCGAGGTAGCTAACCTTTCTTTTCAAACTTCCAATATGAGTCTGAAGGTAGCTGAAAAGGAGAAAGATGCTTTTGATAACCTAAACCAAATGTATGAATTTGTCCTAAAGAAATACAATGATGAAAGGGTTAAATCCCTATAGAAAGATGAGAGAATAACATTCCTGGAGGAGAGGCAAACAATACAAATAATGGCTCAGAAGAGGATTGCACATGGACCCCACCAGCCTTCCTCTATAAGGCAATGGTGAAAGCTATAAGAGCATAACTAGAAAGGCAGAAGAAATAATGGGTAGAGTAGTCTGCAGCCTTCAGAGAAGTAGAAGCATGGGTAAAGCAGATGTATGCAGATAAAATACATAGTGCTCTTATGAATTGTACTCATGAAGTAGTACCCATGACTATATATGCTCAAGGTAAGAATATTGTCAATATTATGAATGAATATCATGAAAACAAAGATAATCTAGATCAGTTGGTGAGCAAGTGGAAAGGGAAGATAGAGGAATTAAAATTATTTCTCACCTCTTGAAAGAAACTTAATGATGTTGATATAGTCCTAATTGGCACCCACAAATGTGTCAAATTACTTTTGGATATGGATATCAGGAGAAACATTGTTATGAGAAAGGTGCTAACTTTGAAAATGGAATATTCACAGGATAAATATGAAATATTCCCAAACCTCTTTAGGAAGAATGGAAACATCAAATATGAGGGGTTTTGGCACTGACAAATGAATGAAGCATTAGCAGTTAGAACTAATAGTATATTAACTTTGGAGAGTACACTGCTTTTTCCTCAAATCATTGAGATAGTGGGAAAGGCCAAGTCATTTGTTGCATTCTAGACAGATGAGATTGAAAAGGCACATGTCACTTTGAAGGAGATCAACAATAGAAAAGATGAGATCCTTGGTTTCATTTGGCCAAGTGATGAAGTGTACACTTCCTGGAAGGACAAGTACACAATAATTTATCTGGGTGAAGGTGAAAATATGCAGGTGGATGATGAAGCCCAACAAAGTAGTTGATGCAAATGAAGAGGGAGATTGCACATCACTAGCATTAGAGGCAACAAGTTCTACATGGTTTTTCCCTAGCAAGTACAAGGCAATTACAATCACCATGCAGTCAGAGGACAAAGAATCAATTAGAATATCTTGTAACAAAAGTTGTTCTTCTATCCACTTGTCATTTTTTCCTATTGTATTCTTGAATTTTGTCTTTTAGCCTAGTCATCCAAAGCTTGTTGCATGTTTTATCTTTAAGGATCCCAAGATGACTAGTGGCTAGCTATAAGTAGTAAGTTGTAACAAATTGTAAAGAATGGTAAAAATAAGACTATGAAGTAGAATTCTGAATTGTGTCCAATCTTTGGTTTTGAATCAAATTGAATGTATTGAGATCAGGCTTTTATTAATAAAAATACAATGGAATCTCCATTTTGATACCAATGATGTATTTTTGCATTTATAGTTAGCTCTTGTATGTTTAATTTGTAAGGCATCTTAAATGTACTAGTTATAAGGTAGTTGTGTCATTATTTGTGAGTTGCTTTCAAGGAGGGTTTAAACCTTGAAAATAGTTACAGAGGGTTAGGGTTTATGCAAGAATTTGATACAGGGGTGTGAGGGTGAAAAGATAGTTTGTAAGGAATTCTATCTAAAGTTTTATTTGTATTTCAATTAATTATCCCTGGTGTATGTATGTTTTATTCTGACTCTATGGCCCAGGATTAGGCACTGGTAAATTTCTGATAAGTGGTTGTTATCATCAATCAAATATTAATTAATCTTTATATTTCTGTTATCTGAAATACATGTCTAGATAATTTTATTGAGTACAATTCATCTTAGTGATTCCTTGAAGTGAGAATAAATAGGTTAGCCTTCCTAAGCCAAGTGGATTAAAAAGGACCATGAATCCTTAATCCACTGTTAGACTTGTTAAAAGATAGTAGACTGTTGAAGGTGCACCTACCTAGGTATGTGGAGCCCAAAGTGTAAAAGGATTTTCATCCTTGTTAATTAGCCTTTTCCCTATGAGAATATGAATTAGGAACTAAAGAGTCTAGCATTTACTAATATATACTGATTCTACAAGAAAAAGAGCTAACAAATTGGCAACTCTACTAGGACTTTGTAATGTTCTAAGAGTCATGTTCATGAAAGAGTTTATCCTTGCAATATTGAGAATTAGTCTATTTTTCCTCATAGTAATAAAGGAAAGTTTATTATGTTTATCTATCATCGCACACTATTTCAAGGTTTTGATCCTAAAAATGATATGAATCTTGTCTCAGATAGAGTGACTCGTGATTGCAAAATCTCTGGCTGAATACAGTGCATGTTCCTGAAAGAAAGTTATAGAGTTGATTTGCAGTGATATGAATAGAAAAGGAGCATTTTTTTTAAGATTACTAGGTGAGGAATTAGCGAGAATCTTTGTTTTCAAGCTTCATGTTGACTTATTTCTATAAGATAAAACTTGAGTTAGGACAAGGTACTCAATCTTTATATATATTTGTCCTCTGAAAAGAGGTGGTGACTCTAACCTATGTGTACTCTAGTGTTGCACATTAAACATTTTGAAAATATTTGTCTATTTTGAAATATGAGTCAACAAAGGAATACTAGATCATATTTTAAATAAAATCCTGAAAATGATGTTGGAGAGGAGCTCCATACACCTCAAAGGAAACAATGGTCCAAGAGAGGCACATCCAAACATGGTTCCCACCATACCTCTAAAGGGAGGATGGAGAGTCCCGTTCCAGAGAGAAATTCATCTTCATCTAAAGATGCGTGACCCATGGGAGAAACTGACACTTACAGAGCTAACGCAAATTTTGATCCCTTCAGGGATGGAGAAGATAATGATATAGGTTTCTTTCCGGCAGAAGAAAATCTTGCTCCACCAGAAGAGACCTCTACTGCTGAAACAACTTCATATGATTCTGATAAGTTGCAAGATGAGGTTATGGCTTTAAGAAGGAGAAAGAAACAATAAGAAAAGGAAATAGCTAAATAAGTGAAGAAACATGAGAAAAAGCTATATGACTTACTAGTGGAAAGAGAAGAGCTCTTAGCTAAGACTAGAAAGAATGACCTCAAGGCTAAAAGCCTAAGTCAAGAAGTTAAAGGTTTGAATCCAGAATTATTTGGTAACCTTGATGATTTAAGGAAAAAAGCCCCAAATAAAATCTTGAATCCTGACAAGGATGAATTTAAGAAGGAAGGGCCTGTCATCAGGAAACTTTTCCCATATGAGATTGAGAAGAATGTGTTAGTAATAACTGAGAGGGGGGGGGGTGGGGGGGTGAATCCGTGGCCTCAATTATTTTCCTTTTAAACTTTAATCAACCAATCAATATACCTCATATTATTAAGTCCCTACAAGATGTATGCCTTTGAAATACTTGAAACAAATGACTATCTGTCGGTTTACCTTGTCTGTCCCTATTCTCCTTGATTACCGATAAGTAGTAAAACTTATTTATCAATACTCAATAAATATGCAGAGTATACCAATCAATCCATAAATGCATATGTGAAATGTAAAACAATAAAGTAATAAAAAATACACACATAACACAAGGAATTTAATGTGGAAACCCTATTAAACGAAAAACCACTGGGACTGATACCCCAAATTTTCACTCTTTTGAAGTGAGCCCTGTTAGGAGCCAACACTGTTAAAGGTTACAAACATACTGTTAAGTGCGACCTTATTAGAATATTTTTATACATAGATTATCACTAAGTATTTGGCATCTACGCTACCATCCTTGAATCAACCTCTAGACTGTCAATAGGCTTTATGCTAATCATACTACCATCCTTAAATTAGCCTCATTCTTAGACTATCAATAGGCTTTAGGTAAGACCGATGCTACTATCATGAGTCAACCTTTTTGGTAATCTATTAGGATATACCTCAATTATAAAAGACTGTTATGTCCTACTTTGTTAAGAGACTTAATGCTTCAATGGTTAAACTGAAACATAATGACCTATTTCTAATGCAACTTGAATTGTATATATTCAAATCTATTTACATAAAATACCTTTCTGATCAATGTATCAATTAAATTTCTTTGTACTTCACTCTTTCTACTCTATGATGTTTTGCTTCACTATGTGTTGGTGTCTATAGAATTCTTTAGCTCTCCCTTAGCTTGATTGATCAGGACTGCATGAAGTTTATCCTTCATCAGTTTCTCTTCAAAATCTTCTCTTAATTCACTCCCCCATGTATCTGATTGCTTACGAAAATGAATTATGCTTGTCTCTTATATAGACATGATATTCCTTAATTCTTGGTTCTTTATTCTTGATTCTTGGCGTGAAAAACAATCTAGCCAAATTGATTTACGGCTTTAACTCCTGATTTATCTCATATTTATCTTCTTGCCAACTATATAAATCATCTTTAAATCACTTACTTAACTATGGTCGAATAAAACAAATAAAACAACTATTTAAGTCTATCCTTAAGCTCTGCTAGCTAGATATTTTGTCATTTTCTAATCTCTCTATTCTGTCGGTCAATTCTGCAGTTCTTCGCTAGTAACAACTACCAATTATGTTGGTGCAACTTCAGTTAGCTTTGGGATCTTCATCCGTCGAGCATCATTGGATCTTACTCGTTAGGAAACACTATTTTTAGCTCGTCGAGCATCTTGTGATTCTGCTTCATCGGGAAACACTGTCTTCTGCTTGTCGGGTATCACTATGACTTTATCTCTATCTTTACCGATGGTGTGCACTCCACCGGTGTGGTCTATCACTTAGTGAATACTTGAATTTTATGCATTGCTGAAAGAATAACCTCTGTTCCATTGATTCTTTGAAGTCTTTGGCATTATGTATATGACTATATAGATGATATCAAGTTGACATTAATGACAATACAAACCATTAACTAATTTAATGTCTTGCATCATCTTCAACTTAACATTATAAAACATTCAATCAGTTACATGTCATCAATCTCTCCCTTTGGCATTGATGGAAACATTCTTTATTATCATACTATACTAATTCAAATACAACATGAAATACAATTGTTGAGATTCATCAAATTACCAAATAGTTTGTTTTTATAACTGATAAACATTGCCTGACCGCCGATAAGCTCTGTGTAAGCTTAGATTTGATTCTTGCAACTTTTCCATTTCTTCTTCTAATGTGTTGTATCCTCTGTCTGTGTCAATTTCTCTCTTGACTATTCTTCTTCTTTGATGTCTCTATCTTTTGTTTGCAACTTTGATACAAATTCTCTCCCTATGGATATGATCTCTCCCTATTTGGAGTAATCTGATAATGAATAGTTTCTGATGATAATATGGATACATTCCCTCCCTTTGACATTAATGCCAAACAAATATTTTCACAAATATCTGACATTCTGTCAAAAAATTTCTTCTATCCATAATATACTCCTTGAATTTACCTTATCCATCATCAATATAACAATTTGCCCTGGTGCTTGGTTCTGATATATACCTTTCTGTATATAGATGTAGCTTTAAAGTTCAGCTTCTGCTTGCATCAATCATGAATGATATTCTGATAATATATGGCTGATGCAAATTTCAGTCCTTTTACTAACTGGTAGACATGGGTTTGACCCTAGTCTTTTTCTCAAGTACTCAAATGTATCTTTGGGCAGTGGCTTGGTGAAGATATCAACCAATTATTCTTTTGATTGCACATATTCAAGTATCACCTCTTTTTCTTGAAATTGTTCTTTTAAATAATGATACTTGATGGCAATGTGTTTTGTCTTTGCATGCATGACTGGATTCTAGGAAATATTTATTGCACTGGTGTTATCACAATAGATAATTACTGGTTCTTTGATCTTCATATGCATACCTTCCAGCAACTCTTTGATCTATGCAATATTTGACCAGTTTGCAGCAGCATCAACATATTATGCTTTTGCAGTGGACTGATAGATGCATCCTTGCTTCTTGCTAATCCATGTGACAAGTCTGACACCAATAAAGAATGCTCCTCTAGTTGTCCTCTTCCATTCATCAAGATTTCTAGCCCAATCAGCGTCGGTAAACACTTTTAGTTCAAAATTGCCTTCTCTTCTATACCATAAGCCAAATTCCTCAGTATTCTTCAGATGTCTTAGTATTCTTTTCACAACAGTTATATGCGATTCCCTGGGGTTAGTAGAAAATCTAACAACAATTCCTACTGCATGTGCAATATCTGGTCTAGTGTGTGTGTGTGTGTATGTAAATGGGTACTTGATGAAAAAGACACAAACACTCAATAAGTCATTGCATTAGTCCAAAAGGTAAGATAAAACATTCAAAACCACTAATATCAACCTATTTCCTACTAACTAGGATTGTAATTAGTAACATATTAGCCCTCAGAATATGTTACAAATCAGTGACGAATACAACCTAGCATGAAGGATTTTAGATTAAAACAAGCTAAAAGATGATAAAACATGCAATCTAGCTCTAAAAGTTGAAATGAAAACAATGCAAAAGCATGGAATAATAAGTGAAATATGATTCTAAGAGTAATCCAACAGCATAACAATGTAATTTTGATCTAATGTGAAGGCTTATTTACTCTAAAAAATGGCTTCTATTTATAAAAGAATGAGAGAGAGAGAGAGGGGGGACAAGGTGAATTAATGAGTGAAGGGGCTCATTAATGAAGGTGTAAGAGCCATTAATGCCCAAGGCATTAATAAGGCATGGGAGAGACATAGGCCTAAGGAATCTTTCATTAAT
>MU228411.1:857233-871625 GCA_018584345.1 Thuja plicata | reverse complement strand
ATTATAACACCCCCCTTTAATCTTTACTTGGGGAGTTTACAACAAGGGAATTAAACCCAAATTTTTACAATGAGAATGAAATGTCTCTTTACAAAATCTGCAACTTGGTCTTCAATATAAGGAAGAGTTTGATTGTCTTAAATGAAGTCTTGAAGTAGTCATCTGGAAGTTATAGGACATGTGAAGAGGAAGTGATTCCATAAGTGGGCCTTGAAAAATTCACCTGAAACAAAGAACCATAGAAACACAAAGCATGAAGGAAGGAAACTATCCACAAGAAGAATTTCATCTAACATTCAAGTTAGTGTAACTTTGAAACTTTTACCTTAGAAAATATCTTTAAGGAAATGTATGAGATTTCATCAAGAAGTACAAGAGTTAATCAAGAAACCAAGATATATCAAAATATCAAAGAGATAGAAACATCATCCATCCTCTCATGTCAAACTAAACATACTAATGACAACACACAAGACCAACAAAAGAGACCCGCATCATCATTGAATCAATCACATGGATATAGACAGTCCATTAATAAGTCATATAAGTGAATCGGTGATCAAGCCACCACCTGCATGACTCACAATTGAAGCAATGAAGAATGTAGGACATTATCACAATAGTAGAAGGTGCATATAAGTAAGAGAGAGACAAAGATAAATAAGTGGAACATGTTACTCACACACCAACTCAAGCTAAGAACTGAATTGCCAAACATGACTACAATCATGTACCATAAGTAAATGAACTATTAAGGAGATAAAAATTTAAACCAATAGAATGAGAAACTTTAATAATTTGAGCTTGCCATCTTTTCATAAGAAGTAAATCCAAAAAGTGAAAAGAAACTAATGTCATATGCTTAAAATAATGGAACTAAGGATTATGAGGAAAAAAGACATATTACCTACCAAATATATATGAGAAATCCAACAAAATTTCAAGAAGGATTTCAAGAGCAACATCCTCACCAAAAAAATATCAATGGAACAAGTTGATAAACATCAACTGAAGTAAGTGCATCCAGTGCATCTCACAAATGGAACAAGTTGATAAACATCAACTAAAGTAAGTGCATCCATTGCATCTTACAGATGGAACAAGTTGATAAACATCAACTGAGTAAGTGCAACCGAGTGCAACTTACAGGTGGAACAAGTTGATAAACATCAACCGAGTAAGTGCAACCGAGTGCAACTTACAGGTGGAACAAGTTGATAAACATCAACTGAGTAAGTGCAACCCAATGCAACTTACAGATGGAACAAGTTGATAAACATCAACTGAGTAAGTGCAACCTAATGCAACTTACAGATGGAACAAGTTGATAAACATCAACTGAGTAAGTGCAACCCAGTGCAACTTACAGATAGAACAAGTTGAACCCATAAAAGATGCAACTAAGTGCATAACAATAGATCAAACAAAATCTTATAGCACTTAATTCTAAATAATGAAATCAATCCATTGGAAGGCAATGTTGAAGATAACTCACAATACGTGAAAATTTATTAGCAATGACTTAATTTGGATTGGATCGAACATTTGATGTATATCATTTTGCTTCATAAATAATTTAAAAACATTGAACGCTGGTTAGCTAGGAAAAAAGAAATACCCCCGTCACTTGAAGAATAATACCATTTGTACAAATTTTGAAAACATAACTTGCAATTAAAAACATTCATAAAGAAAACATACTTTAACAAAATCTTAGCACAAAATTATATAAAATAAATAGATATGAGTATTCCATAAATGATGGTTAGATTTAAATTAATGTAGACATTATAGTATCCCTATTTAAATGAATTTGAATTCATTTTGTTGAACAAACACTCCTTATATCAAAATACTTGAATAATAATTCTAATTTTTGAAGAAAAGATGAAATCATATTAAACGAAGAGAAATACAATGAGTAAATAATGCTAAAGAGTAAGCAAAAATAACTTTAACTTAATGTTAATCACAATTTGAATGGTTAAAAGTTTATTTGAATTTTTTTAAAATATTTTGAAAAAGCTTAAAATAATAAGATATAAATGGTGAACATTAAAATAAATCTTGGATTACATTATAAAATATAATAACAATAATGTATTAATGTTAAAGCATTCTAATTAAGAAAATATATATAAAAAGGACATAGATATTTAAAAATAATGATTAAAAACAAGAATTTAAATGAATTGATTTTAAAACTGTATTATGAAATTTAAAACAAGTGACATGATTAACAATAAGAATTGTAATAATACATTAATTAATTAAATAAGAAGATTAAATGATTGAAAGGAACAGTCAACCTGAATATAAAAATAGTTAATGTAATTATAACATGCAAATGATGAATGATAACCTGCAAACATAATTATGTTAGAAATAAGAAAATGCAGGGAATAAAA
Organism: Thuja plicata; assembly: GCA_018584345.1. Taxonomy (NCBI): domain Eukaryota; kingdom Viridiplantae; phylum Streptophyta; class Pinopsida; order Cupressales; family Cupressaceae; genus Thuja; species Thuja plicata. The sequence goes on along the minus strand of MU228411.1, from coordinate 869,217 downwards.
TGTTGAGCTGAAGGCCGTTATACCATGCAAAAAAAAGAAGGAAGCTAGAATAAGACGTTAATGATTCCACTCTATATGCTCAGACTTCCAGCAATGATTTGTTTGGCAGCGAATGGAAGTGAGGGCTGAGTTAGGGGCAGCAAAAGGTTAACAGAGCATATATTCTCCTCAAATACGCTGCGAAAAGGAGGGAGTAGATTAAATGTTGCGTGAATAAGGAGAGCACTACGCAGGGTGATGCTGAGGGATGAGGGCTATGCAATAGCTAAAGAGGAGAGATAATTGGGGTGCACTCAAGAGGGAGAGCCAAGGAGCTACGCAATGCACCAAAAAAAATGTTAAAGAGAATATATGATCTTATTTAAAAATGAAAATGATTGACACTATAAAAAGTAAACAGCAATATAAAAAGAACATTTAAAGTGAAACTACAGCTGCAATTAATATTGTAATGATAGAGAAAACAAGAATATATATAATGAGCAGCAGATGAAGAAACATGCTGAAAGATGCTGCAAGCTGTCTAAATCTTGGCTGAGGTTATAAAGAAGCTACCACACTAGAAAATGTTACAAAGGACAATATGTGGATCCAAATTCTAAATGGAATATTGATAAATACAGGAATGAGCATAAACATCTTCTTCAGAAATTCTTTGATAGCCGCTACAATTTGAAAACAAAGGATCTTCAAAATGAGCATAAACTAAAACAAAATATGGTAAAACATTTTGAAATAATAACCAAATAAAACTCCAAGTAACTTAAAAAAATATATTTATATTACTGATTTATAAGAATGAAAGCTATGCTGAGAAAACAAGGAAGTCTGCTGCAGAGATAATTTTGAAAAGAAAACAATGCTACATAAGGAGGAGGGAAAAAGACCAGAACAAAGATATATTTAGAACAAATGGAAGAGGGAATCAAAGGAGGCCTGCGCTAAAAGATGTAAAGGCTGCGTAATGACATTTAAAAAATATAATGAGAGATTAAATATTTTTCAAATATCTTTAAACTATCACAACAATTTAACTTAAATGATTAACAGAATAAGAGCAAAGATACACGCAAAAATAGCAGAGACAAATGTAATATATAAATAAAGGATGTTAATAAGAAACAGAGATTAAACAATGATGGAATAAGAGAACAGAGAACTTAAGTTAATCCTGCAAAATAAGTTAAAAATACATATTTTAGAGAAGCGAAAAAGAAAGAGATAAAAGTTGTAAAATTTGCAAAACTTCCCAAGTGAGAGCTAAATGGACGCATTCTGCACAAAACCCATATCTCAGTTTTGCGAGATTCGTTTCCATTTTCCTATAGTGTCCAAAACAAAATGGGAAATATTTCTTGAGCAAAAAACTGAATGAGAACTATGAACAAGATTTCAATGCAGAACAAAAATGAAGAACTTAAAACAGAAAAAATGTTAGAGTTGTAAGATATAAAATGTTAGAATCAAATTTAAATATTGATTTAATGATAAAATACAAAACATGCAAATCTGAAATCTTCCCTTGTGGTTGTCTGACAGAGGGAGTGATTAGTACTTTAAAAAAAACTTGAAATGGAGATGAATACACTTAGATTCACAAAGAAAATGAAAGAAATCCCTGCAAACAAAAGTTAGATTAAGAAAAAAATTGATTTCTCCTTCACAACCGAGATATCTTTCAACTATTTCTGCATGCACACTCAAAAACAAGGATTAAACCTACTCTGATACCATGTTAGAAAATATAAATAAAGTAAACTAGATTTAGCAAAGAATCCAAGAGAGAGCAGAAATGAAAAAGTTTACCATAAACGAAATGATGATCCAAGAACAATCACCAATATCACCAAAATTCTCAAAGACCAAGACAAGAACACAATAATTTTGGAACGGGAAAAAAAAGAAAAAACCCCTTTGTGAATAATATGAATGAGGCAAGAATCCATGAAAGAAAAGGGAGCTTGAGAAAGAAGCTCATTACAATATTGTGAGAAAAAGAATGAGAATGAGAGAAGAAGAGAGAAGAAATCCCATGAGAACCAACTTGTGAGATCGAACCTAGAGAAGTGAGAGAGAAGCATCTCTTAAGTAGAGATGAGTGAAGGAGTTTGCATGTAACTCCCATATCCTATGAGTGCCACATTCACATTAAGTGTGTGCCATGTGTAGGGATCCTCTTAAGGAGGAATATCTAAATTTCCTTAATAAAGGAATGATAAAAATGTGACATGTCCTCCTACTTTGACTAGAGGACAAATACAAATTAGGATACCTTGGTTTATCCTTTAATTACATATATCACCAAGGAAAGATTAAATTCTAACAGTATCATTGACAGACTTTGGTTCAAACTCACAAATTAAGCAATTTGAGTTTAAAGACTTACTTCTTGTTCTTGTACCAGCTTTCTTATCTCCTATGATCTAGTTCTCTAGATGGTTCCTTCTTACATATCTTGCAAGTACAGGTACAGCTCTTTTCATATCAGCTTGATCTTCATTACCTTGCACATTATTTTGATCATTATCCTGACCATCGGTAATAGCATTCTGGCTGTCAGTTGCAACATTCTGTTGTTCTAGATTTAATCACTATTGCTTAGGTAGAGTTATGGATTCTTCATAGTATACAAAATTGTTGTATTCTTCTGGTTCTTTTGTTCTTTCCAACTCATTCTTTTTTGCAAATTCATCAATCTTCACATTTGCACTTTAAACTATTTTGTTAGAAGCCTTGAGTAGACATGTAAAAGATTTGTTTTTGGTAGAATATCCCAGAAAAATACCTTCATCACTTTTTGCGTCAAGATTTCCATTTCTATTACCCTTTAAGACATAACATTGACTGCTAAATATTTTGAAGTAACTTACATTGGGTGTTTTACCATACCATAGCTCATAAGGATTCTTCTTTGAGTCCTTTCTCAATTGTACTCTCTTAACTGTATAGACAGCAGTTCTAATAGCTTCCCTCTAGAAGATCTAGGTGATATCCTTCTCTATCATCAGTGTTCTTGCATAGTCAACTATTGATCTATTCCTTCTTTCAACAATCCCATTTTGCTGTGGTGTTCTTGGTGCAAAAACCTATCTTTTGATACCATGCTCATTACAAAACTTAGTGAATTCATCTGATATAAATTCTCCTCCTCTATCTGATCACAAACATTTCAGATCCTTACCACTTTGTTTTTCTACCATAGCCTTATACCATTTAAACATCTTGAATGCTTCAGATTTTTCTTTTAGAAACATGACTGTCATCATTCTAGAATAATCATCAACAAAGAGAATAAAATATCTATCTCCATAATAGCTCTTTTTCCTCATAGGTCCACATAAATCAGTATGGACTAGTTCTAGAAAATCATCAGATGTATGGGTTTTGCTTTTGAAACTAGACTTTGTCATTTTACCTTTTTGACAATTCTTGCACATGATGTTGTCTAGCTTTGTCATTGTCAGTAAGCCTCTTACACTTCTTTTCTTGCTTATTTTCATCATGTCATCAAAATTCACATGACACAACCTTTTGTGCCACAGCCATATGTCTTCATTTCTAGTCATCAAGAAAGTGGGGTTAGTATCATTTAGATAGAATAAGTTACCTTTGGTCTGTTCAGCAGTACCAATCAGTATTCCTGATTCATTGAAGATCTTTGCCTTCTTGTTCTCAAATGTTACTCTGTGACTTGAATTATTCAGCTGAGAAACACTCAACAGATTATAATTCATTCCTTTTACCCAATAAGAATTTTCACATTTATTCAGGTTATTCAACATTACTGTTCCTTTACCTTCAATTTGACAAGGTGAATTATTTTCCATTCTTACTGTACCAACTTTATAGTATTCAAAAGTATTAAACTTTCTTTGTCACCGGTCATATGGTGAGTGCAACCACTATTTATAATCTAGATATAATTATTACTAATCTTAGATATGAGTGCAGTTTCTTCATACCTTTCATCTTCATCTGAATCATCCTTCACAGCTACAAACACTATCTCGATATCATCATCTAGTTTGGTTTCAGTATCTTCATCTTTGCAAGTAGCTAGATAGCTAGCCTTCTTGCCTTTATCCTTGTAATCTCGGGTATCATTTCTTTCTGATCGTCGGTAACCTTTGTAATCATTGTTATCACCTATGTCAGATTTATTCCTAAAAGATCTATTATCACTTCTATCATCTTTTCTTTTGTTAGGACATCTTGCAACAAAGTGTCCAATCTCTTTACAATTAAAACATACAAGTGGAAACTTGCCTTTGTATTTACCTTTGCCTCTTAGCATTCTTCTTGCCATGAGTGCTTCAATTTCATCTAGATATTTTTCTTCACTTTTGCTTTCACTATCTCTTCTAGATGAGTGTCTCTGACTATATTTGCTTATTCTCATAGAAGACTTGAATGTAGAATCTAAACTAGGTAAGACACTATTATCAAAGTTATTCATCTCAAATGAAATCAGTCTACCAATTAGGCTATCAAGAGTGACTGTATTATTTGCTACTGCTCTCATCTCTTGAATAGCAGAGACTCTAATAGCATATATGGGCAATAGGGTTCTTAAGATTTTACTTACCACTGTCTCCTCTTCAAGTGTACCTCCAACGCCTTGTATAGCATTGACTATTTATTTTATTCTTGTGTTGTACTGAGTGATCTTTTCAACTTATTTCATTCTGAGATCATCAAACTTTCCTCTAAGGCTTTCTTCCTTGGCTCTCAGAACATTTTCATCACCTCCATGAACAAGCTTAAATTTTTCCCACATTGTCTTTGCATTTTTGCAATCTTTGACATCCAAAAATTCAACATCAGAGAGTGAGGTTGAAAGCTCTATAACCATGCAATTATGTTCATGCTTTACTCTCAATTGATCTACTATCAATGGTCCTGTAGGCAACACATATGCAATATCTAAGTATTGATTAATATTATTGACAATACCTGATAAGTGAAGCTTTATTCTGCTTTTCCATGAAGCAAAGTTGTCCTTGTTCAACTTGGGCACATCTCATCTATTCATCTTGTGATATTTACTTAGGTCTTTAAACCTTCCTTCTAAGCACACAAGGTCTGATACAAATTGTTAGTAATAACTGAGAGGGGGGGTGAATCAGTGGCCTCAATTCCTTCCCTTTCAAACTTTAATCCACCAAACAATATACCTTAGATTATTAAGTCCCTACAAGATGTATGCCTTTGAAATACTTGAAACAAATGAATGTCTATCAGTTTACCTTGTCTATCCCTATTCTCCTTGATTACCGATAAGTAGTAAAAATTATTTGCCGATACTCAGTAAATATGTAGAGTATACCAATCAATCCATAAATGCATATGTGAAATGTAAAAAAATAAAGTAATAAACCATACACACATAACAAAAATATTTTAACATGGAAACCTTGTTAAGGGAAAAACCACTAGGACCGGTACCCCAAATTTTCACTCTTCTGAAGTGAGCCCTGTTAGGAGCCAACCTTGTTAAAGGTTACAAACACACTGTTAAGTGTGACCTAGTTAGAGGATTTTTATACATAGATTGTCACTAAGTATCTTGCATCTATGCTAGCATCCTTGAATCAACCTCTAGACTATGAATAGGATTTATGCTAATCTTACTACCATCCTTGAATAAGCCTCTTTCTTAGACTGTCAATAGGATTTAGGTAAGACCGATACTAATATCATGAGTAAACCTTTTTGGTAATCTATTAGGATATACCTAAATTATAAAATACTATTAAGTCCATCTTTGTTAAGACACTTAATGCTTCAATGGTTAAACTGAAACACAATGACCTATTTCTAATGCAACTTGAATTGCAGATATTCAGATCTATTTATGTACAATACCTTTCTGATCAATGTATCAATTCACTTTCTTTGTACTTCACTCTTTCTGCTTTGTGATGTTGTGCTTCACTATGTGTCAGTGTCTACATAATTCTTTAGCTCTCCCTTAGCTTGATTGATCAGGACTGCATGAACTTTATCCTTCAACATTTCTCTTCAACATCTTCTCTTAATTCACTCCCCCGTATATCTGATTTCTTACAAAAATGAATAATGCTTTTCTCTTATATGGACATGATATTCCTTAATTCTTGGTTCTTGATTCTTGATTTTCGGCATGAAAAAAAATTCAGCCAAATTGATTTATGGCTTTAACTCCTAATTTATCTCATAGTTATCCTCTTGCCAACTGTATAAGTTATCTTTAAATCACTTACTTAACTGTGGTTGAATAAAACAAATAAAACAACCAGTTAAGTCTATCCTAAAGCTCTGCCAGCTAGATATTTTGTCATTTTCTGATCTCTCTATTCTGTCGGTCAATTCTACAGTTTGTCACCGGTGACAACTGCCAGTTACGTCGGTGCAACTTCACTTAGCTTCAGGATCTCTGTCTGTTAGGCACCATTGGATCTTGCTCATTAAGAAACACTATTTTTAGCTCATTGGGCATCCTGCGATTCTACTTCATCGGTCAACATTGTCTTCTGCTTGTCGGGTATCACTGTGACTTTATCTCTATCTTTACCAATGGTGTGCACTCTGCCAGTGTGGTCTATCACTTAGTGAATACTTGACTTTTATGCATTGTTGAAAGCATAACCTCTATTCCATTGATTGTCTGAAGTATTTGACATTATGTATATGACCATATAGATGATATCAAGTTGACATAAATGACAATACAAACCATTAATTGATTTAATGTCTTGCATCATCTTCAACTTAATATTATCAAATATTCAATCCGTTACATGTCATCAAAATACAAAGCTTAAGACAAATACACAAGAGGTTCCCAACAAAGGTAAAAAAGGTTGTTGGTGTGACTATAGAGAAGCCTACGAAAAACTTGACCATCCCTATAGGAATGTCTGAAGTTGATATTGAACTTGAAAAAGCTAGAAAATCTAAAGAGGACCTTGCCAAACAGCTAGAGAAATTACAATTATAGGTTGTTGCAGCCGACATGAGAATGAAGATAGCTTTTCTACACTCTACTACTAACACTTCTACAAGAAGCTCTATGCTAGATGATCATGGGACACAGAAACAAAAGTAGTCTGTTGGCCCAATCCCAAATAATCAGGGGACTGATCCTAAAGTGCAATCTTCTGGTTTGAATTCAAATGATAAAAAATCTGGCCCAAATGCAAGTGCTCAACCTGGTGGTCCCATCCCATGCATTCAAGCCACCAACCCTAAGAAAAGTGTTCACCCACCCATTCAAAATCAAGGAGGAGCTATTGGACCAAGTCATAATAATATACATGGAAATTTCCAAAGAAGGCTTGTCCACATGAACAAATATAGAGCTCTCTTTTTTGAAGGCATTCCTAGTCACCCTAATGTGATCCCCAATGAGGTAAGAGATAAAATCCCAAAGTTCACTTGAAATAATGTTGTTACTTGTGTAGAGCATCTAAAAGGTTTTAGTGATAAGATAACCGACTTTGAGATTGAAAATGAGGATGTTATTATGAAACTTTTTGTTCAGTCATTAATAGAAGATGCTAGGGATTGGTTCAAAAATTTACCTAATGATAGTATTGCTTCTTGGGATGAATTTGTAATGTCTTATAGGGAATAGTATAGAGAACATGTAAATTTTGGATACATGTCAAATGAATTCAATAACATTAAAAAGTTCTCAAATGAGAGTATGGCTGATTTTAACTGTAGATTTCAAAAGGCCATGAATAAAATTTTCCAAGTCTTAAGGTTAGATGAGGAAGTATGCCTTACTACTTATATCAATGTTGTTGATAGAAGAATGTCCTATCTAGTCAGAGATAAAAACCCTACAAACATAAGGGATTCTTATAAAATAGCAATTGACATTGAAAGTAATAGGAGAGCATCAGGAAAATTGGGGAAGAGGTAAGACAATAAACTTTGGAAGGAAAAGGGGTCAGCCAACAAAAATGTCAAAGACGATGATACAGTGGATAAACTGGTGAGTGTAGTGAAAGACCTTGCTGCCAAAATGGATAAAAATTATAGAGGAGGGTACCATGATAATAAGTACACTGACCAAAGATTTGAAAAATAGCCTAACCTGAGAGATTACCCTTATAAGTCAAATTGGAATAATGGAAAACTAGTCCCTAATGGACAAGATAACCCAAAAGCTAAGGAAACCCCAGATCCCCTAAAAAGGAATAGTGCCAACTATGTTGAGAACACTCCCAGGTGTGATGCTTGCAATATGCCACACTCTTTCTATCAATGTGTAGTAGCCCAGGCTCTGTTTGATCAAACAGAAGAAAGAGAACAAGAAGGCCCTACTATCAATATGTTCATAGTAAAGAAACCATATCCATGGTTTTCTTATATTGCATCATCTTGTGATAATTTGCGTATAGAAGATAATTCTTGTTTTAAAAATCAATCACAAAATCTACCCTATCAAAGTGATTAGGTTGACAGTGTTTCAAAAGCAACTATAAACAAAGTGGGAAGTGACAACTCACATTCTCATTTCAGAACTCCCACTAATGAGGAGAAGAGGTCTTTGACTGTTGCAGCAATTAATCAAGCACAAAATGCATACAACCTGAGAAATAGAATAGTGCAACCAACTCAAGGCAAGTCTGCCCCTGTCTATGTCAGAAAAGATTCACCTCAAGTTACTGAGGATTTTCATGTCAAGGAAAATAAAAATGATAAGTATGAGAAATAAGAAGGACCTTCTTTTGATCATGCTGGAGGGGAAGAAGCAAAAGAGGAACTAGTACCCAATGAGAAATCCAAGAAAGTGAAAAATATGAGTGATATGTCTTATGAATTGCCCCTTTTTGACATTAAATATGCTCTGACCCAAATGAAAGTCTCATTCCCACTCATGGAAATGCTTAAAATAAGGGAGCACAAAGAAGCTGCTCTAGAACTTTTAAGCGGGATAGATGATGTATCTATTCCCAACCAAGAGAAAATACCTTTGACACCAAATGATACTAGAAAAGACAGTCCACTAGTGAAAGGAAAAGAAAAAAGAAAAGAATTTTCTAATATCTGTATTGGAAATATAATCACTCAAGAACCATTATATGTCACCTTAATGGTTAATAGTTTCTTGGTAAAAACTACATGATTGATTCTGGAGCTGTAGCAAATGTGATGTCTTATCATATTATGAAGGAATTGGGCCTCCAGGTCACTACATCTGCTAGAAGTTGTTATGCTATGGACAAAAGGGAAGTTCCTGTGATAGGAATGTTGAAAGACATTGAGGTGAAAATTGTTGCTTTCCCTGAAGCAACTTACAGAATGGATATAGTGATAGTGGACACTATACCATATTATGGTATGCTTCTATCAAGGTAGTGGACAGTAGTAGTAGGTGGGAAAATGTAGTTAGATTTGTCCTAACCAACTATCCCTATAAATGGACATGAGGTCAAGTTGTATACAGAACTCCAGTCACCTATCATGGTGGAGGTGGTTCTACTTGACCAATTGAATTGTTGTGTGAATGTTGATATGGAAAATTTTACTTTTGAAGAAATCAAGCCACGGTTAAAGAAAAATGACCCAATTGTGGATGAATTGTTGTTGCAACAAGATGGACTATGGAAAATGTACTTTGATGGAGGATGCTCAAAGGAAGGATCTGGAGCAGGAGTTTTATTTATTTCCCCATCAGGTATCACATTCAAGTACTCTTTCCTACTGACTTTTCAATGTACAAATAATACTGCTGAGTATGAAGCCTTAGTATTGGGAATGGGTATTTCTATCAAGCATGGTATTAAGTGTTTAAAAGCTCATGGGGATTCCCAGTTAATTATATCTTAGATTATGGAGGATTATGCTGCTAAAGATGACAGATTAAAATTGTACAAGTATGCTGTCTGGGATAGGATAGAATACTTTGATGCTTTCAATATCCTATGGATAGAGAGATCCAACAACATAATGGCATATTTCATGGAAAATGCTTCCCTAAAAACTAATGATGCTACTCTTACTGGTATGTCTATGGTTGAAATAAAAGGTAGGCCTACAGTTCCTGACAATATTCATAATTGGCAAGTATTTGAGGATGATGATGATATCCTAAGGTTTATCCAGTGTGTAGATCAATATGATGGTCAGAAGATTGATTGTGAATCTCTAGTATCATTTGTGGACAATAAGGAGTATATCTTTGATCAAGAATTCATCCACTTGGGTACTAATCACATTCCCAAAGGGTTGGTTGAATTGAAAGGTATGTTCAGTATAAATGACAATTATATGACTTAGAAGTCTAAGGCCAAGGTTGGAGATTTAGAGGAAGTTAAATTGAGATCTGAAACATCTCCCCAATTAGTCTATATTGGTGAAAATAAATAGCAATGTGAGACAAAACTAGATAAAATTGCCCAAAGAAATATAAGCATGTATTTGCATGGTCTTATGAGGATTTGAAAGCTTATAGAAAAGACTTATTTCAGCATGATATCCCTTTGAAAGAAGGTATTAAACCATTCAGACAAAAACAAAGGCCCATTAGTCCCCTAATGGCTACCAAAATGTAGGCAGAATTGATGAAACTAAAAGATGTAGGTATAATTCAACCAATAAGACATTCATCATGGGTCTCTAACTTAGTCCCTGTAAGAAAGAAAAATGGGGACATAAGATTGTGTGTTGATTTCAGAAACCTGAATGTGGCCTCATTGAAGGATAACTATGGACTACCTAACATGGAGGCTATGTTGCATAAAGTCACTGGGTGTGATTTGTTGTCTATGATGGATGGGTTCTCAGGGTACAATCAAGTGCTAGTTAAAGAATCCAAGCAATTCAAAATAGCATTTACTACTCCTTGGGGCACTTATGTGTATGCTCATATGCCATTTGAGTTGAAAAATGTTGGTGCAACCTTTGAAAGGGCCATGGATGTATCTTTCAAAGATCTTATAGATGTTCTGATGGTAGTATACCAAGATGATTTGACAAATTTTTCAAAAAGGGCAGAGGATCATTGCAATCACTTAGAGAAAGTGATAATAAAAGCACTGTAATATGGGCTGTCTTTAAACCCCAAAAAGTGTCACTTTGCTATTACTAAGGGGAAACTCCTGGGACATATAGTCTCAAAAGAGGGAGTAAGGATAGATCCTGAAAGAGTTGAAGCCATTAAAAAATTACTTTCTCTAAAGAATTTAAAAGGTATGCAATCATTTCTTGGGCAGGTTAATTTTTTTAGGAGATTTATTGCCAACTTTGCAGAACTGGTTAAGCCAATTGTCAAATTGCTAAAGAAAAATATAAAGTTTGAATGGGACCAAGAGGAACATTTATGCTTTGAAAAAATAAAACAAGCTATGCAAGAAGTGTGTGTGTGTAAATGGGTACATGTTGAAAATGACACAAACACTCAATAGGTCATTGCATTAGCTCAAATGGTTAGATAAAATGCTAGAAACCACTAATATCGGCCTATTGCCTTCTAACTAGAAAGAGTGTGATTAGTTGTATATTTAGCCCTTAGAATATGCTCCAAATCAGTGACCAATACTATCCTATCATGAAGGATTTGATTCAAATTTAAACTAAAAATGTGAGAAAGCATACAATCTAGCTTGAAAAAATGAAATGAAAACAATAAACTAGCATGATAAAATGGATGAAATGTGAGTCTAGGATAAATATAATAGCATAGAAATGTAATTTTTATTCTAAATTGAAGGCTTATTTGCTCTCAAAATAGGCTTCTATTTATAGAAGAATGGGAGAGAGAGAGAGGGGGGACAAGGTTCATTTATGAATCAGGAGGCTCATAAATGAATATGTAAGAGCCTTTAATGCCCAAGGCATTAATAAGGCATGGGAGAGACATGGTCTTAAGTCATCTTTATTAATGAAGGCATTAATGAAGGCCTTAAAGAGGGAAGGGAGGATGTAAGAGAATATGGACTTTAAGAAAGTCCAGCTTGAGAAAGTGGACTTTCTCAAGTGGGTGGAGTTGC
>MU228411.1:810635-830958 GCA_018584345.1 Thuja plicata | reverse complement strand
ATTTATGAGTCTCCAAATTCATAAATGAACCTTGTCCCCCCTCTCTCTCTCCCATTCTTCTATAAATAGAAGCCTGTTTTGAGAGCAAATAAGCCTTCACCTTAGATTGAAAATGCATTGTTATGCTTCTAGATTAATCCTAGAATCATATTCCATCTATTATTTCATGTTTTTACATTGTTCTCATTTCATCTTTTAGAGATAGATTGTATGCTTTATCATCTTTTAGCTTTCTTTTAATCTAAAATCCTTCATGCTAGAATAGTATTGGTCACTGATTTATAGCATATTCTGAGGGCTAAATATGTAATTCATTACACTCTTTCTAGTTAGAAGGTGATAGGCCGATATTAGTGGTTTTGAACATTTTATCTAACCATTTGAACTAATGCAATGACCTATTGAGTGTTTGTGTTGATTCTGACAGGTACCCATTTACACACACACACCTATAACCAAACAGGCCAGTGAAGAATTTCTTTCAGATGAAAATTTTGTTAAGGCTAGGGCCTTTACTCAATTTCTATGGATAACTCATTTTGATGAGTTTAAAGATAAGTGCCAGAAGTTGCAAGAAACTCAACCAAATCAGACCAAGGATGATATTGAAAATGAGGTCAAGCAAGAGTTAATGACAAAATTTGACAAAATCACTCCTGAAGAGGGCAGGGAGTTGGTAAAAAGGAAAGGATTCCTTATCTTACCCCAGTGGGGTTTGGTTGATGCCATAATTTTTTATGTTGTTAGGAAGGAAGCCAAACCATTGATCACTACTGGAGTATCAATTAGTGCCCAGTTTAGTGAAGATCATGCAACTTTGGCAATATGGTCTTTGAAGAGGAAGGATAAAAGAAGAGAGAAAGAAGATGATCAAAATGAGGATATAGGTAACCTTATTATCAAAAGAGTTTCAGATACCTCAGGTATCGAGGCAACTAAACTTGGTTTTCAAACTGCCAATCTAAGTGTGAAGGTAGCTGAAAAGGAGATAGATGCTTTTGATAGACTGAACCAAAAGTATGAATTTTTCCTAAAGGCATACAATGATGAAAGGGTTAAATATGCGCAGAAGGATGAGAGAATAGCATTCCTAGAGGGGAGACAAATAGTACAAATAATGCCTCAGAAGAGGATTGCACAGGGACCCCAGCAGCCTTCCTCATCAAGTCCCATCATCACTTACCCTCCTTCCCCTGCACCATCTACTTCCACTACATTAGAAGAGCTAGAACAGGAAAATGCAATGCTCAAAGGTGTAAGAGAAGAACTAGAAAGGTAGAAGAAAGAATGGGTATAGTAGTCTGTGGCCTTCAGAAAAGAAGAAGCATGGGTAAAGTAGAGGTATGTAGATAAAATTTGTAGTGCTCTTACGCTTTGTACTCATGAAGTAGTACCCACTGCTATATATGCTTAAGGTAAGAAGATTGTCAATATTATGAATGAATATCATTAAAACAAAGACAATCTGGATTAGTTGGTGAGAAAGTGGAAAGGGAAGATAGACGAATTAAAATTAGTTCACACCTCTTGCAAGAAAAGTAATGATGTTGACATAGTCCTGACTAGCACCCACAAATGTGTCAAATTACTTTTGGATATGGATATCAGGAGAGACATTGTTATGAGAAAGGTGCTGACTTAGGAAAGGGAATATTCATAGGATAAATATGAAAGGTTCACAAACCTCTTTAGGGAGAAGGGAAACATCAAATATGAGGGGTTTGGCACCAAAAAATGAATGAAGCATTAGCAGTTAGAACTAATAGTATATTGACTTTGGAGAGTACACTACTTTTTTCTCAAACCATTGAGATAGTGGGCAAGGCCAGGTCATTTTTTGCATTCTGGACATATGAGATTGAAAAGGCACATGTCACTTGGAAGGAGATTAACCATAGAAAATATGAGATCCTTGGTTTCATTTGGCCAAGTGATGAAGTGTACACTTCCTGGAAGGAAAAGTACACAATAATTGATCTGGGTGAAGGTGAAAATATGCAGGTGCATGATGAAGCCCAACAAATTTGTTGATGCAGTTGAAGAGGGAGATTAAACATCACTAGAATTAGAGGCAACAAGTTCCAGATGGCTGCTCCCCAACAAGTACAAGGAAAATGCAATCACCATGCGGTCATAGGACAAAGAATTAGTTAGAATATCATTTAACAAAAGTGGTTCTTCTATCCACTTGTCATTTTGTCCTATTGTATTCTTGAATTTTGTCTTTTAGCCTAGTCATTTGAAGCTTGTTGCATCCTTGATCTTTAAGGATCCCAAGATGACTAGTGGCTAGCTATAAGTAGTAAGTTGTAACATATTATAAAGGATGGTAAAAATAAGACTGCGAAGCAGACTTCTGAATTGTGTCTAAGCTTTGGTTTTGAATAAATTTGAATGTATTGCGATTAGGCTTTTATTAATAAAAATACAATGGAATCTCCATTTTGATACCAATGATGTCTTTTTGCATTTATAGTTAGCTCTTGTGTGTTTAATTTGTAAGGCATCTTAAATGTATTGATTATAAGGTAGCTGTGTCATTATTTGTGAGTTACTTTCAAGGAGGGTTTAAACCTTGCAAATAATTACAGAGGGTTAGGTTTTATGCAGCAATTTAATATAGGGGTATGAGGGTGAGAAGATAGTTTGTAAGGAATTCTATCTGAATTTTTATTTGTATGTCAATTAATTATCCCTGGTGTATGTATGTTTTATTCTGACTCTATGGCCCAGGATTAGGCACTGGTCAATTTTTGATAAGTAGTTGTTATTGTCAATCAAATATTAATTAATCTTTATAATTCTACATGTCTAGAGAATTGTATTAAGAACAATTCATCTTAGTGATTCCTTGAAGACAGAATCAATAGGTTAGCCTTCCTAAGCCAAGTGGCTTAAAAAGAAGAAGGATCATGAATCCTTAATCCACTACAAGAATTGCTAAAAGATAGTAGTCTGTTGAAGATGCTCTCACCTGGGTATGTGAAGCCAAAAGTGTGGAAGGATTTTCATCCTTGTTAATTAGAATTTACCCTGTGAGAATCTGAATTGGGAACTAAAGAGTCTAGCATTTACTGCTATATACTAATTCTACAGGAAAAAGAGCTAACAAAACATAAAGCATAAAACAAGTAACAAGTACACATATGAAACCAAGATTTAACATGGAAACCAATATGGGAAAAACCACCAATGTAACTAGTTACTATTTTTCACTCTTCTAAAGTGAGCCATGTTAGGAGCCAACCCTCTTAAAAGTTACAATAACACACTCTTAGGTGTGACCTCTTTAAAGGATTTAATCACCCTATGAAGACTGGCCTTGTTAGAGGTCTTCAACACTTCAATTTGGAAATGCTACCTTGTGAGAGGATTTACAAAATATTGTTAAGTCTAGTCTGTGAAGAGATTTTGATCATTGCTAAAATTGTTAGAAAGTAACAATGGATTAACCTGTATGTGTAAGCATCTATCTTTGCTAATTTAGATCTCTGCTTGATTGTAAATGGATCCTTGCTAATCAGATATTCTATTGTAGCTCCCAGTGTTCTGTATTCAATCAAAATCCCATTTGATTTCACCTTCACATAATTCCACACTTCTGCCTTTTCACTTTCTCTTTTACTTACACACTTAGACTTCAACACATTCAATCCAAACTTGACCTTTCACAAATACATGGTAAGCCCTGTCAAGTCGGCTTGAATAAACTCTAAATGATAAGTCATAATTAAGTCAACCTCATATAACCATTAATTACATAATATAAATCACTGTTAGTCGACTGCAACTAAATGCTTGACCAAGACTAAAATGCTCGAGTGAACTTGGTCAAAACTAAACTTCTTCAATGCCCGAACTCAACTCATTCTGTTTACCAATTGTGCTCGGTTTGAATGTAAACATTAGTGTAAAACTACTACATAAGTGTATATACATGTGTAACATCAATGACAATACAAAATTGAATAATTTTATTCAACAGTACCCTCAAGAGGAGAGTAGAGAGAATTATACTATGAATGTTTCTAATTGAAAGGATGAAAACACACACACAATTAAGAAGACCTAGTGATGAATAAGAGAGATCTCTCACTATTGCTGCAATTGCTCAAGCTAGGAGTGCTTATAATTTAATAAATAGAAAGTAGATAAGGATCATGGAAATCCTAGTTCATTATTTAGAAAGGAAATTCCTAATGAACCCCCAATCCAAAATAAGGATAAAGTTCAGGTGAAAAGAAAGGATAATCCCATTGTTGTTCAAGTAGTAGAGAAATCCAAAGAAAGAAAGGGTAAGGTTTCTATTGAATATGTTTTGAATTTTCCTACTTTTGACATGAAACATACTCTATCTAAAATGAAAGTGTTAGTACCTTTACTTGAGATGCTAAAGGTTAAGGAGCATAGAGAGGAAGCCTTCTCTTTGCTCAAAGATATAATAGATGATGGTGTTCCTACAATAAAGACTATCAAGGAAAAATGAGTTAATGAGGAGTAGGAGACTCCTAAAATCTATGTAGGGAACGTTATTTCTTAGGAGCCTTCTCAAGTTGATCCTTTTTATGTCACATTGCTGGTGAATGACCAATTGATAAGAAATTGTATGATAGATTCTGGTGTAGTAGAAAATGTGATGCCATATGATGTTATGAAGGAGTTGGGCTTAAAATTTGACACATCTTTTGGAATATGTTTTTCTATGGACAACTAGGAAGTACCTCTGGTAGGAACCTTAAACGACATTGAAGTGAATATTGTTGTCTTTCCTGAGGTTAATTTTAAAATGGATGTGGTTGTTGTTGATACACCACCACATTATGGTATGTTACTGTCTAGATAGTGGGCAGCAGTAGATTGAGGACATTTGCAATTGGACTTGTCATAAGCTAATATCCCTATAAATGAGAGTGATGTTAAATTATATAGGGAATGAAGAGCTCCAATGATAATTAAAAGGAGGGATCCCAAGGATCTTAATTGTTTTGTTAATGTAGATATGAAAAGTTTTATAATGGAGCAATATGGCTCTAAAGTTGAAAAGAAGGACCCCATTGTGAAGGAGTCACAATCACATAAAAATGAGATACAAAAGATGTACTTTGATGGTGCATTCTCCAAGGAAGTATCAGGAGCTGGTATTGTTTTTATATCTCTATTAGGTACTACATTTAAATATTCATTCCTCTTAGATTTTCAATGCACAAATAATACTGCAGAATATGAGGCATTGTTATTGGGCTTAGAGGTTGCCATAAAACATGGCATAAAATTGTTAAGATTATTTGGGGACTCTAAATTAGCTGTTTCCCAAATTAGATCCCTATATGCTACTAAAGATGATAGATTAGAATTTTACAAACATGAAGTATTGGATAAGATTGAGTTCTTTGATGCTTTCCAAAAAGAATGGATAGAGATAATTAAGAACATTATGGCTGATTTCTTAGCAAATGTAGCCATAAAGAATTATGATATAACTTTGGTTGGGTTCTCTACTATTGAAACCAAGATCAGGTCTACAATTCATAATAATGTATACAATTGGAATTTTTTTGAAGATGACAAGGATATTCTCTGGTTCATTCAATGCTTGGTTGATTATGAAGGCCAGAAAATTGATTACAATTTTTTAGTTGAAACCGTAGATAACAAGAAAACTATTTTTGGGACTGAATTGTTTCAGTTTCCAACAAATGTTATAACTAAGGGTTTGGTTCAACTAGAGGGCATTTTTAGTGACAATAATGGTCACTTTCTTAAGAGATCTGATGTAAAAAGGGCTAGTGTTGAAGAAGTGAATTTAGGGTCAGAAATTGTCCCTAAAATGGTATACATAGTGAGGAATTTAGCCCTCCATATCAAAGAAAATTTAATCATCTTATTAAAGAAGTACACTCATGTTTTTTCTTGGTCTTGTGAAGATCTTAGGGCATTCATGGAGGATATATTTTGGAATTAAAATTCTCTAGATCCTAATGTGAAACCTTTAGAAAAAATTAAAGACCTAGCAATCCTTTGCTAACATCGAAGATGGAAGAAGAATTGATGAAACTCAGGGGTGCCCAGATAATAAAACCAATCAGACATTCATCATGGCTGTAAAATCTTGTCCCTATGAGAAAAAAGAATGGAGATATAAGGCTTTGTGTTGACTTCAAAAACCTTAATGTGGCATCACTTAAAGATAATTGTTCTTTTCCTAATATGGAGGCAATGCTACAAAGAGTTATAGGGTGTGACCTTCTATCAATGATGGATGGATCTTTTGGTTATAATTAGGTTTTAGTCAAGGTGTTAGAGAAATTCAAGATAACCTTTACTGCCCCTTGGGGAACTTATGTGTATGTTACAATGTCGTTTGGTCTCATGAATGCAGGAGCCACTTTTTAGAGAGAAATGGATGTTGCTTTCAAGGAATTCATAAATATAATTATGGTTGTTTACCAAGATGATCTTGCTGCATATTCAAAAAGGGCTGAGGACCATTGTAGGAATCTTGAAAATATATTTATTAAGGCTTTGGAGTTTGTACTTTCTCTTGATCCAAAGAAGTGTCATTTTTCTATTTTAGAGGGAAAGTTGCTAGGGCATATAGTGTCTAAAGAAGGAGTAAGAATAGATCTAGAGAGGATTGAAGCTATGGATATGTTGAATCCTCCCAAGAATATCAAAGGTGTCCAATCTTTCTTCAGAAAATAAATTTTTTGAGAAGGTTCATTGTTAATTTTGCAAAGATCAGAAAACCTATTGCCAAGTTGTTGAAGAAAGATGTTAAATATGCTTGGAATCCAGAAGCTCAACTGGATTTTGAGAGAATTAAATTGGCTATTCAGGAAGCGCCAGTATTAAAATATCCTAATTATGAGTTTCCTTTTCCTATTTTCTCATTTGATTCATTCCATACCATTGCTACAATGTTGTTACAAAAGGACAAGGAGGGATATGAGCATTCAATTGCAATTTTTAGAAAATCCTTCTAGGCAGCTGACTTGAATTATGAAGTTATGGAGAAGAAAGCTTTTGCATTAGTTGAGGCAGTCAAGGCTTTAAGGCCTTATTTATTATGTGCTAAGGTGGTTTTGTATGTGCCTCATATTGCACTCAAGGATATATTGTCTCAAAGTGAGGTTACTGGCAAGAGGTGCAGATGGATTAGCATAATACAAGAATTTGATCTAGAGATCCATATTACCAAATTAGTTAGAGGCTTGGGCCTTGCAAAGCTCATGACAGATTCAAACATGGAGCTTACCCAAGTAAACAATGTGTAAGAAAATGAAATGCCAACTAGAATTTGAGATGTATCCATGGTATACTAATATTATCTATTTTTTGAAAAATAATAAATGTCCTAAGGATATCACAAAGAATCAAAGAAGGGCTCTCATAATTTAGAGTCAGAAGTATGTACTAATATAGGGAGACTTATATTGGAAAAAAAGAGATGGAATTATTTTGTTTTTTCTTGATAAGACTCAGTCTAAGAAGGTCTTAATAGAGATACATAGTGGTATTTGTGGAGGCCACTATTTAGCAATGAGAACTGCACACAAGATACTTAGAGTTGGTTATTATTGGCCATTTTTTTTCAAGGATACTCATTGGTTTGTGCATAGGTGTGAGGCTTGTGAAACATTTTCAAAGAAGGTAGTGTATTCAGGGTTTTCCCTTTGAATCCAATTTTAGTTGAAGTCCCTTTTTCCCAATGGGGCATTGATTTTATTGGTGAATTTTTAGAGAAGTCTAGTGGGGGTCACAGTTTGATCCTTGTTGCCACAGACTATTTTACAAAGTGGGTTGAGGTTATACCAACCAAGAAGGAAACCAGTACGGTGGTCATTGATTTTCTAATAGAAAATATGTTGACTAGGTTTGTTGTGCCCAACAAGCTAGTAATGGATAATGCTATGTGCTTTAGGTATGAAGAATTCATAGAATTTTGTGATCAGTATAGAATTGTGAAATCTTATTGTTCACCATATCATCCATAGGAAAATGGGAAAGCATAATCCATAAATATGAGCAGCATGAAGTTATGAAAAGAACACTTGAAAACAATAAGAAAGCTTGGAATTCAAAGCTTAAGTTGCCTTTGTGGGCTAATAGGGTAACAATGAAAAGAGATATAAGTGTATCTTATTTTGAACTAGTTTATGGAACAAAAGCTAGGTTTCCATTAAACAATTTGTTACCAGTCTACAAATTCATCCAAGATGAGGACATAGATGTAATGGAGTCAATGCAGAACAAAATGTTGAAGTTGGTACAACTAGATGAGATCAGAAATGAAGAAAATTTGCAGAATCAGAAGATCCAACAATTGTCTAAGTATTTATTTGATAAGAGAGCATAAAAAATAAAATGTCAAGAGAATGACATGGTGCTCCAACGGAATGAAAGGATTGAGGATAAGGGAAAATATGAAAAGTTTGAGTCCTTATGGTTAGGACAATTTGTTTTGCATGAGCTACATGGAAAAGATTTATATTTCCTGCAAAGTCCTCCTAGTGAGATACATGATCTTCATGTGCATGGGAAATTCTTAAAGCCATTCTTTTCCTAAGTTTTTTATAACATGCACACTGTTGTATATATATTTGTAAATATTTTTCTTCTTTCTTTTCTCTTGTTTTGGTCTGTCTGTGGTGGCTCTTTTTTTGAGTTAGTTTTCTCTTCACAGAGTGGTGGTTTTCTAATGTTGAACTTGCATTCAACCCTACCCAATCATGGCCTTTGTTATCAGTGCTAAAATCTGAAAGAAATTTTGGTCTAAGTCATGAAAATTTGTTTTTTCTTGCTCTGTCCCCAAGCCCTAATTTCAAATTTCCTAGCCGTTGGTGTGAAAACCCTAAACCCTTTGTGGTAGTTTTTAATTGCATGTTACCTTTTTAAGCCACTTAAGTCCTAGAAAATCCCATGTGCATTTTTTCTTTTTTATGTCTATCTCCTAGTCGCGTAACCAAGACTGAATATTCATTTCTATCTAGTGACTTGGCATTGGCTTATAGTCTCTTAATCTCTAAAAAAATCAAATATTTTTATTCTATCTCAAGATTTCATGTGCATTGTTGATCTTGTTTTAGATCATGTGCCTCGTGCGTAATCTTTGAGAAAACCATGAGTAAATATTTTATTTCCCTGACTTTGTGTCTTAGTTAGTCACGCAATCTCCAGATTGACCCGAGGTTAAGGCAAGGTTTGCAGTTTTCCTTTAGTCGCAAGATCTCCAAATGGACTCGGGGTTAAGTAAAAAGTTTTGATACTAAATGGGGGTCGTCGATCTTTCCAGAGATGTGTGGTTTGCACTAGATCTTGAAAGGAAATGATGAATTAAAAATGTTTTCAAAGACTTAGCGCACGACGTAGATCTTGTTTTGATCATGTTGTTCACGTTAACTCATGAGATAAAAACTAAGTCAATTATTCCTTTGGGATATTCAACATAGGCAGTCGATCAAGATCTCATTCTGTGGATAACACTTGATCTTGAGATGAAACTGAGTCAGGATAAAGTTCAGCATGGGTTAGCAAAGATCAAGTCTGAACTATAGATGCAACGTTGATCGTGTGTTAATGTTTAATCTCACAATGAAATGGTCAAGTACAAATATATCTCAAGATTAAGAAAATTCAATCGATGCAACGAAGATCCGTTGGTTGTCACGAGATCTTGGAATAGATCTAGGGTTAGTTGAAAGGTTCAGTGACTTGGAGATTACACAATCGTACAATCTCTGGGTAAGTCATGGTTAAAATGCAGGTTAAAGACTAGTTAAAGGCTAAGGATGAGGATAAATTAAAGTGTGAACAATTTTTAATAGATCTAATGAGGGGCGTAATGAATCAAGGAAAGTTTGCACATGTTCTATTCATCAAGGAATTGTAATGTGTTGCAACATGTTGCCACATGTCTAATCTGATTCTGAGCCTTGGTAACCTAAAGAAGATCAAAATATGTGTTTTAAAAATGTGATAAGGTTTAATCTCGACCATCCAATTTGTTTTCAGCACCACCTATAGTCATTGTAACTATAATTTGAATATTCAAATCTTTGACTCAGAGGGTTTCTTGGTGGTTGAATAATACTTTGATCTCAGAACTATAAATGTTGCAATCCAATTTTATGGATCAATTTTGAATAGCTGTTGAAGACCACAGGAATATAAATTTGATATGTTGAGATGTAGTTATGTCTAGAATTGACAGAATGGGGTTTATATCAGAGGATAAATGCATTTAGTGATGCCTGGTCATTTCTGCATTTATGTGAGCTACTTTTAGAGTCATGCTTGGGAATTATTCAACTTTAGGTTACTGCTTTCACATCCATGGACTATGTCAGCTAATTTCTAGATCAAATCATATATTCACAGATTGAAGAGAGATAGGGTTTCAACTTGACAAATGAATTAAATTCTTGACATGATTGGTTGTAAACCCTAACACTAAATGGTCAAAAGCTTGTAGCATTCATGTTCCTATAAAAGAATATTCAAGACCATTTAGTAGGAGATGGAATTTTATGGCACAACAAGGCTTGTTAGCTCCGCATGTTAAATTAAGACTACCAATTGTCTTTTGGCTCTGATTTTTCATGTTTAGATGTTTTATCAATAATATTTGTTTGTATCTCCTTGCATTTTGTGAATTTCTATTGAATTGTAATGTATTTAGTTTGATGTCTTGTACTCATTTGGGTTGATTGTTAAGGACTTTCAATCCATCACTCTCTAAAGCCGAGCGTCTAATTGCTTTAGGGTTTCTTTCAGAAATAATTAAACATCCTTAGACAATTTCAGTTAGTAAAGGATTGAAGGTAATTGGATGATTACATCTACTTCTAGGAGGTGTGAATTAAGTATGTAAGGCATAGACAAGTTCACTGATCATTTGCCAGATTTACATTTTGGTGAATTTTGTTTTTAAGAGTCTTTGCATTTAATGTGAATCCATACCCACTGGATAGGGCACTGGTCTGATATGTTTGATTTGCGGTTCTCATCCAATTTTATAAAAATAGTTACAATTTACTGGTTTTATACTACATCAACCATTCCTTCTTGCTTATAAATTTGTTATAGTTTGAAAGTTAGAAGATATATAATACCCACCTAAGTTTGTGGAGCTCAAAGTGTCGAAGGTTTTATGACCTTGTTGAATGTTGCTTCTTCTTGTTGTTGAATATGTTAGGGTTTTTTCTTCCAGGGCCTCTAAAATGCTTGAATACTTGATTAACTCTATGACTCCAAATGCCTTAAAATTCTGACTCAAGAAAGAGAAAACTCTAATTGATGAGGTATTTTGATAACACTGGGGATACCTATTATCACCTCCTTCTTTTTTGAGATCCACTGACTTAGGAAGGTTTTACCTATGATTGATTACTAACTTGATAATATTTTTAGAGTGGATTTTTACTTATATGTTGAATGCTCTATTCTTATATGGATAAATAGATAACAATGCAGATAACTATGATTACTCTGAGGAAAAGTTTAACAATCCAAATTATTATCTTGATGATGACAGACAACAACATGATAAGGAATTTCATCCTTCTTTCCTTTTATAATTCTTATGAATTTAGGAGGAGTAGCCTATTTGATTTTCTCTCTAAGAAATCAACAAACTCAATTTGTAAACTCTATGAGTACAATTGATTTTAAATATATGCTCTTTGTGTAAATGTAATTGATTTTGAATATTTTTAAATATTTGGATGATGATGGATCACTTAACAGGTTCTAGACCAGTGCCAATCCTTGGGCTATAGAGTCAAAAGATATAAATCCACAGAGATAAACAAATAAGAATGATGTAGGATTCCTTACAACCTACATACAACTTAGGTAAAGTGCCTTAAAAATTACCCTATCACTCCCACAATGTTGTATCAAATCCTTAATCACTGTTGTACTCTCTGAAACTACTCACAAAATTTAATTCTCCCCTTAGAAGAAACTTGCAAATAATTAGATAGCTATCTTATAGCCAATATGTTTAACATGCCTTACAAATTAAACACAAAATAGTACACACAATAAGAAAAGAGACAAGAAAAATGTAGAATAAAGTTGCATTGTATTTTTATTCATATATTTCTGCTTGAGTGCATATAAAGGCTAAAAGCTCAAAAACATAGATTGAAATCTAGAAGCCTGGCTTGCAATTATATTTCATCTCTTTTAAAACTATTACATTTGATCTATATATAGGTATAAACCATCTTGTAATCCTTAAGATAAGGATGCAACAAGCTTCGGATAGTTTAAGAAACCTAACCCTAAAATTGTAGAAAAAACAAAAGAGAAGAGTGACCCAAGCGGTGGAAAGACAAAAGTAGAGGATACAATTGGATCTGCTCCTTGTCTTCATATGATCTTTGACATATTTGGTTTGTGTACTCCTAGAATATTTTTTGATATTCTTTAATGATGGCTAACCTAATTTTTCTCGAAAAACTCTGTGTCAGATCCTCAAACATTCTTTTATTCCTCAAAAAGTCAATTATGGCAGCTTTCTT
This sequence comes from Thuja plicata, assembly GCA_018584345.1. Taxonomy (NCBI): domain Eukaryota; kingdom Viridiplantae; phylum Streptophyta; class Pinopsida; order Cupressales; family Cupressaceae; genus Thuja; species Thuja plicata. Next base: position 818,431 of record MU228411.1, on the reverse strand, counting down.
CTTTTTGTCTTTATATGAACTTTGGCACCTTTGTCTGATTATGTTCAGGATAGCATCAAATTTTTGCATTGAGACCAAGTGACTGCCATTATAGGCTAACCTACACTTTTATTTTATGATTTCTAATCTTCTTGTGCTCTTAGATCAGGTGCCAAGTATCACTATTTTCACTCTTTGTCCAAGACATCAACATCCACTGCAGCAACCTACTTTTTCTTTAGCTTTGTCTTCAAGTCCCATGCTACCACATCATCTTCTATAGGCCAATTAAATCTCTGAATGCTTTATATTTGTTCCTTTTTCATCTCCCATCTCACATCAATTATGCCTTTAACATCCACTATGAATTTATTGATGTCAGTTTCTGCCTTGAAAGCTTCATCTAAAATCTTATTATAGCTTTCCATATCTAGATTTGAATCTGAAATAAATGCCTCTTTATTAGGAAGCATGCTATGAAATTCACTTTTCCAGGTCTCCAAGGCCTTAATCTGATCATCCTCTCCCTTGATTGGAGGAATAAATAGGTTAAAAGTTGATCCGAAGAGGTTGATCTTCACCTCAATCTGATTTAACTTTCCTTTGAAGAAAGGTAAATTCACATTTATTTTCTCAATCTCATACCCCACCTCTGTCACAATCTCCAGTAGATCTGGCCTATGTGGTTGTAAAGAAGCCAACCTCTCAAATAGTTGTACCCTACTTGACCAAGTTATGAAATAAGGATTCAAAATGGAGATGTACCCTGTCACTTCAACATGTAAAGTAGGTAATTTATTGTATGCATTTAGGATTATATCAGTTTTATCTTTTAGGATATCAATCCTATGCTGAAGTATATTCAACAATGCATTTATGGCAATCTCATTATCTCTTTTAGTCATATCCTCTATTTTTGCTTCTTCCTCTATTTCAACTTTCTCTTCTGTATGTGGAGGCTACTTTGAGGGTACATATACAAATTTTGTCTTTTCTTGCAATTGTTTGGACAATTCAGCAATTACCCTCTCTAGTTCATGAATCTTGATTTGGAATAATCCTTGTCCTTAGCCATGGCACTAGCCTCATCTACTAAATTTTCACATCTTACAGACAATTGCTTTATCTTATCCTCATTCAAATGTGCCCAGTGTGTCATTACTTGGGAAATCTCCAAGTCACTTGTGTTCTGAACTGACCACACTATTTGGTTCCCCACCATGCTCTCTTGAATATTTAACAATTGGAGCTTCTGGTCTCTAGGACATATACTCCACATGGAAACTGCTTGGGAATTTGGACTATATTCGAATCCTTTGATCATATCACCAATTTGGACTTCAGTTGTCATCTTTTGGTTTGGTTGCTTTCTTATTTGGTCTATTATAAATGTTGAGGCTAAATTCCAGCCTTCAGCAAGCAACATTCTGTTGTCTAAGGCTAATTCCTGGCTTCTTCAAGAGTAATATCCTCAGTTTCAGGATCATATGTTTGTAGAGCTAAGAGAGCCTCATTTGTCACTACTTCCTCACTAGCTAATTTCAACTGCTCTTTGACCTGTTTCTGCTTAAGCCATCTGAGGAAATCCTTGAATTCATCATTTTTTATGAAATTGTCTTCTTTTAAAAACTACTTCCGGTGGATCAGTTTCTCATCTATACATGTTTTTAGAGGAAACTCTATGTCCTCTTCCACTTCTTGCTGCAATTTTTCCCTCTTCTTATTTCTTTTCTCAGATTATGATCATAGGCCCTATTACCGGGAATAAGGGCACTTGCTCTATCTTTTTTCCTTTCTTTTCTCTCATAAGCTTAAGCATGAGAAGACTGACCAAGATCAATCTTCTGCCTCTTAAGGGCAGGCTCATTTGTACTCTCCAGCTCTGTTTCCTTGGTTAAACCAATGGTGATAATTTCACATGCTGTCATTGCTTGTTCACTGCCTTGTGGTGGCTGATCCATTGGAGGTGGGCTTGGAATTGAATATCCTCCATCACTATCCTCCTTATATTTTGAATCAGAGTGCTCCGACTCTTCTCGCCCTTTTTCCTTTCACAACCATTTGATCCTCTAATTGTTCACATAATGTATGATGATTGTTCAACATAGCTTTAATTCTATCAAAATATGGAAAATTAGGGAAGAACCCTCCAAATGTCACTCCTCTTCTCTTAACTTATCTTTCCAAATCCAATAGTTCTTGGATTTTTTCTCTTTTCAGCTTTACTTACCCTTCATCAATAATATTTCCTGTAGCCTCTTCCTCCACACACTCACCATGTAGATAAGTGTTAGGAATGGTGGGAGTAAGGACTTTCTTAGCTCCTACAATGAAACCTTCTGTATCAATATACCTATATAAGGCAACACCCATCTTGTATTCATTCAACCAGTTGCTCACTAAGTCAATGGCCTTCTTGCCAATTATAAATTGATATATCTTGAACTGTCTAGGGGTAAATGTCCCCTTCCTATGAGGTGCAAGGTGTTCCTTATCAGTTAACATAAGCTGCCAAATGAATTCCATTGCAGCAATTCTTGTTGGCACATGATATGGTAAGATATGAGGAGGATGAGAACAACCATAGACTCTAATCATTGTAAAATTGCTCTCCAAATAGAAGTCACCCCAGTTATGGTCTCCCTCCCATTTGTCTAAATACTCACAGGGTCTTAGCAATTGTAACACCATCACTAAGAGCCTACTTTTGTTCACTCCTAAACTTTGCATCAATGGGTAAACTACCCAATTCTCAAATCCACAAAAGTCACAGTCTTTGGCAGTGAAGTTCCAAATTTTAATCCAAAACTGTATAAGGTTGGGCTGGTTGTAATATAACCACTAAGAATTCAGATTTGTCAAAACCATAATATTATAGTTGAAATGCAACAATAAATGCATCAAGGTTGAATAATGCAGGAACTTAGGCTCCTTCTCCTTCTTTTGAATGGCTACAAATCCTTCATGCATCCTATTGAAAATATATTGAATGTAGTCATAGCTGGTACTGGAGTGTACATCATGTAGGTCTAAGACCATCATGAGAATCCCAACACCTATTCTCTCAGTTCCTCCATCCTTGCCCAACACTCTGTATAAGGCATATGCAATGTATTTCATATAGAAATTTAAATCCTTGTAGTAGTAAGGTGCAGTTCCTGGTATAGGGGTAATATGGTTTTTGATCTCACTAAGGATGTGCCTTTTTAATTGAGTCCTAACCACTCCAGACTATATCCTATACCTTTCCTCTTGTCTAGGAAGGTCTATCTCTATGGACATTGTGTTGTATAAGCCAAAATCTTGCATGAAAGAATTTCTATTCAAGGCCACTAAGAGAGTGCCATCATTCTTCTTAATTGTTTTGGTCAATGGGTCATAGTGGTGTGCTAGTCCTAGGAACAGGTCTACATCTACAAATACATTAGGGACTAAAAACCTAGCAAATCCACAAGTCCAAGGGTTTGAAATAGGCTATGTAGCTTTATCATAGTTTTTGTAAAAGTAATTGAAAAGAGAAAAACCTGTGGACCCTGGAGTTTTGGCATCTCCTATGTTGGCGTACTCATCTAATAGAATATCTACATTCACCTTCTTGTTTTTAGTGGAACCAGGTAGAAACTTCAGAAACTCATCATAATAGTTTCTCTTTCCTTTAGCGTCTTCATCAACATCATCACTTCTCCCACTGGTGGAGGCTAAGCTGACTTCTCTACTCATTTTGCTCAATTCTGTATACTCTACACCCTTTCTTACCGATATTGAGACAAATCTATTCTTAGGAACCCTATTCTTCTCTGGAATGCACAAAAGATAATTCAAAAGCACTGAATTCCTGGAAAAATCACTTTGAATTCAATAAAAACTTCTCTAAATTCACTTCTTTAAATTAACACTTCTTCTCTTAGAAACATAAAACTTAGCAAATTTCTCACTCTGGAATTCTCTGAATGCAAGGTAACTAAAAATGAGCGTAATATACTCCTTTTATGGTAACAATTCACAAAGTACGTAGCTCATATTTGAAAAATTGGTCACTTCTGCCTTGAAGTTTGCATACTGTGTCATTAATCCAATTCCTAGCCGTAGCCTCTGAGTGTGACAGGAAATCAAATTCAAATGAGTGCATTCACTATAAAAACCCTTATAAAATTTGAACAGAATCACCTTTGATATAATTGGCTCTTTTTTAGACATCTCAGCTACTTTTCCCATGTAGTCATTAATTCTCTACATTCCTATTGGTCGATGATCTTAGTAATTTCATGTTAGCAACTACCTTTACTCTTTTTACGCCTTAACTGTCATTTTCTTTATTTGGCGACTATGCATTGTCTCCTTATTGCTGAACAAATCTCTTAACCTTAGTTTCTTTTTGAGACCTGGCAACAACAAGCTTTTCTTCATTTTACTTTAATAGTGGTTCACTTCTAGCGACCTCGCGATTGAAGGAATCCAAGTCATTGAAATAAATTCTTAACTTAGAGTTTATTAAGAAACCTCTCGACCACCGTAGATCTTTCTTAATCTGCATCTGACGGCTGACATTAAACTCCTCTTTATTTATTCTGAACCTTAATATACTTCTGGAGACTTGGCGACTATAGTTTAATATGACATTTATTTTCTCAGTCTCTAAATTGCCATAAGAAATTTGACTTAGCCTTTTCATCTGGAGATCACGCGACTACCATTGATCTTAATCCTTAAGCATCCAACGGTCCTGCAAAGTTGATGATTACATTATAAGAACCCTGAAAGATCTGGAGACCTGGTGACCAAACTAAAATTTATACCTTAGTCTCTTAATCACCAAATAGAATTTCTTCATTTGGAGACCACACGACTCATTGCTTTCTAACTTACCATTAACCTGATCTGATCTAGAGACTGTGCGACTATGGAAAATCCAAGTCGCCAAACCCTTTGCCTTAACCCATGATCTGTTCCACGACACTATGACCAAAGCCTTGGTCTCCATGTCACCACAAAATATTTAAAAGGTTAATATTACTTGCATACTTTGCGACTAAAAGAAATCGCTAAGTCTCTTGACTTTTAAAGGAATATTCTTTTCTCTCATAGGCAACCCGACTAAGGTGAATTGCTAAGTCTCATAATAAAATGGAATATTTGTTTAGTATTAAGAGACTAGGCGACTAATCTTAAAAGTTACATGACTTAAGCTTCCAAAAAGGTAACTCAAAAATATAAACTTGATTAACATTTCTAGGGCTTTTGACATTTTTACATACAATGAAACTTAAGACATAGGGATTTTTACCATTTCTCTAGATTTTGACCTAAGAAAATGGAACTTTCTCAGGGATTTTGCAATTTTGGACACACTTTCAGAATTTGTGCAACTCTTAGTCATGAGGACATCAAAAAAATTTAGGGTAAACACCAGAACTGGAAACACAACAAACAAAATAAATGCATGGGTCTATAGAGGAATATACCTAAGTCGCGGGTATACCAAGATCAACAAGAAAAGGAACCAACACATCGAAAGTTTCTATCTCTCCATCTAAATGTCTTCCATTTTCCAAATATATTTTGGGTCCTTACATCCCAAAATCCATATCCATTTCTCCATTAAAAATCCATATACATTTCTCCTTCATCACACCACCCCTCAAGGTGTGTTCCAATTTTATAATTCTTGTATCAATTTACATCCACTCAAAATTAAGCGTTCTTCCACTCCCTTCATTATCCAACACTTATTTTCCAACCTTTCATCCATTATATCCAATCCTTTTCATAAACCTTATTCATCCTTATCCAATCGTCCACTTCATATCCCTTTGTCTTTACACTACCAACATCTTTGTGCATAGTAAAATAGTCCATTGTTGTATATATTTCAAAAGAAACTTTCAAAGAATAAAGATGCTTGAGTCCTTCATCCACGTCATGTCATGCATATAGTTTCTTCCTAACATGTCAAAAAAAAAGTTATAAACAAAAGAAAATAGAAAAAATTCAAAAATAAATGGAAAAGAAAAGTTTCCTTGATGAAAACCTGGCAAATAGGCATCTTGGTAACACAAAAAAAAAGAATAAAGATAAATAATTTCCTCCAATAGTGAAAACCTAGTAAATAGGTGCTTTGGACAAGTACCATGATGAAAACCTAGAAAACAAGCATTCATGTGTAATTTTATGAACTTCTTGCATTCCATACTCAGGGGTAGGATTCATTCATGTTTTTCTATCATACTGTACCCCTGTCATTATCCTCCATTATCCCCATCATTTCCTTCTTTATCCTATGGACATCTATCATATCCTTTATCCTATCAACACTCATATTCCCCTTGTTTGTTCTTGATCTTTCTTATCCATTTCTTGTTTCTTATCCATATCCTAACATTGTCCTATCCAACTCCCTATCTTGGTTTTCATGTAAAATAAGGACATTAAATGCAAAAACATGTTTTCAAAGAAAAACCACTTGGCATGTCCATTCCTATGCATCACTTTCCATCCATTGCAAACAAATTTCATTACCCTATCATTGTCTTAACCAGTCCCTCTGCTTGGCACAAAAACATGTTGTCCCATTTCTTGGATAGTCCTTGGCACCCAAATAGATCGAATGCAAGTAACCCTTGGCGCATAATCTCCTTGCCTTGCTAGACTGGGGAAATTTTAATCAAATCTTTCTCACCTAAATATTAATGTCCTAAAAAAAATTCAAAAAAAATTTGAATATAATCCTAATAAAGACCATAAAAATCAAATATGATGCTGAAAAAGTCAATAAAAATACTAAAAAGTCCTGAAAAAAATCCAAAAAATTGAAAATCAGCGAAAAATCAGCAATGAATGTCATTTTATAACACTCATTTCATTTTCTCATCATGTACATAATTGCTTGTTATTTTCAATAAATTATTCCTTTGCAACCAGATAAGCATTTCAACGGACCCAATCTGAAGACTTATCAAACTTTGTACTTAACGAAATCATGCATCAACAGATGATCTATGCAATCAAGTTAGCAATCAATCATATCAAACTTGTTCTATCAATCAATCAACAACAATTTGTTCTTTATCAATCATCATTTTGTCTTATACAAGGTGTGGTATACTCGAAACCATATAATATTTTTCTTAGACGTGGTACTTCATTGTTGAAACCAAACATCATCATAATCAATCAAAAAAACTATCAACTTTGACAATAAGATTAGAATGGTTGTTGAATTTCTTGGTTCAGTGAGTCTTATCTTTTATTGATTTATCTTCGATCATGCTCTTATGCTACTCCAGGATATCAGTGAGTGATGAGAGTGGTTAGGATGGTTCATGATCCTTTATTTTTTGTTTTATCTTTTGTTTGTGGAGTGTCTTTCATAAATTTCTGGGGCATGTATGTCATATGCTTCAGGATGGATGGAAACATTCCTTGTATGTTATGGAAAATTGTCATAATCTAATTTCTAATTTCTAATAACAAATTTCCTCTTTCAAATTTTCCAATTGTCATAGTTTATGAAAATTTCCCTTCTCAAAATCTAATTACTAATTTTACAATTTGAGCTCTTATCTTCTATAAATTGAGCCCATTTCATATTTTTTTGTTGAACCACATTTTTTAATTATTCTTGCTGCCATTTTGCTTTCATGAATAGGTGCATATTGTCACGTGGGAGGTGTTTGTTTGATTTTGTATGCAATTTTCCTTCATAGCTTAAATGTTAGGATATGATTGTTATTTGTATGCTTTTCTGGGTTGTGGTTGCCTTGCATACTAATATTTCTTCTTTTTCCTCTCACACACACACACACACACACACACACACA
>MU228411.1:799618-809823 GCA_018584345.1 Thuja plicata | reverse complement strand
TGTGTGTGTGTGTGTGTGTGTGTGTGTGATAAAACATAAAGCTCTAAATTTAATTTTATAAGTTCATTATAAAGTATAGAACAATTATCAAATTATGTATTTTATAAGTTCCTAAAATCTTCAAATTCTAAAAGAATAAATTCACATTGATATGTTTGAAACTCATTTTCATTCTAGGACACTAAATTCATGAATTTCAATCCCCATTACAAATATTTTGAAATCTTTAATTTTAAATTGAAAAACCTAAGATATATTTTAACATCTCAAAAATTGAATGTTGATTCCCTAGCTATTAAATTCTTAAAGTTTAAATAAATTAGTATCATATTTTTTAAGGATAGATAAGTGAATTCCTAATCCTACAATAAACAAAGGGAGCTTAGAAAAAATCATTTGATTTAGTATATTATTTTTGGTGTTGATTCCTAATTGGTTGATTTAGGTTACATGATTTTGGTGATGATTCAAGTATTACAAATACAAGTTTGTTGATGATGATTTATATTTTAAATTTGATTAGGTTATTATTTTCATTTCAAACCTCAAAGGAAGTCATATTTGGTGTATATAACAAGTTAAGTGTGTATTGAAGAAGCTACTAATAGTGGATGGGTTCTCAATCTATGTTTTTTTTATATTCTGAGTGATCTAACCTGGGTTTATAAGTTATATAGCTAGGGTTTCAAAGTCATATAATTAGAGATTTTCCTAATGTACCTAGGGTTGCATTCTAATTAAATAAATGCAATGAATTTAAGAATACAAAAAGAAACAAATACTTGCCTAAATGAAATAGATTTCAACAAGAAATAGATAAACAAAATAACTTCAAAAACAAAAAAATACAAAGGCAATTTTGAACAAGAAAATGAAGAATTTTGTGCACCTATATAGTCCAATCAAACAAGCAGGTGTTGTAGTGCTATCAATTATTGAGCTAAGCATGAGAAAAGTTAATTGAGAGGGATAAGGGCTTCGATAATTTTGATGGTCGATAAATATGTGTTCATCATTTTGATTATAGTTTTTTAACCACGACTTAAAAATCTTTGAAGCAAAATTAATCTTGTGGATGAAATGAGGATGTGTTCTTTCTTAGCTAGCATGATTCTTTTCTATATTAAATTTAATCTTTGACACTTATAACAATAACAATAACAATAACACTGGACACTTATAACAATAACAATAACAATAACAATAACAATGACAATAATAATAATAAAATAAACTAATAAACACTTAACCTTATAAATATCAATGATAATATAAAAATATATTATTACATGAGAAAGATTATGTTAGAAGGAATAATATTCAGAGAACCAATAGTCATGAAAGTGAATGGTTCAAACTATAATACAGGATGTCTCTAGGGCGAGTGTGTAACCCTAAAAAAACACTATTACAAACAAACACTATTACAAACTTCTATAGTAATAGGGAAGAGCTACTCTCTTTCTTATTAAGAAAGTAAACTTTTAATTTGAATGGGCAATAATAATAATAATAAAATAAACTAAAGTAATTAATACTTGGCCATGAAAGTATTAATGATAATATGAGAATGCATTGTTACATTAAAGAGTTAACTCACATTATTTCTGCTAATGAACCAGAATCCATTTGTCGCTAGCCATTTCTGTTTTAATGCATAGTGAAGAAACGCCTGTTGAAAGAGCAGATAGTAAATAGAAACATTAAAAGATTATATAGTTAAAAGAATGAGGGTTATGTATACAAATGCAGTTTATTCAGAGTGGGCCAAATTGCAAGGTGACTGGAAAGGGCAGAACAAGTTTCCCAACGTATAACATCATACTTAACAATTATATGTTTCCTTTAATGAAAGGGACGGTTAGCATGCTTCAAGATTTCTCATCAGATCTTAAATATTATTTGTTTCATTTAATGAATGGGGCCATCGTTTGCATATGATTCGAAGGCCGAAACATACAGAATCAGATGTATTTTTAATATTTAGGTTCTAGTTTTTTTAGGTTTTATTTACCCGGTACGGCAAAGCTGAGATCTTTGAGGATGTTGCGCAATCTTTCTGATTTCTTTTACTTTTTTCTTCCTCTTTCTCTTCTGCAATAAAGAAATTACAGGTGTAGAATTCGAGTCCGTATAATCCCTTTAACGTTTTATAACAATCTTTTTTTAATAAACCATGCACTCTTTATATATATATATATAGATTACCTCATGTTCATTTAATTATATGCAAGAGGTGTAAAGTGGTTCTATAGTGTTATTTAGGAGAGAAAATCTTCATTACGTCTGCCTAATTACCTTATGTTCATTTAATTATTATGCAAGAGGTGTAAAGTGGGTTCTATAGTGTTATTTAGGAGAGAAAACCTTCACTCTTAATGTATTTTCTAATTCTGCTCATAGTTTTTATGTGATTTTTCCTTTCACTTATTTAAATAGCTGAGTAGGCTATGGTATAAGTGAAATTTTAGGGCCTAGAATTTGACATTTTGTAGAATGTTTTAGATGTACATGATACCATATTTTTCTTATAAACTCTACACTCTTGCAATTTTTCCATATGTTTATACTCGATAATCATTCAATTTGACAACTTTTCAGTATTAGTCAAACTCTTACCCAGAATTGTTATTTTGATAGGGGAAATTGCTGACTTCAAAACATAATTGCTTCATTTCATAATTTTTTTAATTAATTATTCATACATGTATTCAATATAGTTAGATATCAAAGAGGTGCATAGTGGTTCTATAGTGGTATTTGGGAGAGAATATCCTTAATCTTGGTTGTATGCATTTTTCTCACTTTGTTCACAAATGTTCTTTGGTTTCAATTTTTATTCATTTGATCATATGACTTGATTGCTCCGTGAGTGATTTCGACATCTAAAGTAGTACTCCTTATAGTAGTTCATCCAAGACATAATGGTTATAGGTTTTCCACTACAATTTTTTTTCTAGGTTGTATTGTAGGAAAATATCTTGAAGAAACGTTTGCTATGAAAAAGTCATAGAAGGTTATTAAATCTAGATTAGAATCATTAAAACATATTTGGTCCATTAATAAATCCTTCATTTAGTAGGGTAAGATACATCTTGACCTTCATTGGTAAAAAAAAATTATGGGGATTTTAACCCCTTATCATTGTCAACTAATAAACTAGGATGAAGAAAAGATTATGTATTAAAAACTACAACTTACATATTTACTCAAAACTCATATAGAAGTAAATGGAATAGGGTGCATCTAAACGGTTAAAAAAAACATAGACTTGTCTGGGAAACCATTTTGGAAGAAAACACATTGCATAAAGTATATGTTCTTATTTCTATTATCTAGAATGAATAGGTTGAATATAAAACGGTTTTAATGGAGTCTCAATCTACAAAAACTTTCTTTTAAAATTCTGCTAGTATCTCACACCAACAATTTATAATTTAATACTATCCTTCTACTTGTACAATATTCTTACCTTAGTAAACTCCATATGAGATGATACATGTGTAAGCATAGAAATTGGAGTCCTAATCATCTAAATATTCAACCAACTTGAGGAATACCAAGTGACATGCAACTATAATCTTACCATGCATCATGCTATAATACTTTAAAAATAATTATGTTGTCTCTATGTCTATGTCTATGTTGCAGTATAATACATAAGAATAACTGTACTTATAACTAATTTTCATACTTTTTGCTATCTTCAAAAAAACTATCCTAATCTTACACTCTGTCATCTATAAACTCTAAGCTTATTGTGAGTATTCCTATGTCATAGTTCATGTTTTTAACAAACACTAATTTCATATGCAAGATTGTGAGTTCTTCTAGATGATTTGTGGTTTTTTTGAAAGTACCATCACATGTCAAACAATCAAGTATATTACACTCAACTTATTGTAAAAACATCACCTCATGTATTTTGACAAATATATTACATCATATTATGTGAAAATTCATCATATTTCATTGCCAAAAATTTGATAGGAAAATTCATGTTACAATGACTATCTTGTAAATCAATATCATGTAAATGAATATTATTATTTTATTTTTATTTTTTTCCTTGTGCTCTCTTATTGCTCATCCTAATGATGGATCATGGAGTGTGATTCGAAACGTCGATGAAAAAATTCACAACACAATCAAATCCAGAAATTCTTAATTTATTATGTAAATCCTATTAACATTTCATCTGAGTGTTGTCATTCTTGTCAATATGATTTGTATATTTATCTCAATACAATTGCAGTGAGGTATAATAAGTGTAGAGTATCAAGAAGTAAATAAAGTATGATATGCAAGAAAAAGTATCTGAAGTCTACTATGAAGGAAAACATACTTGAGGTGTTGTATCATATGTTTACATGATTGTAATATTTGAAATTAAGGATAAGTCAGCATCTAGCAAATCTGAAAGTTAGAAGTATGGGATGTTGGAATATACATGAAAGAGTATTTGAAGTCCTTATGGGAGCGTGTTTTCATTCCTCCACGTAAGAATTTGATGGACCTTTCATATCTGGTGTTGTAATATATGGTCTATGAATATTGTACTATCATATTTCAGTTCCACAATAGTTTAGAGGAAGAGTTTTTATTTTGTTGCTTGTTGGCACAAAGGTAGGTTGTTATAAATAATTAGGACAGGTTTGGAAAATACTTTGCATTCCTCCACATTGTATTAAAGGTTGAGAAATTTGGTGGACATGTCTCTAATATCTTACGCACAATATTCTAGATCAAATATCTTATGTTATTTTTCTCTGCAAGTGATGGAGTCATGGCCAGAGTTTCCCTAATGGAGATGGTCTAACCATGCATAAAGAGTCAACACAAATGAATCAATCAACATGAGATGAATAAAAACTTAAGAATAAAAAATAAACATGCCCATTCAAGCCTTCGTATTATCTCAGAAACCAAGATTACATCATATATGCCCAGCAACATGTCAACTTACACTTAATGCACACATTCTTGATTACATGCAGAAATCCATATACATACCAGATGAAAACCTAACTACTGAGAGTTATCTATGAGCTACAACCCGACTACCTAACTAAGATCATTTTCCTCAATATATAGAGCCCTCAAAACTCATTAGTAGCCATAACAACTATATTTTCCAAGAGTAAGAAAATGTAATACCAAAATATAGGTCAGGACCCAAATCAAGAAGATCTTGATGCAAAGATGATGAAATAATGCACGATAAAAGATAAACATCAGTCAAAGATCCAAGAACATTGGGATATGAGTCACCAAGCTTCGCCTATCAAGAAATTCTTTGAAGGATCAAAAAACTATATCTGATCATAAGAACATGAAGAACATAGTGAGCTGACCAAGAATATTTATTATCTACATATCAAAGTATCCAATTGAGGTGTGAACCTAGACATAAGTAAAACATGATGTCTCGAACAAACCCTTGGGTTCGTAGAAGCAAATGATCCAAAACAAAGGAATGCTACCAAAAACACAGAAATTGCTAACCAAAAATAAACTAACAACAAAATGAAAGGAAATATTTTTGGTTGATGAAAGATTTCCAAGAAACCCAAGATTCTCCTGCATAAGACACCAGGGGTTATTAAAAAGTGAGCCTCTTACATTGCAGCTGTAGAATAAATCTATAACTGATTACCAGGTTTCATTTTAAGCTTCGGCTTCCCAACCCTCATGATTAATAATATGGTCCTGCACACAAAAACATTTTGTCCTCTCTGATTTTATCCCCAAATCCTCTACATTGAAATAGACCAGCCAAAGAAGCTACAAGAAGAACCAAACATATCAATAATAGAACTAAGCACAATATTTGCACTCCTCTTCACAAACCCACTTATTATCATCAGCCACTTATCCTCATCCTCATCACACATCTGAATACTCTCTTTCATAAGTCCATCAACAACAAACAAATCAGGAACTTTAGTAAATCCACCACCTTTATCTTGGGTATGTAGGATCATGGTATGCCAAAAAATGACTATGTGAAAAAATGATCTTTTCACTCGTCCAAAACCACACTAAAAAGAGTGTTCACTTTTTAGTAGGTTTGGGTGTTAGTACACGTGGCCAAACCAAAAGCCAAATCACAAGCCTAATTGGATATGTAATGTTATCGAATATCCGATTTTATATCAGATATGCGATTTTATATCGAATATCCAATTTTTGGGAGTAAAACTTATTTAGGCCTGCGGGCTACGTTTCTCAATTTTCATTATGAAAATGTGAAACACAACCTAAGGGTTTTGTATATCCATTCTTATTTCGTATCTAATTTTCCTATTCATCATTTCTCTCCAAATTCAACAGGTATGTTAAATTTTAAAGTTTTTCTATTATTTTTTTTTAATTGAAATTTGTATTTTTTTATAAAACCAGGGTTTAATTGATATTGTTTTTTTTTTTTAATTTATTTTAATTGTATATTTTGTTTTTATTTTAATCATACATGGAGTCAAACCAATCATAAAACCCTCCCAATGATCTGGAAAACAATCTGGAACCACCTCCAAACAACCCATAACCACCTGAAAATAATCCCCTTTTGGCAAGTTGACTATACTGGTGTATATGACTTTATTTAAGTGTTGTCATTATGGAAAAAAAAGTCATATGTATTTTTGGAGTCAGCACACATAATCATAAGATCAAATATTGGCTAAGCATAGAAGACTAGATAGTTAGCAGAGTACCAGAAGAACAGAGCATCAGTGCACGTGCATATGACCGAGTTAGGGCATGTGCCTTTGAAGATAAGCTTGAAAGTATGTATTCATGATAATTATAAGAGAGCATTATCAGATGTGCAAGTATGAAGAAGATACAACCATTTGAAGAGGTACAGCCAGTGAATGCCAAAATAGGACAAAGATCATGGAAAGAGCCGACAAAGATTGTTTTGGTACAGAAGTTGCACCTATCCTCAGGACTTGCACCTTTGAATTAGTGATGGTTAGTGATCTAATAATGTGTGGTTAAAGGTGCATGACTTGATTCATCTGGAGAAAGAAGTTAGATCTAATTTGGAGGAGTATATTGTGTGAAGAGATGTGTCTATTCAATTTGAGTAAAGCAGTTGTAATCGATGTTGTGCCAACTTAATGAAGGGTTGCGTGCTTATTTAAGTGATCAAGATAGATGGTAAAAGTTTTCCTAAAGCTGACATGTTCGTTTCCCTTGAGGAATTACTTATAGAAGGTCATTTATGATCAGAGAAGTTGCGAAATCCAGAGATAAGAAAAGTAGAGCAGAGTGTTAAAATAACAAAGCTATATCTATCGTATGTTGATGATATAGATATTGAAGTAGAAGTTTTCAGAGTGAAGATAAGATTTTTATAGTGTTTTACAAGAGTTTAAAGCATCAACACACATAAGGAGCTGATCAGACAAGTAGTGTCACAGCAACAGTTCACCTTGCAGATACAGTGTGTATCAAAGATATAGAAGGTTGTAGCCTTCACCATTTGAGCAGTGAGCTCTTGGACAATGAGTCCTTGGAAAGTAAGTCCACCACCCTTAACAGGGTTATTGTAAAAGACTCCTATCAGGGTCTGACCATCAACAAGGTCACTGTACTTCATACATTGTAAAGATAACTCCTAACAAGGTTAAGGATCTTCTAATAAGGATCATAAGAAACTAGTACAGAATGTTTGTGGGTACTAATACCCATAAGGGTTTTCACCTGCATTGGGTTTCCTCGTAATCATATTTGGTGTTATGAGTTGTGTATGTTTATCTTACTTGCATTAATATTCAGTTCAATACTTAAGCATTAAAGTTAAGATTCAAGATAATAAGAAAAAGTTATAATAGATAGATCACTAATTTAGCCCCCCTCTCAGTGATCCTAATCCTATCAATTGGTATCAGAGCTCTGGTCCTCAAAAAATAAGTTTAACCGCTTGAGGAGATCATGGACAAGGAAGAAATGAAACACCTGAAAAAGAATCTTGAAGCAGCCCTTGAAGAACTTGACACATCTGAAAAAGAAAATGAAGATCTTAAACTAAAAGTTAATGGCATGAAAATACTTATCAAGAAACTAAAAAAACAATAAAGGAATTGTTATTCAAATGATTTGGGAGAAGTAGTCGAAAAGTTGAATAAAGAAAATTCATCTATGAAGGATTAGATTGAAGAATTAGATGAAAAACTATGTAACAATCAAGACGCCTATGATGATCAAGTCAAAGTAAACAAGAAGTTAGATGAAGAACTAAGACAAGCAAACATGGAAATCTTGGAGCTAAGAAACAACAAAGATAAGTTGAAATCTGAATTGATTGCAGCAAAGAATCATATTGACAAGTTACACACAAGCAAGGATCTAATAGAATCACAGTTGTATGCTCAAAAGGTTAAAGGAGATAGTAGTGGTATAGGATACAATGAAGCAAAAATTCAGATTGATACCATGCGAGAAAGAATGAAAGCACCAAAGGACATCATAGATACTAAGGAGATTGGAAATCAGACTAAAGACAATGTTGAACCACCTAAGGATGAATGCAAGATAGTTGACCATACTTGTTATGCCTGTAAAAAACATGGACATATTACAAGGAATTGTAAAGAAGTAAGAATCTTCAATGGTTACCGTTATTCATGCAATAAATTTGGTCATAGAGCTCTGAATTGTAAAACAAGTAAGAAGAACAAGAATTAGAATAATCAAAGAAATCAGAATCAGAAAAAACAAAGAGGTTATCCTCAGCAAAATGTTAGAAACCCTTAGAACATTACATGTCAAATATGTAATTACAATGGACATACAGCCAAGCAATGCAACATGATGAATAATAACATAAGACCTCCTATCATTTGTCACTCATGTGGAAAAGTTGGACACATCTCTAAGCATTGTAGATCTAGAGCGCAGAGATAGGAAAGCCCTAAAAGGTCAGAAGATTCATTATGGGATGAGGCTGGAGAAATCAAATTTTTGAAAGCTACAGAAGATACGAGCAAGATCTGGGTAGAAGTAAAGAAGTATAACAATGTTAACGGTATAGTAGATGCATCTGTTGTGGACGTGTTTCCTATTTCTGGTTAGATAACCTTCATGGTCATAGGGGGAGCTTGAAAATATCTAAACCCCTGCGCAGCTAGTATACTCACCATCTGAGTATACACCTTAGATTAAAATTGTTTGGTGACATTGTGATGCAGTATGCAAGAGAAAATGGTCTAAATTGTTATCAGGAACAAGAATGGAAGTTATAGTTACTTTCTGTGTCTACGCAGAAAGTATTAATTGAAGAAATCTACTTTGAAATCACCAAGTCCTCACTTGCGGTCAGAATAAACGATTGGATATCATAGAATCCCTAGCATTTGTATTATTAATGCATTATAGTTGTTTTCAACAACAAAGAGAGGAGATTGATAATCGTTATTTGTTAAACAAAGTCATTTGAGTTTGAAACAAAGCCCAAGCATGGACACGTCATTTCAGAAATTAGTTGAAAACTTACTTAGCAATTGAGTAAGAGGTTGGATAATCAAAGGAGCACTTGCAGTCAAGTATAAAAGTGTCATATTTACATTCTTCAGTAGAGATTGATATTTACATCCTTCTTGTAGCTTATGTCCTACAAGAGCATTAATTAAGTTGAAATACTTTCTTCTGAATTTTAGTGATGAAAATATATATATGTGTCGAAGATGGTATGTGTGCGGTAATCCTTTTTGTAGGAATTAGTGGAGCAGTTCTAGAATCCAGCAGAGTGTCGCTAAAGAAGTCAAGGTTGGTTTCTTTCACCATAGGCCTCAAGTTGAACCATTCAAGAGCACATGAACCAAGATAAGCGTCATTAAAAGATCTTCGTGGGAATGCTAGGTCAATACAGTTTCCTATTTTATGTCATGCACAGATCTAGAACCATCGTGTGCTACATTCTGGGACAACTTATTGAATAAATGCCATATTCTGTTATGAGATATTTTGTATTGATTACAATCCTCATCTAATGGAGTAATCCTAGATTTTAGTTGTAAGTTGTATAGGATTTGACAAACGTCAAATCTTCCCAAGAAACCTGCATGTAAAAACTGCTACAAGAAAGAAGAAGACAGAAGAGAGAAGTAATTCAGAAAGCTATGGCGGCCAAAATGAGAGAGACTGCAAACCCATTGTGAAAGAAATTATCTTCTATTAACACAATGATGAAAATAATA
>MU228411.1:767717-783606 GCA_018584345.1 Thuja plicata | reverse complement strand
AATCATATTGATTTAATTATTAAGTCACTTATTATCTCTCTTTTACTTAAGCTAAACTTTAGGCATTTAATAATTAATTCTTTTATTAATTATTATTATGCAACCTATATTTTCCCTTTAGGGTTTCCCGTTTAGGGTTTCGGTATCCTTTTATAAGGATTCCCTCTTTGTAAATTATTCAATTCGATGGTTATTAATTAATTGAGGATTTCATTGCATTAAGAGTTTTTTTTCCATTATTTGCACAAGATGTTTCCTCTTCCATCAATCTGTGATTTTTGGCCTCCATAGCTTTTTTGCTTCTCTCTTTCTATGATAGGTTTGCATGCAGGTGATTCTTGGGAGTTGTGGGTTGATAGTTTTCATCAACTCCAATACATGTTCCTTTCCAAATAAAAAGAATATTGTGAAGGGTGATATTTGAAAGGTGATGACATCTTCAGGATGGCCTAGAAAGGGGACAAGACCCTGGAAGATTATGTCTCTAGGTTCATGTTCAACCTGCAGCGTAACACTCAGCATCAACTAAACGAGGACTCTCAAAAACACCTTTTTATTAAAGGTGTCGATGAAGGGAGCATTGAGGCTCTGGACCTGATGGCTAGGGGCAATGTTACACACAAAAATTGGGATGATATCAAAAATATTTTCCTAAACTACTCCCGGGCCACTATCAAGAAGGGTAGGGGAATCTGAGACCTACCACACAAGTCTGCTGGCTCTGGGGTATCCAAAATAGAACTTTCTAATCTTCTATAAGACTTCAAGCAGGACATCATTAATGATGTTGGTACTTAGCTAGATACCATGCAAGCTAGAAAGAACAAGGATGTTGATGTTGTGCTTGTTGAATACTGCCCGCATTGCAGGGAGAAGAAGAGGAGCTGCAAATGTAAGAAGATTACAAATGTGGAGTCCCAGGTGATGCCTATGGAGTTCAAAGCTATAGATGAAATTGGAGAGGTGTTGTATGTCACTCAGTGTAGGCCATGGGCCCCACGACTAGGTATGCCCCAAGATCCTCTTGAAACTCCTAGCAATAATAATCCATGACAGAGTTTCCCAAATTCGGGTCCCCATAATTTTGGAAGAGTTAATAATTGGCAGCAACCTTAGTAGGGGTGGCACCAGCCCCAGCAAGGTTAGCAACATCCCTAGCAGGGTTTGCAATAATCCCAGCAAGGCTGGTAACAACCCCATCAAGGCTAGCAACAGCCCCAGTAAGGGTGGAAACAACCTAATCAATGGACTAAGCAGCCTAATCAGCAAGCCATAATGCCTTCTCTATAGCAAAAAGATCTAATGCCTCCACCTAAAATTGCTAATAATCCTCCTAAGCCACCACAACTACGCACACAACCTAATCCAAATCCCAATAACAAATCGCCCACTTAGCAGTAGAGTTATGCCTTACATGACATTCATCTTAGGTTAAGAACTACTCTTGCTTCACTGCAACCCCCTATCATAACTGAAGTGGAGGACCCTCCTCTTGACCGCGAAGATGTGTCAGCTCATGTACCAAAGAGCCTCCATTTCCTCAGAGATTAGCTAAACAAGTTGAACCCATAGTAAACCACATTTTAGCAGACTTACTTGACCAATTAAAGCATATAACGGTAAAGATTCCTTTCCTAGATGATATCAAGGAAGTCCCTGCCTATACTAGAGCTATCTAGGAGGCTTGCATTAAACAACCTAGAAGGAATAAAAAGGATCCCAAGACCATTCATGTCATCGGCCATCTCCATGATCTTATGTTAGACAAGTTTTCTGTACCCAAGTACGCTGATCTAGGAAGTCATGTGGTTATAGTTACCATCCAAGGTATACAAGTTCCAAATGCCTTAGTGGATTTAGGTGCATCTATAAATGTTATGACCAAAGAAGTCCTATCCAATCTGAACATTACTAGTCTTCGAGACACACCAACCATTTTTCAACTGGCTGATAGTTCTACTGTTAAACCTGATGGGGTAATTGAAGATGTTATAGTCACCCTACATTCCTGGGAGTATCCCGTAGAATTTGTGGTTCTCTCCCATAAAGCTGATATGGGTGGATACCCTCTGATTTTAGGATGACCATGGTTGGCCACTACTGATGCCTTCATAGCTTGTCAGTCAGGGAAGATGACCATCTCTAATAACGTTAATACCAAGAACTTGACACTCTACTCCCCTACTCAACCCATGTTACAGGACGAGGATGCCATATGGCCAAAATTAGATGAACTTGATCTAGAAACCAACTCAATCCAGAAACTCATGGTAATAGGAAGAGAGCCGTTTGTAGCCTCTAGGGAAGAAGTTAAGATAATTTCATCTATCCTCACTAATAACTATGGCATAGATTCCCAGTTGTGTTCGCAATCGGACTGTGTCTTAGAGACTATTTTGACCACTCCAAATGCATCTCCATATTTATTGTCCTCCAACAGTCTTCATCTCTTATTACCCCATGAACTGGCTTCACCTTGAATTGTTGAGTTGGCCATGATGGATAAGGTCATCAAAATGGAAATTAGTCCTGGCAAAGAATTGAATATCAGCTCTAACCTGTCGTTACATTGTCAAAAAGATATCCTTCAACTGCTATAGGAAAACCAGTAGGCTTTTGCCTGGGATTACACTGACATGAAAGGAATAGATCCCAAAATTTGTACCCATCAAATCTATATAAGTCCAGATTATAAACCTGTCAGGCAGCCCCAACGAAGAGTCAATCCTATCCTAAGGGATATAGTCAAAATTGAGCTCCAAAAGCTACTTAATGTCGGGTTTATCTACCTAATTTCTGATAGCCAATGGGTGTCACCTCTTGTCATAGTGCCCAAAAAAGGAGGTAAATGGCACATTTGTGTGGAATACTGAGAGCTCAATATAGCCCCTAAAAAGGACCATCTTCCACTACCATTCATAGACCAAGACCTTGATAACCTAGCAGGTAAGAAGTATTTTTCCTTCTTGGATGGGTTCAGTGATTACAATCAAATTCAAATAGCTCCTGAGGATTAGGAGAAAACTACCTTCACCTATCCTTGGGGAACTTTTGCATATTTTTTCCTCCCTTTTGGCTTATGTAATGCTCCTGCCACTTTTCAGCGAGTAGTCATCAATATCTTTTCAGACATATCTTCTGATTGTATGGAAATCTACATGGATGACTTCACTACCTATGGGAACACCTTTGATGAAGCCAAGGACAATCTAGAAAAGGTCCTCCGAAGATGCCAGGACTATAATCTATCTCTCAATAGTGAGAAGTGTTTTATGATGATGGAAGAAGGTGTCATGTTGGGACATTTTATTTCCCCACATGGCATCCAGGTAGACCCCACCAAGATTTTAGTCATCAGTACTCTTACCACACCAGAGAAGCAAAAAGATGTCTGAAGTTTTCTCGGCCATGCTGGGTATTATAGATAGTTTATCAAGGATTTCAGCCAAATTGCAGCTCCCCTGTATAATCTGTTAAAAAAGGACTCTAATTTTACTTGGAATTTTGAGTGTGATAAGGGTTTCCTGTAGCTCAAGGAAGTTCTAACAACTGCACCCATATTGTGCAGACCAAATTGAGGTTTGCCCTTCCATATTCATACAGATGCTTTCGATTATGCTATCAGGGAAGTATTGGGCCATCAAGAGGACGCAATTGAACATGCCATTTATTTTATCAGCAAGAATCTGTAGGGAGCCAAATTCAATTATATAGTAAAAGAAAAAGAGTTTCTTACATTAATTTATGCTCTGAACATGTTCAAGCATTATATTACTGGTTACCAGATTTTTGTCCACAGTGACCATTCTGCGATCTAGTACCAGATGAATAAACTAGCTATCTCAGGAAGATTGGCTCGTTGGTTACTACTCATGCAGGAATTTGACATCACAATCATCGACAAGCCTGGGAAAGCCAATGTTGTGGCTGACTTTCTCTCTCGCTTGCACATTCCTGCAGCCATAGATGATTGTTCCTATTGCAAGCACACAATCCCTGGTACGTTGACCTTGCCAATTATCTCACAACTTGTCGAACACCAGCCCACTTTTCTTCCAAGGAACGTCGGCTGCTAGCTGAGAAAAGTTTCAACTTTTCTTGGATTGTTGGTTTCATGTTTTACACTAGCCCAGACCAAGTTATGAGATGATGCATCCATGAGGATGAAACTTATGACATCCTCCGAGCATGTCATGATGAGCCATGCGGTGGCCACTTTGCAACCAAAAGGACGACCTTCAAAATCCTAATTACTGGGTATTATTGGCCGACTCTCCATAAAGATGCCGCTAGTACACCAAGAAATGTGATCGGTGCCAGTAAATGGGGAGGCCTACTAAGACCGATGAGATGCCCCTGCAGCCACAGGTGGTGGTCACACCCTTTGATAAGTGGGGCATCAATTTTGTGGGTCTAATTGACCCTTCTTCTCAAGGTAAGTCTTACATTTTAGTCTGTAATGACTATGCTTCTAAGTGGGACAAGGATAAACCAATGAAGCATCCCCGGGACAAAAATGTTGCTAAATTTTTGTATGAAGCCATTTTTACCCGCTTTGGTGTTCCAAGGAAAATCGTCTCTGATCAACGGGCACAATTCACTTCCAACCTCATCGCTACTCTAATGGAAGAATACCACATTCATCATGCTAAGTCATCTCCCTACCATCTGCAGGCCAATGGTCAGGTCGAAGGAACTAACCACAAATTGGAGGCCATTCTTACCAAAACCATCGCTATTCATAAGAAGGATTGGGCAGCCAGGCTTCCTGAAGCACTGTGGGCTTATCGCACTACTTGGAAGTCTACTACAGGATTCACCCCATTCTAGTTAGTCTATGGTAAGATGGCTATGATGCCTATAGAGTTTGAACATAAGACATTGCAGAAAGCATTGGAGCTCAACCTTGATCTCACTACAGCTCAGCAGGAATGAGTTCTCACCTTGAATAGTCTGGATGAATGGAGGAATTTTGGCCTGGCTAACACTAAACTGATCCAATAATAGCGCAAGTAGTGGCATGACAAGTTTATTAAAGATAAAACATTTTTCATCGGTGATTGGGCTCTCTTGTACGACTCCAGATATCACCACACTTCTGGTAACTTCCAAACCTGCTAGTTAGGGCCTTATGAAATTATTGTTGTATTTTCCAATGGTGTTGTGTAGTTGTCGACCGTTGACCCTGTTCAATTCAAGTTATTGGTGAATGGCCAACATCTCAAGCTGTACCATAAACCCCAGAGCAATACTGAGTTCCTATAGCAATTTGCGAGCACTGAAGTCCACGATCCTCCTGTAGTGCAAGATTGTTAGCCCCACGCTCATATTCATTCTTTGTTTTGAGAATAATGTTCGCTTCACTCCATAATAAATACTTTCTTCCTAAAAGTACCTTCTCCATAATAACAACCTCACCTCACCTTTTTCTCTCTTCCATCTTTTTCATTTCACCGTATCACTCCATTTGAGCATATCTCATCATTCACTGTTCTTCCTCCAACTCTTTCCAGGTTCATGGCACGATCTCTCATGTACATATTTTATTTTTATTTTCTTTATTTAGGAGTTTAGTGTTCTTTAATTTAATTCTCTTGTGAGACGTGGCATGGTGGGACCTGTACCTTCACCTTAGTTGGGGGTGGAGGTTCATTTATTGTTTGTTTATTATTTTAGTGATTTCAGCGCTTCATGATATTTACTTCCTGTCTTGTCAAAACCCCTTTTCCACATGATTGTTGATAAATGTTTTAATAAGAGTCTGTAACCTGTGATTATTTCATCAACTATCAATGATATAAAAGCTATTAAGGGTTGAGTTAAACAATAATGATTTGGGTGCGACGTGTTCGAGTGGCGCATACCTTAACACGCGCGAACAAATTATGAAAACCAATAATCTCTACTTCTTGGTATGAGTGTTCTTCAGTACTCTTTCATCTCTAAATTTTTGCACCATCAATCTGCAAAAGCTTTGAGTTTGTAAAATGAATTCTCCATTACGAGGTTCGGCATACATCCTGCGGGGAAGAATTTTGACAGTAGCAGCTATGGGTGGGGATCTCTAAAGGTGCGAGCCAATTGATCACAGTGTTCTTTTAGTATCAGCAGCCAGTTGTGAAAATTTTTGTAGAAGAGGATGGTTAGAATACTACTTGAGCCTCAATAGATTTGATGAAGAAATCGCTCATGAATTTCTGAATACTTTATGAGGTGGCTGTGCAGTAGTAAAAGGGTTGAGAGTTGAATTCTAAGAGGAGATAGTGGCAAAAGTCACAAAGTTACCGCAAGAAGGGGAAAAATGGTCAAAGGATATTGATGTGCATTCGGCTAGGGCACAGTTTACTCTTCATGGTGACCCTCCTTTGGATATTAACAAGAAGCAAGGTACCTTGAGAATCTCACTGCCTAAAGATTACATGTAGCCGACCACCCTCATCATTCAGTATTTCACTTGCGAAGGCCAATATAAGTAGCTTCATGGGATACATTTAAAGATTCTGAGTGCCCTACGCCATGAAAATCAACCGGTGAGTCTACCTAGATTTGTGTTCAATATTTTTCAGAAACAAGCTGCTATGGTGCAAATAGGAAAAGTCCAGGCTGTTTCGCATCACTGTTTACTTAAAACTATCATAGAAAGAGAATTGAATAAATAGTCCATAGGCACATGGGAGGAATTTTTACAAATGGATAATTTAGCACCTAGGGTAGTAGGCCCTAGAGGCCAAGGTGTCGGGAGAAGGGAAAAATCTGAAACATGAGTTTGTAAGGTTATCTCAAGAATTAATCCTGAAGCCTCCTCAAACCCAAGACAGCCTAAAAGGAAGGCTTGTATAAAAGAAACTCCTGTTGCCACTAAGAAAAGAAGTAGATGTGGTAAAGCCACTATTTCCCCTGATACCTCTCCTACTAAGGAAACCCAGTCACCTTCTAAGGAGAATGAAAGAAAAACCCTAGGAGAAGAGGCAATAAATTTTGAACCACAATCTAGTAGGGAAAAGGAGAATGGTGCATCTGATGAAACCGTACCTGAAGCTGAAGAAGAGACCATGAGAGAAACCCCTGCATCCATTAAGAAATAGAAACACATGAGCCCTCAAAGTTCTATTCAAACCCCCGTGAGGTGAAGTCCTTGATTTACTGCCACTTCTAACAAAAATGTTGAGCCACCTACTCATACCATAGAAATTGAATCTTCCCAATCCATTGAACAACCTTTCCCTGAGCCAATAAACCAGGAGTCAATAGAAATTGAAGGAATAGGTAATATTTCTAAGAAGGATCCTAAAGAAAAAAAGGATGTTTTCAGTGTTGATTATATTCTTGTGGAAAGTGATAAAGAATCAAAAAATGAGGAAGGATTTGTTAATAGCCCTAGTATGCAAGATAACCTTGAGGATTCCATGGAAGAAGATTCAGATGAATCAGGGGGTTTTCCTTCTGATGAATTCCCCGTGCTTAACTAGGAAGGTATTAGGAACATAATAGGATAGGTCAGTAAGGAGAATTTAGATGTTTTGGAAAATACAGCTGAAACTTGCCAAGAGAATGATTCAATTAGAACTCTTGCTGTAAGTAAGGGTAATCTTTTTCCACATCGAGATAAGAAAGAACAACCACATACCACATCTTCTCAGCCTAGGGAATCTGAACCTGTACCTAAAATTGACACTGAATGGATTGACATCTTTCATCAGGGACCAACGCCACCAATAGATTTGTCCACCCCCATTGCTGCAGGGTTACACTTATATCAGTAATTCCTATGGGAAGGTTTGGAAAAAGAAAGATTATAGAGAACCATTGATGAGCAAGCTCATCAACTTAAATAGAAAATAGATCAAGTAGCAGTATTGGAGGAAAGGATTCAGAAGATAACTGAACTAATTCCTCTGGAAATGGCATGTAGATCATCATCCCCAGTTTATACCTTGTTTTTAAGA
Source organism: Thuja plicata (assembly GCA_018584345.1). NCBI lineage: Eukaryota > Viridiplantae > Streptophyta > Pinopsida > Cupressales > Cupressaceae > Thuja > Thuja plicata. Next base: position 775,660 of record MU228411.1, on the reverse strand, counting down.
GAATAATTAGTCAATTTTTAGATGACCAGGGTTGTAGAGGGGTTGAATCCTTCTATAGCAACTCCACATGAATTTTATGATGCTTTCCAGTCAGCCCCAACGACCATCAAAAACTTGTTATGTGAGTTGTACTTGCACAATTTTGCAGTACCTAATAATCATGAGTGGAATTCTCTTTTGTATATAAAGGATGTTTAGTTAAGGGCAGTAATGTCCTAGGTTCAAAATGAAATAAGTAGAGAACATCAGGCTCTACCATATAGAAACAAGGAAATAGATATTCTGTTAATGATTAGACCTGAGGTACAGGATTCCAGGAGGACTTATCTTGATTGAATTTTGATTACCCTAAATCCAAGTGGAGCTCAAAAGGTTAACCTAGTTAGGGAGCAGGCATATTCAGATTGGGAACAGGATTCAGCCCAAAGTATTGATGATGCAATTTTAGCATGTAGGCAAAGGTGGATGGGAATGTCACATGTTCTAAGAATCAGGGAACCACATTCCCCTTAGAACTTAATCCTTGCTGCTTGAAGGGTTCCACAATATATATCAATGGGCAGAACACTCCAAAATTATTGGATTCCACTAAGATTCCAGCCACCTCTATTCCTACAACCTTTAATGGTAGTAAATGAATCGGGAGAGGATTATAGCACATCCTAGGAAGAACAGCAGTGGGAAAGGCTGCAAGATACTCATGGATACTTTGACCATGTGGTTAATGAATCAGGAGTCAAAACTGCCAGTGACTTGAGGGTATGAGCTCGGGTTCGGAACTTCATAATTGCTGGAGGCCAACAATAGCTCAATAGGGGGGAATGATGAGCCAATCTAATGGTCATCTTTTGATAACACTTTTTGCCATCTTTGTGATAAAGTTTACTTGCAATTGATACTTGAACTTATGTTTTTTATATATATATTTTATGTAAGAAATGGACATAAGTAGGAAGTTAGATGGTGAAAAGGTTATGAAAGTATGACACTTCGAACTTATGATCTTATATAAAATGAAGAAGTAATATAACTAAATGAATGGTTCCATTTTCTATGCAATGTTTGAGGGTAGTTTCCTTCTTGTAGCTTATGTCCTACAAGAGCATTAATTAAGTTGAAATAATTTCTTCTAAATTTTAGTGATGAAAATATATATATGTGTCGAAGATGGTATGTGTGCGGTAATCCTTTTTGCAGGAATCAGTGGAACAGTTCTAGAATGCAACAGAGTGTCGCTGAAGAAGTCAAGGTCGGGTTCTTTCACCATAGGCCTTGAGCTGAACCAGTCAAAAGCACGTGAACCAAGATAAGCATCATTAAAAGATCTTCGCGGGAAGGCAGGGTCAATACAGTTTCCTTCTTTATGCCATGCGCATATCTAGAACCATTGTGTGCTATATTCTAAGATAATTTATTGAATAACTACCATATTCAGTTATGAGATATTTTGTATTGATTACAATCCTCATCTAATGGAGTAATCCTAGATTTTAGTTGTAAGTTGTAGTTTCCCTTTAATTAAGATGACTGTTGAACTTTGAGCAGCACAACGATAGAGATAGAGTTAGTATTCCAGTAGTCTGTTGTAATTCAGCAAAGAGAAAATACAATCTTGTTTTCTACATCTTTTGTAATCCATGTTTTATGAGTAAGTAATGAGAGCTTCAATTTATAGTATCTGAGATCTTGTTCATTCACACTTCTGTGGGGGTCCACACAGGAGGTGAATCTAATTTGTAGTTAAGTAGGTTACAAGTTATTTTAAATAAGTAGGTTGTAAGTTATTTGAAGAAAGTAAGACTCTGTTTCTCCTACAACCATTATTAACAACACTAATGGTTGTTCCTACAGCAAAGGCAGTTAGCTAGTTTATTGTTCCTTCAGCATAGAGTTAAACTTCCTATCCCAGCAAGTTCCTTTATCTTTAGATTACACTGTTGATATTTCAGTTCCTAGTTTAGTCCCATTTCAAGTATTTTACATTTACTATAATGATGGCTTTTAGAATGGATTAGAGAATATACTTTGCAGTCACCATTTCAAGTTTACGCTCTGTGGTCAATAATTTAATGAGTTCAATGTATTGTTTCTAGTGGAAAGGATGCATAATCCTTAACTACAGAGGTATTATAAAGAGCAGTTAGCAGCAATGGATATTGATCTAGACAAGTTTGAAGAAACATTTGTGAGTAGTCAAGAGGCTGAGAGTCTTATATTATAAATAAGATATATTGATTTAAGATATCACAAAAAAAGGAAGCAGAAAAGGAGAAGACTGGAGTGATTGATAGTTCATCATCATTGTTGTCAAGTTTGACACCCATGACAGACTTAGACTCATGGGGAGTAAATAAGTAAGGGGGAGTTTATAATCTGAAGGAGTCATGAAAAATAGATCAGATATTCTAGAAGAGAATTATATGAAGAAGAGACTCAGTGAATTGGTTATCAACTTTACACTTGATCTTAATTCGTTCAAGGTTCGTCAAGCATCCTTGAAAGAGTTTGTAGAAAAGGGCAGAGAAGATAATATCAAAGGGGGAGAAAAATAATGTATAGAATATGGAGTTTTTCATATGATCAAGGTCCTAGCATAGACTTGGAGAAGATGGAGAAGCTACAATATGCATTATGCACTCATCTACAGATTATTGCATTTTGGGAGAAAAAGATCCAAAAGTTGCAGATTGCATATCCAGATCTGCATGCTGAGTAAGTACATAAAAAAAAATTTGAGCACCTTTGTCACTAATGTCAAAGGGGGAGTAGATTATGAATAATATGAAGTCTGGTATATGATAAGATGGAGATATAAGATAGAGATTTTTGGTATAAGAGTACAGATAGTAACCTCGCCATATTCCTTTGTTGCCATTAATGACAAAGGGAGAGATTGTTGGAAAGTTGAGTATACTAGTGTATATGACTCTATTTAATTTTTTTCATTATGGAAACAAAGCCATATGAATTTTTGGAGTCAGCACACATTATCAGAAGATAAGAAATTGGCTAAGCACAGAAGACTAGACAGTTAGTACAGTACTAGAAGAACAGAGCATCAGTGCACGTGCATACAACTGAGTTAGGGCATGTGCCTTTGAAGATAGGCTTTTAAGTATGTATTCATTCTAATTCTAAGAGGGAATGATCAGATGTGCAAGTATGAAGAAGATACATCCAGTTGAAGAGGTACAGCCAGTGAATGCCAGAATAGGACAGAGATCATGGAAAGAGCCGGCAGAAATTGTTTTGGTACAGAAGTTGCACCTATCCTCAGGAATTGCACCTTTGGTTTAGTGATTTATTGTGATCTAATCATGTGTGGTTAAAGGCACATTACTTGATTCATCCGGAGAAAGAAGTTAGAGCTAATTTGGCAGAGTGGACTGTGTGAAGAGACGTGTCTATTCAGTTTGAGTAAAGCAATTGTAATTGATGTTGCACCAACTTAATGAAGGGTTCCGTGCCTAGTTAAGTGATCAAGATAGATGGTAAAAGGTTTCCTAAAGCCAAAATTTTCATTTCCCTTGAGGAATTACTTATAGAAGGTCATTTGTGATCGGAGAATTTGCGAAAGCTAGAGATAAGAAAAGCAAAGCAGAGTGTTAAAATAGAAAAGTTATATCTGTCATATGTTGATGATATAGATATTGAAGTAGAAGCTTTTAGAGTGAAGATAATATTGTTATAGTTCTGTACACGAGTTTAAAGAATCAACGCACAAAAGGAACTTATCAGACAAGCAGTGTCACAACAGTAGTTCACCTTGCAGATAAAATGTGTATCGAAGATCCAGAAGGTTGTAGCCTTCACCATTTGAGTAGTGAGCTCTTGGAAAATGAGTCCTTGGATAGTAAGTCCACCACCCCTAACATTTTTATTGTAAAATACTCTTAACAGGGTCCGACCCTTAACAAGGTCACTATACTTCATACATTGTAAAGACAACTCCTAACAAGGTTAAGGATCTTCTAATAAGGATCAAAAGAAACTAGTACAAAAAAAATTTGGGTACTAATTCCCATCAGGGTTTTCACCTGCATTAGGTTTCCCCACAATCATATTTGGTGTTATGAGTTGTCTATGTTTATCTTACTTTCATTGATATTCAGTTTAGTACTTAAGCATTAAATTTAAGATTCAGGATAATAAGAAAAAGTTATAATAGATAGATCACTGATTCACCCCCCCTCTCAGTGATCCTAATCCTATCATCCCCCACCTTTAGAATACCAACCAATGTCAAACCCTCAACCTTTAGAGGATCTTATAGGAGAAAATCTAAATCATCTTAGAGGATTTTAGACTACATATGCCAATAGCCCCACATTGCACCCCATATTGGCCACGTTGAAGTCCTTTATTGAAAACATGGAGAAACTTACAGAGAAACATAATGTTTCACTTCTTTGTCATGATTCCATGCATGCTGAGTTTGATGAAGGGCTTGATTATGATCAAGTTATGAACCTAACTATAAAAAAACATGAAATATGTAACTTTGTTTTTGGATCCCAAAACCAGAATAAAACTGGACCCTAAAAAGTGCAAGTTGTCAATTAAATGATGTAATACGTTACCACTTTTGGAACCACTAGTGGATGGTATTTGATAGACCACCTCATAGAAATTTGGATGTCCCATTATATTTCTTAAGAAAATTATATGCTAAATTTATGCTTGGTCACAAGGTAAATTATTTGAGCATGAGACAAAACCAAGGCATAGTCATAGGTGCTCCTCACAACATGTCATGGGATTACTAGGTGAAATCCAAAAAATATGTCCCCCCCCCAAGATTTCACCAGCTCCTACTGTCCAGCATCCTGATATTATTGCTAAGGCTGGCTCACAGACTATTCAAGCCATTCACACCTTGAGTGATTGAATGGTTAGTCAGAGTGCGTCATTGTCACCTCCTCATGTTGATTGGCCCTTCCACATCCTCCATGATCTCACATGTTTGTGTGCCCCACACCTGTATTATGTGCAAGGATATTTTCTTGGGTCCCTTGAATGATAGTGATGCATATATCTATGTCTTCAAGGTGGATGATACTACGCAACACACTACAAGAACTGAAGCACATCATGGAGATGTGCATCATAGGAGAGACGAGGAGGGGCATGTACAGCCATGGACTCCTACTATTACAATAAGAGTATACAATTAACTTGTCACATTGTATTTAATTTTAAATGTTCATACTTTTAGTAGAATTTTCTTAAAATGATTTCCCATTTATGTTTTTTATGTGTTCCATTTACGTTCATTTGATGACAAAGGAGGAGATGACACAAGTGAAGGGGTCCATTCGTTTGGTCATTTCATTTGGCCTTGACACTTCCATGATACATACGTTTTAATGTACTCATTGGTTTTCTTTTTTTATAATACTATATAGACGTATTTTTTAAATTTTTATCATCATCTTATTACATATGTTGGTTCACCAACTCCCACTTGAGGGCAATGTGAGGGGGTTTAGGCATTAGGAATTAACAAGGGGAAGGTAATTAAGTATTTTAGATTTGTATGAATACATGTATACTTTTCACTTATGCATACTCATTTTTATATTGTTTATTTTACAGAGGGTGGTGTCTGACAATGTCATGAGACCGGTTCACCATGATAGAGTCATAGAAATCTCAATTTGTAGTGATAGCCCCGCGGTACGTATATTTCTAAATTTATTTGTTTGTATTTAAATATCAAGTATATATAATATGATGAATTCATGATTGTATCAAGTATCTATTTGAATTTTGTAGGTCACCCCTAGTTTGAGGGAGGTACAATGCCAAGGTTTTGTATTGTTGATGACCCAACCAACATTTCCTGAAGAAAGTTCAATAGAGGAAAGTTTTAATGTCAATTCAAATATTTTGTAAACTTATATTTTCTACCAAGGATTTAACATTAAATAGTATAACTCATAGATCAATCTCATTTTTACAAACATATACAGGTTGGAGTCGACACTGGTGGCATTGTCCCTTCGCTACCAAGGACATATGTTAGGTGTTAGAAACACTAAGAGGGGGGGTGAATCAGTGTTTATCTACTTATTATATTTCAGCCAATTAAACATAAAACAAATATGCATTCAAGAATCTTAACACAAGAACACATAACACATGATTTGATTATGGAGAACCTTGATCAGAGGAAAACTTTGGTGGGGATTAGTACCCACAAAATATTGTAATAGGTATAATGAACCTGTTAAAGCTCCTTTACCCTATTAGAAGCAGTCTTTACAAATTGAGTACAGTGACCTGGTTAAGGGTCTAACCCTATTGAGATTATTTTACAATAACCCTGTTAGGGGTGGTGGACTCACTGTCCAAGGAGATGAAGGTTACAACCCTCTGAATGTTGATATGCACTATATCAAAAATGAACTGCTGTAGTGACACTGTTGTCTAATCAGTTCTGTGTATGCGTGGATGCTCTTACTTCTTCAAAGACATATATCATCTTCTGAATTCATTATACTATCCCTCTGTAACTTATTCTTACACAATAATTGACACTTATAACATATCTTTACATTACATACTTATATCTTCAAATCCGAATAGGCGCGACCCAAAACAAATAACTAGTCGGCCCTAAAACAAAAATATACAATGCTTTCAAAAAATTTGGCCCAAGCGTGTTTACTATAACATTAATTACATTATTTAAATCTTATAACTAAAGGTGCTTAGCCATTACATTATAAAATCATACAGGCTGATCAAAACTGTAGTTGGCTTCCATGCTCTGTTTCCTGGACTGTAGGTCTACTAATCTGTCTGTAACTTTTCTGTACTGATGTTCTGTACTCTACGCATTTGGATCTGGCATGTATATACACCATAGAGTATACATCTAAGCACGCATGTTCTAGTGTGATCTCTAACACGTGTGCTAATGTGGTGATCTCTGTATCTCTTTGTCTGTCTTTTTTTATGTACTTAGTCATTTTATCTTCTAAGTTATCTTTGACAGAAACTTAGTATGACTTTGTTTCCATGATTGAAAACAAAAAATAATTCATGCTTCCTTAGGAATTCAACTTTCCAATGATCTCCCCCTTTGTCATTTATGGCAACAAAGGAATGTGGCTAAGTTACTCAAAATGACTTCATACAAAAATGATTGTATATCATAACACTTAATGATATATACATATATACTTTTCCTCATATGCACATTCTATACTACTCCCCATTTGACATTAATTAAAAAGGTGTGCAAAAACTATAAGTCCTCAACATACTTACTCTATATAGACTTATGGGTACACAACTTGAAGAGATTTAATCTCTTTCTGCCAAAAGACTTTCATTGCTTCAACAGTTTGAAGATGCACACATAGGGCATATGTCAACTTTTCCATTTTCATCATATCTATGCAAGGACCTTGATCATATGTCTGTATTGTGCTATCAATCTATTTGATGTTCTCATTGAGAATTGCTAGGGATGGCGCAAGTGCATTCCTCAACTGAGTTTTCCTTACCCTTATCTTGCTGATTTCCAGTTTTGCCTTCTCAATTTTGTCTTACTGCCCTTGGTAGACATTGTTGCATATGCTCATATCTTGCATGGAATTTTCAACTGATTTTCTTATGTTGTCCACCATTTCTTCTGCTTATGTTATCTTTTTAGTGTTCTTAGAGGTGAGCTTCACTCTATCCATACAATTTTCTATGACTTTCTTTCCTGTATCTGCCAATTCCTTCAATATAGCCTACCCAATCTTTAAGGAGTTCAGATCTAAGGTAAATTTCTTTACCAAGTCATTTAATCTCTCCTTCTTGTATTTGTAACACCCCAAAATTGGCATCTTGCAACCCTAACCAATTTTGTTGCATTTGTCATTCTTCTAAATCATCAAAGTCCTATTGTACTAGGAAAATTCTGAGTTTTCACTGACTCTACTCGACCT
>MU228411.1:735454-752084 GCA_018584345.1 Thuja plicata | reverse complement strand
TCAAGAAGAAGTTGAAGTTTTGAATCCAGAAGAAGAAAGGCTTTTTCGAGCCATTTCCAAGATTGGGAAAAGACCTAAGATTGAGGTTCCTACATTTTTAGGGAATCTTAACCCAGAGGAGTTGATTAACTGGATCAACGAATGTGAAGAATATTTTGAGTATGAAGATATTGAGGATCCTGATCGGGTCAAGTTTGTGAAGGCCAGACTAAAGGGTCATGCAAAGATCTGGTGGCAAGAGATCCAATTGGAGCAAAATCGAAGAGGAAAGGATAAAATCACAAGATGGGATCAGATGGTGGATAAGTTGAAGCGACAGTTCATTTACAAAGTTATCTGGCTTAGCAAAGAATACTACTAGGTCTAGTGGAATAGGATAAGGAAAAGTATCCTTATCAGAGCTATCTTCAGGTTCTACGATTTTAGGTGTTTCTTTAGGTGTTGGTTTCTTATCTTCCCAAGGTACAAACTTATTTATTCCCAATTGAAATGTGAGTTTCTGGAAGCCTATACCTGTAGAGTTGCGTGTTCTGCGACCAATGGCTTCAAGTGGTGCAATCAATCCCTTATGATTCACACCTATGGGACCATCTCCTTTATAGCCAAAACATTGCATAATAGATAAACCTTTACCATATTGCTCAGGTTTCATGTCATAAGGAGGATTATTTTCATAATTTTCTTCTCCTTTATAGATCCAAGCTTTGATAGCTCTATTTTTAGCTTATTCTTCTAATGGTACTATGGCTTGTACAAAGGTACCACCATACTTTGTTGGAGGAGGAACCGTAGAAGGTTTAGTGTTCTATGAAGGTCTCCCAAAAGAATGGGGAGACAAAGGCAAAGATGTAATAGATAATATAGGTCCAATATGATATCCTCTCATATCAATTTCTTTGAGAGTCAAGTTCTTTTCCATTTCTTTTAATTTATCCTCAAGGATTTGAATAGATTCTTTGTTGGTAGGTACAAGGATGTTAGCAGATTTTGTGATGGCATTGCAATCATAGCATTTATTAGCCGGTATAGTCACTTCAGAGCCTTGGAATGGGAACTTAATGCACTAGTGGTATGTGGAAGGGACAACTTGCATTTCATGGATCCATGGTCTTCCTAACAGGATATTGTATGCCAAAGGGATATCAAGCACTTGACAGATAACATCTCGTTCAACAGGACCAACTCTAATTGGAAAAACAACTAAACCCTTGGATTTACATTCTTCCTCATCATAGGCTTTAATGGTAATCTTTTTGCGAGCATCAATGCAATATTCACCATAGCCTAACTCAACAAGGAAACTAGCAAAGTAAATATTTAGGCCAGCATCGTTATCTATGAGAACATGGCAAACATGCTTTGGACCTATCATGACTTCAATGTGCTAAGGATTATTATGTGGGTGACTCAAAGAATGTTCGTCTTCCTTAGAGAAAGACAAATAATGTGAGGAGGTCAAGTGACCTACCATAGATTGAAACCGGTCGAGATCAAGATCTTTTGGGACATTTGCCTTAATGAGGGCTTTGTCCAGGATTTCCCTAGGAGCTCAAAAATAGTTATCTGAGCATTAGTACATTGCAATTGATCAAGAATGTTGTAATTGATAGCATTAGATGAGGAACCCACTTCAGGATTCTTAGTGGTAGAGTCAACCTTAGCTTTGTCTGAAGGTTGAGTTGATGTAGACATAGAAGGCTTAGGGCCTTTGAGAATGATTTTAGCACGAGATCAAGTAACAACATTAGTGCTAGCTTGAGACTGTCCTTGTTTAGAAGACTGAGGTGTAGACCCTCACAAAATGAAAGGTGTTTTAGACTTAGAAGTATCTTCCTTTCCCTTAAGAATGAGGAAATTACAATATTTAGTGTCAATAGGTTCAACCATATTAATGACATTATCATTATTGCTATAAGTATAGTTGACCTTAGCATCAATATTTTTTCCTTTAGATGATTCACCTTTTCCATCAAGAGGGAATGCATCCTTGAAATCTTGGTGATCAGAGTTTTTGTTGTGACTTCCCATGGCAATAACCTCACTATCGATGAGATCCTGGATTATATGCCGCAACTTAAAAAAAGTAGCTATTTTATGACCTTTGTTTTGGTGAAAATCATAATAAGCGGATTCATTCCACCAAGAGGGCCTTGGTTGTGGATCATAAGGTCATGGATTAGCCAACAAAGTAAGTAACTGATTGTCCACAAGAGTTTTGTAAACCACCTCAAGAGGTTCTCCTAAAGGAGTGAATTCACGCTTGGGCCTAGGAGCCCAAGGTTTAGGCCCAAAAAATCATGAAGTACTCAGTTTGGATTTTGTCGTAGCCTATTCAGTGGCTTTGGTTACTTGCATCGTGGTAGTGAGATTAAAGGCAGCCTTGGAGGGCTTAGCAGTCACATTGTCTACAACACCATCATTCACAACATTTTGGTTCTTATTGGGAAATTTGGATTTATCTTTACTTGAGGAAGAAGACTCTTGTTTATTTTCCTTGTGTAGGGTCAATTCTCCTTTCTTGATCATAAATGTCTCGATTCTTACAGCTTGTTTAATCATATCATCAAAGGTTAGAGGACCTTGTAGCTGTACTTGATACCCAAAGTTGGGGAGAAGATTATCGAGAAAGACGTCCAACTTTTCTGATTCAGGTATCTTGCGAGAATATCATGTATAGAGTTGTCTCCATCTTTGGAAAAATGCCAAGAAGGATTCCCCATTGTTTTGTTTCAAGTTGCAAATATCTCGAATAAGAATCGGATGTTGGATGTTGTGAGAATAATGTTGTAGAAATAAATTGGCAATTTTGTCAAAGGTCTTGATGCCAATTGGTAGTCTAGAGAACCATTCCATAGCCGATCCTCCCAAACTACATGGGAAAAGATGCATAAGATAGGTTGTGTCATGCATGAATTCCATGGAGAGAGCACCAAATTCTCTCAAATGGTCTTGAGGGTCAGATGTACCCAAGTATTTGTCATATTTAGGAAGTTCAACTCCTTTGGGAAAATGAGGCATGTGAAGATCTTTATCAAATGGGAAAGGATAGATGCTTTCCAATGTGAATTGTGTAACAGGTTTGTGTTTCTCTTTCAAGAGTTGAGAGAGTTGCTCTCGCATAGTTTGCATTTCTTTGCGCAAGCGGGAATTTTCAGTTTCTTCCTCTTTCTCAACAAGTGTTTCTAAAGCATAATTGGAAGGTAACTTAGCCCCTTGATTGGCTAGTTCAAGAATGTATTTTTCTTTTTCCTCAACTAGTAGAATTCCCATCATTTTATAGAATTCTTTGTTAGCACGAACATGTGTAATATCTTCTTGAGTGATTTCAACTTCTACATCATTAGGGGGGTCTTCAGAATCGGACTTAACCCAATATTTAAAGAGGTTAGTTCTGCTAACCTCACCACTTGATTGATTATGATCTGCCATCTTGCCAAAATGCAAGGATTCAAGGTGTAAAGACTTGGTATGAAAAGATTGAGTGTTCTCTGAATTTGGGTCTTCTTGGAGCAAAGGATTTCGAGCCTGACTAAGATCCATAGGAAATGACCTTTTATTGTAAGTTCATCGTACTGGGGAAGGAGATTGAGATGATTCCTCACTAGATGTAGCTGATAATGGTGTGGAAAGTATAGATTCATCTTAATTGATTGAAGGAAATTTTTTACCACTTCAAGTTGTGACAGTCATAGGCAAAGTTTTAAACAAGGAATGTGAACTAGGACAAAACTTGAAACTGTCTCAAAGTGATTGCACAGAACGTGCCAAAAGGTGAAGTATCCCTGGTACAAATCATCTCAGATGAGGTTAAAACAAGCTAAGAGATGACTATTGCGACACAAGGCATGATGACATAGATGAAATAAATCAAAAAGACATGAGACAAGACTAGTTTAAGCAAGAATCACATAGTTCTCAACCCAAGAAACCAAGTTTCAGACTGTGTGAAGATGAATGGAAGAAAAACAGACCCATATCAGAGACCAGATTTGATAGAAGTACAATTGAATGACAGATTTTAACTCGCTATTTTGGACAAAAGATTGCAGTTTTGTGCGACGAAATGCTCTATCGCGCGAAGTTTCTCACTGAACCACGTGAAGAAATGCTTGCTTCACATGAAGAATGACACCAGTTGACAGAATAAAGACTGATAGAGTAATTGCACTATCACCAAATATTGCACGACAGTATACTACGTATCACGCGAAGATTCTCACCGAACGATGCGAAGATTTGGAAATTTTGCACGAAACTATGCAAATGTTGAAAAAAAGATATTTATATAATCAGACTGTTAAGACCAGTTTTCATTTTCCAAGATGAAATCATGTTGTTTTCTAAAAAATAGTTCAAGTTATAGATTATTTTGGACATGTTCAAGATTGACAGTTTGTGTGTTTTGAAGATTGTTTTGATTGTTCAAGTGATACACCCAAGCAAAACACATTAAACAAAATGTTTATAGTACCAAAACAAGAACATCACAACCCTAGGATAGCCAGGAAAATATCTATTGAATCCCCACTTGAACCGAAGTTCAGCTATGCTTACTCTTAGCGGATAAATTAGAAGCTTGGAAACACGGGCTCCTCCTTACATATGCACTCACTTCTCAGGCATACCAAGCTTTGGACCCCAAAAGAATTGCTTCCCAAAGGGTTGTTATCTCTACTAAAAGCCATAAGAATGTGGGGCATCTTAGTTAGTCTCTGACCTTCCGTGCCAACAAATAGAGGGTTTTTGGAAAATTAGAACAACAGTTTGTAGTAAGGACATCCGTTCAAGTGATTGTGATCAAGTCATTTTCCAAATAAAGGGGGCTCTCCCAATCCGTTCAAAGCAAGGCTTTCACCTTAATGATGTCGAGACTTTAATGCACCACTAAGGTACTGGAGGAGATTTTCGTTGCCACAAAAAATTCTCACCTATCTATTGTGACATTAATCACAATAGCATTTTTTATATACCAGTTTGGAAGGGCTTGGCTTTAGCCTGTTACCGGTTGGGCATCCACTCTCACCGGCTTTGCTAAAACTCTCAGGAGGTAGCCACTCTAGAAGAATCACATGAATTTCTCTTACACCCAAGATCTATAAAGGCGAGGGGAGAGGATACATTCATGTAGTTCTTAGGATTACAATCTAAAAAACACTTCAATCACGCAAGACAATGATTCATTTTAAGCACCAACCAAAGTGTGTTTTAACTACTGAAAACAGATATAAGAAGTTGTGAAAAAATGTAAGGTCTTCGACAAACATCCTACAATAAAACCCATTATTAGTTTGTAATGCCTTTCTTCATATCAGCATCCTACAAAAAACATGTTAGAAGTTTATGATGGCTTTCTCTTTATCTCAGCTTCCTACAGACCACTGTCAAGCTGTTTCAAAAGATAAAATCAGGGAAACACAGTTGTTAGAAAACAACAGGTGGTTAGAAAACTAAGACAATAAAATATCAAAATGAAAGCTTTGGTCTGTAATTTTAAGCGATAAAGTATGCTAGATCACGTGAAGAAGTTCTGCAAGCCACGCGAAGAACTAGAAAGTTCACGTGAGACGTACAAAAAGTTCGCTCGAAGTTAAAACAGAACTTGTACAGAAGTACGGATAGAATGCAAAAAAAATGAAAAATATGAAATGAAATGAGGCCAGAATAGAAATGTACCTACCCCACAATGGGCACCAGAAATGTATGTGGTAAATTTGGCCTTGTTAATTCACCATACACTTCAACATAGTCCTTCTTCACCAGGTACACACAAGAATGAATATGGGATTATTCATCCTGCCTGCTTGCATGATTCAACCTGTTGCCTTCTATCCAGACGAGGTTTTTGAAATTTCTCTCAGAACGAGAGTCTCACAACCATGGACCAATCTAGGAATGAGGGATTTATCATGATGAATGCAATACAATGCAAGATTATACTAAGAAATGAGAGATATGAGATAATCTAAGACATGATTTTCAATGCAGTTATTCTAGAAATTGAAAGCTATTCTTATTGCAATATGAAATTATTCTATATGAGATATTAACAAATCAGGCAATAATTCAGTATTTTAACAATGCAAAAGTGAGTGGGGTAATCAAGGGTTTTGAATGAAGAATGAGAGTTCTTTTATAGACTCAGAGATTATCAGAATAGAAACTTTCCTCTTTGAAATAAAACAGATAGAAAAGCCAGTTTAAAATAGAAAGCTTTATTCAAAAGAATACAATAAATTTTTTTCTTCCTGCTTTAACTATTTTCCTTCTTTGATTTAACTCTGTTTTATTTGAATTAAATTGTTTTCTTTCTCTTTAAAGCACAAAATAATTCAAAGTTTCCATTTCTGAATAAAAGAAAGATTTTTCATAGAATATTCAATTAATTAAATAAATATGACCTCATAATTAATTTTTCTCAATTATCTGAATATTAAATTCAATTATTGAAAATGAAGATATTTATTTAATAATTAAATATCATTTAATTCCTTTTTCATGTGTCTCAGCTAAAAAGGGTGAATTTAATTTAATTAAAGTGCTAGGACTTTATAATAAAATTAATTCGATCATAAGGTTTGTTTAGCCAAATAGGTATTTAGGAATTAAATATGATGTATGATTAATGTAGATTTAGGATTTTCTACATTTGACACTCAAGTCGAGTAGAGTCAATCAAAACTCAGAATTGCCTAGTACAATAGGACTTTGATGATCTAGAAGAATGACAAATGCAACAAAATTGGTTAGAGTTGCAAGATGCCAATTTTGGGGTGTTACAATACCATCACTTCAAAATAAAATGATGATGATTCCTCCCTCATCATATAAGAAAGCATAATATTGGGCCATTGACATAGAGATGAAAGTAATATGTTTAGCCTTTCAAAGAAAGTGAAGAGGATTTTGATTCAAGTGATACAAGATATTGAAAGGTACATGCAAATAATGATGAAAAAAAAATTGAAGGAAACAAAAGAAGCTAAAAAAATTTGGTGTATAATTTTAAAATTAAAATCATCGTTAAAAGCTATTCTATGATACATGCCAACTTTTTGATCAATAAAAAAATTATCCCCATAATTTGAATGGTAAAGAGTACACAAGGAGAGAAACCTCTCCATCAAATATGTAGCAAAAAAAGAACACATCTATATATGGCTATTCTAGATTAAATACATGTCCATACAAGACATTTAAAAGATGCCTTTGCAACCTTAGAAGTGATCAAGTTATAACCAATGACAGTGACTCATTCCCAATAACAAAACTTTAATTAATAGAGATAGTCATAGTCTTACAAAGATACATTAAAATCTCTCCTTTATCGAATTATAAAATAAAGTTACAAAATAGAACCATAATGTGAGCTTAAATCATTAGAAACCTTGCCCTGATTGAGATACATTATAAAGAAATTTATACTTACGATGAATGGATGGATGGATCAGTTGGACTATATGATTTGATTGGTGTTCCACATTGGTCTACATCAACAACTGCAACTGAGATAATAGGCGTAATAAACATTGGGGACACTTTGATATAGGGGGTTCATTGACATTCTTTACATATCCATGGGAAAAATGGGGTTGTAACTGGGGTTCACCTGGCCAACTGGAGCTAACAAAGTAGATGGTTTAGTCGTAGGACAAATAGATTAAAATATGAACCATTGAGAAACTTTCAACTGAGCAACAATGTAACATTTTTCACCAACTGAGATTGGGTCACCAAATGGAATCCAAGTGGAATATCCCAGAAATAATATACATTCTTGTAGGCCTTCCCAAGAAGGTCCTTGTGCACTTCATGGATCTTTGATATCTCTCACGAGGTCCAAGATATTTCTCTCCAAATATCTCTGCCCAATTTTGATTAGGGCACCTTGGGAGAACTTTGGCCTGCCATGTGTCAGAACATTCTTGATTTTAGCTAAGAGAAAAAGGGTCTCCCCTAGAATTTACCCAGCCAACCAGAGCTAATAAAGCTAATGATTTGTTTCGACGATGAATATTTTTAAAGTTGCACCATTGAGCAACTTTGAACTTAGCAACAATGCAACTTAATTCACCAACCAAGATCAATTCCCCAAATGTAATCCAAGTGGAATATCCCATAAGTAATCTATGGGCTTGTAGACCTTCCCAAGACGGTCCTTTTGCACTTCACAAATCTCTGATATCTCTCACGAGGCCTGAGATATCACTCCTTACTATACCTTGGGAACACATCGGTCTGACATGCACTGGAACTTTTTTAATGCTACACAAGACAAGAAAAAGGTCTCCACTAGCATTCACCTGGCCAACTGGAGCCAATGAAGAAGATAGTTTTGTCCCATGAAGAATGGTTTGAAAGTTACACCATTGAAAAACTTTCAACTGACCAACAATGCCACTTTTTTTGCCAACCAAGATTGGGTTGCCAAATGGAATCCAAGTGGAATATCCCAGAACTGATATACATTCTTGTATCCCTTCCTAAGATAGTCCTTGTTCATGTTACAGATCTCTAATGTCCCTCACAAGGTCTGAGATATCTCTCTCCAAAAATTGTTTCCCAATTTTTCTTAGTGCACCTTGTGAACACTTTGGTCCATCATGCACCAAAACGTTCTTGTCTCTAAATGAGTGAAAAAGGTCTCCCCTAGTGTTTTCCCAGCCACCCGGAGCCAATGGAGCTAATGGGTTGGTCCCATAATGAACAATTTGAAATTTGCACTATTGAGCAACTTTCAACTGAGTAATAATGTAACTTTTTTCACCAACCAAGATCGGGTCACCAAATAGAATCAAAGTAGAATACCCCAAAACTGATCTATGTTCTTGTAGGCCTTCCCAAGATAGATCTTTTGCATCTCAAGGATCTTTTATATCCCTCAAGAGGTCTGAGATATCACTCTCCAAAATGTGTTTCCCAATATCTCTTAGTGCACCTTCGAAACACTTCAGTGTAGCATGCCCCAGAATGTTCTTGATGCTACACAAGCAAAAAAGGTCTCCCCTAGTGTTTACTCAGTCAACAAGAGCTGATGGAGCTAAAATTTTGGTCCCACGATGAACAATTTGAATGTTGCACCATTGAGCAACTTGCAACTAAGCAATAATTCAAATTGTTTTACCAACCGAGATCGGGTCGTAAAATGGAATCAAAGTAGAATATCCTAGAACTCATATATGTGCTTCTAGGCCTTTCCATGATGATCCTTATGCACTTCATGGATCTTTTATATCCCTCATGAGGTCCACAATATCGCTATCCAAAAATTGATAACTAATTTTTCTCAGTGCACCTTGGGAAGATTTTGGTCTGACATGCGTCAGAACATTCTTGATGCTACGAGATAGAAAAACAATCTCCCCTAGTGTTTACCCAACCAACCGGAGCCGATGGAGCTAATGATTTGGTCACACGATGAATGGTTCTTGACCCTCTTGATTTTTACCTTACCAAATCCTATAGACCTCCTATTCATTATGACCATCTTAATCTCACTAGAAAAAAATCTTCCCTTACCTATAGTACCCTCTAGGTACTCCACCAGTTCTATTGCAATGATTATTAGTACTACATTGTTTTGATACATTATGGAATTCATAGGTGAATGTTTCAATACTATGTGGGATTCAACAAAGCCTTATAATATTTTTTACAAGAATTTATAAGACATCTTATATTGTTGAGAAGTACAATCACATAAGATAATTTGTTATTTCATTTTTATGTACCTAATTTTGTTCTATTATGAGGCACAAATCTTTTATCTAAAAAAATTAAAAGGTCTAAACTCACCTTCAATAATTTAAATCTTTGCATATGACTTTTTATATCTCATACCATAATTCTTTTAACCAAGTCAAGTATTTTCATTCTTGCATGCATTTCATCATTATGGTAAGCTTGACTGTACACACCACCTTTCATAAAAATACATTGTACATCATTGATACAACCATATTATGAATAAATAGATCAATCTTATCGAAATTTAAAGATACAAAATTACTCAAAATCTTAGATACACAACTATATATCAAAAATAAGTGTGTCATTTCCTCTTCTAAAGTGTATAAGTTTAGCAAATGGTACTTGGTGATATCTACATTTCACTCCCTACATCGGAAGGCACAAGAAAAGTTAATATAGAAAACAAGAATTTTATAGGTTGACAAAAATATTATGAATGTATAAGTAACTAAACAAACCAAAGAACATGAGTAGCTAATGCATAGTGAAGTTTACCATAATTTTTTATGGGCTAATCAAATACATACCTCAATATTCTATATCTATCATATATGTATCCAACTGCACTTATAATCCACATGCAAAACCAAATTTATTGGCTCAAACAAATGAAGATGAAAACTGCAATTAAGGTATTGAATGTAAGCATAATGAACATAGAAAACCTTGCAGTGAGTTGCACTTACCTACTGAAGTGTGCCTGAAGGGTCATCTCTCTACTTGAGGGTATTCATTATTTCTTCATGATCAATAGTACTAATATTCTTAATTTCTTTTGTCTTTGGTTTTTCTTGATGTTTCAACAAATTAACATTGGCTACTATAACATGGGGTGAATACATGAGAATAGTTTTGTGCTTCTCGTAGTCTTCAAATGCAAGAATGCCATTATTTCTAATCATGTATTGTTAGAATGAATTTAGAATAACTGAGAGGGGGTGAATCAGTTATCCACAGGTCTAGATGTACCAATTGAAACTTTATATCACTTTAAACAACTCAGATCTTCTCGGTAGAAGCAACATAAATATGTAGTTTACTGTTCAAATGTAATCAGCTTGCAAAAAATTAACAATAAAACACAACATAAACATTCACACAAGTTGACACAATGATTTAATGTGGAAACCCAATTTGGGAAAAATACTAGTAACATGATACCAAATTTTCACTCATCTGAAGTGAGCTCTGTTAGAGCCAACCGTGTTAAAGATTACAAAACACACTGCTAAATGTGACCTAGTTAAAGGATTTAATCACCCTATAAGGAGTGGCCTTGTTAGAGGACTTAGAACATTCCACCCGAATGTCACCTTGCTCAAAGGATTTATACAATGACTGTTAGGTCAAGCTGGTTAAAGGATTTTGATAGATACAATGGTTAGAGAGTAATCAGTAGGTGTGATTTGATACATACAACTTACTTTGCAAATCCAGATCCAATTTAGCTCTAATGCCAATTCATTGAGCGGCCACCATTCTCATTTCAATCTTCAAATCTACTTTGAAATCTGTCAAGAAATCACTTTCGCAATTCTCTGCTTCTCTACTCAACTTTCTCTACTAGATCATGCCAATCAACCAATTAACCATGCAATCCTATTGCATACACTTAGCAAACACTTCTCACAATTTGAATAACCCCTTGAGGTTATCTTATACCTCTTCATCTGGGTAAAATAAATCTTTTCCACTTAATCAAGATCATAGATCTTAGGTTAGGTTAGATCCAACAGATCTTCCCATCATTTACATTTAATTTACTTCTCCAAAGCAATCACAAATTAAATATTGAATCCATGTGTTAATTACAGTTACCTATGCATTAAATAATGTGGACCATTAACTTTACATATCCCAATAAATTCAGTTATGTCGCCCATAGATCTCAAATCTCAACATTTACCAAAATACTGGTGCTTGGCCAACACTGTGTTCTTCCACTTGGTCATCACTAATTTCCTTGGAAACTTACTGGTGGTCGGTCGACACTAGAAATTATGCTCAGCATACACTAGTGCTTGGCATATAGTGTTCCTAGTAAACTGACATCTTAACTTAGATAAAAAACACATTATGTTGCCAATGTGCCAACTGATCAAGTGCCCTTGTATTTTCCCATAACTCAACTATTTCACTCGGTTTTCTTGTTATCCTTGCCTTCAAATATTCTTCAACAATCAATAGATATAGTACTCAAATAGATAGAAATAGTCTCACTAGTTAAGGGTTGACATCAATGGCACAACAACAATTTTTTACATTGTAGCTTTCCAACAATCTCCCTCTTTGGCATTGATTGCAACACTAAACTTTAAAACAATAATTTTACAAACATAGTTACTATACAACACAAAAAGTCTACCTATGTTCCATGATATGAAAAAATTTCATTAATGTCTTTAGCTTCATTCTAATTCTCATCCTATAAAACATTTCTCCCTTTGTGTCTGTAATCACACTGAAATATTTCTATTTTTGTTCGTCTGTAGACTCCCTCTTTCACTAATCTCTCCATTTTCTCGAAGTTGTAAACTCTCCCTCTTTAACAACAATGCAAAAGACGTTGACATCTTCATCATGTAGATTATTTTGTTCTAAGTTTGTATCATGATGTTCCTGTCATCTTTCTTATGAGTAATCCTCTTTTATGTCCTCATATTTCTTTCAAATATTTAGGTAGCTTCCTAAAGTGTGACCTCTCGTGCATCAATGTGTCAAATATTTTGAATACAACATTTGACACAACACTTCCATTTTGAACTAGTTATCCTCATTTATGGGAATCACCCCTAATTTACCTCACAGATACTCATGAGCATCCTTGGGTAGTGCTTTTGTAAATATGTCTGGCAATTGTTCCTTTGTATGCACATATTCCTGTCTCACTTCCTTTTTTTAAACTAGCTCCCTCTTGTAATGCTACTTGATAGCTATATGCTTTGTCTTAGAGTGCATCACAGGGTTCTTAGAAATATTAATGGCACTCGTGTTATCACAAAATATAACAACTGATTATGTGATCTCCTCTTTCATACCTTTCAGTAGTATCTTCAACCACACAATATTAGAGAAATTAACTATTGCTACGACATACTCGGCTTTAGCTGTAGATTGTGAGGTGCAATTCTATTTCTTTCTTGTGCATGAAACCAATCTCTTTCCCAAAATAAATGTGCCACTTGTGGTGCTTTTCCTATCATCCAAGTTTCCAGCCCAATCAGAATCAGTGTAACCTCTGAGTTCAAACTTGTCACTACTTTTGTAATATAGACCATATTCGCCTGTACCCTTCAAATATCTCATAATTCTTTTTACTGCCATCATATGAGTCTCCTTGGGATTGACAGAAAATCTTGCAAAAATTCCGACAACCAGAGCAATATTAGGTCTACTATGCACAACATATTGTAGCTTTCCAATCATTGACCTGTAAAGGGTTTGATTCACTTCTTTTGTATCATCATTTTTTGTTAAGTTATGTCTAGTAGCCATGGGTTTACTCACTGGTTTGGATTCTTCCATTCCAAAAGTTTTTGGTATCTCCTTGACATATTTTGATTGAGTAATGTAGATACCTGTATGCCTCTCTTTCGATTCCTAAAGCTTTCCAAAGGCGAGGGTTAGTAGCAAAGGTTTCACAAATGAAAGAAAATCAAGTATATAATGACTACTAAATGAATACTAGAAACGTGATCAATAAAATGTACAAGCAAGAGAAAGGAAGAAAAATAAATGCAAACCCCATGATGCTTGAAGCTTCTATTGTTTCTCTCTACTCCTTTCGAAATGTTGTTCTTGATGCTCAGTATTGGCGGAGCAGCGTCTATGACTTGAGAAGCGTCGAGAATTTGTTAATTGAAATGTGTGTGTGTGATCGCAAGATGGCTTGAATGCTAGAACCAAACTGATGGAGTAATGGCGCACGAGAGCTTGAAATCCTAGATCCTTCAAATGGTTATGAATGGTTTATTATATAGGAATTGGTGATGATATGAACGGTTGAGATCAATCCATATATGGGGAGATGAATGGTTGAGATCAAAAGGAACATGAGAGGTCCTCAGTAAACTCCACCTCTTCATTTGGTAAAGAGGAGATAGAGTTTGGTTAATTGCAGAGCTAATTATGAGTTACCTTTTTGAACTGAAGAGGTGGGTGAAGTTACCCATGTGGACTGGAGAGATGGGTGGAGTAACCCATGTGATCTGATTGGAGTTATCTCTTTGAAGATAAATGAGTATTTAATTCATTTATTTAATAATTGTTTTCAACATGTGAGATAATTGAATTATTTTTGATTAAGAATTGCTTTATTTGATGAAATTAAATTAATTTAATTGGAAGAATTTAATTAGTAAGTTTAAATATTTGAATTTAAACTATAGGAAATTGAGTTTAATTAATTAATTTAATGATAAACAATCAATTAAAGTTAATTAATTAAATAAAATTAATTATTTAATTAATTTTAGGAATGTGATTAGATGATTTGGGGAATGAATTTAGAATAAAATAGATGATTAATTAATGATTAAAAAACCATTGATTAATAGATGAAAATTAGTATTTTTAATGTAAAGTCGCAAGCCTGTCTATTTTAGGTTGTCTACATTTGCCCCTCTTTGATGTGATGTGATGTGTCACAGTGTGTCAGAGATTCTTTGATTTTTCCCCAGCTTGCCCTGACATTTAGTAGGTTTATTTATGCCCCCTCAACAAATTTGAGCGGAAAGTCGCGAGACGAGCGTTGATTTGTTGAAACTGCAATTTGTGGAACTGGGTAGTTGACGGATCTGAAAAATACTTTAAAATGCCTCTGTAATTGACCGTTGAAGTTTCCAGGGACTGGGAAGAAATTTCAGAGCTCTTGGGTGAAATTAGGGTTTCTTAGAACCCTTATATATAGTGAAGAGAGCTCTTCATTTGTCACTTTGCGATTTGGAGCTCTGATCTTCTTGGTGAGTTTGTGTTAGATTTGTGCTTTTATTTCTTCCTATTTTTGAGCGATGGTGGGCCTTCCTGGCATGGTGCACATCTCTGACTGAGTCTGGACATACCACAGACCTGCTGGCTCTGGGTGCCCGGTGAGTTTTCTCTCTTTGTGTGTCATTAATTTCCTTATTTATTGCATTTAAAATTTGTACTTCTTAGAAAAATTTACATGATTGCCTTAATCGACTGTGATTTTTCCGCCATTGCGGTTTAAATGCCACAATTTCTGGTTATATGCTACATTTGATAAAGGTGTTGCACTTGCATGTATAATATGCCGCAATTGTAGGTTGTCTTTCGCACTTGTAATTTAGGTGTTGCAATCGCTTAATAGTACCGCAATTTCCTCTGTTTATTATCGCAATTAATATTTTAGCATTGTCTGCATGATGTCTTTGTCATTTATCTACTTTTTCTAGCTTCTATTACTTTCCTCAATGACTAAAAGTGATAATTTTCTATTTTTTTACTCTATGTGCAGTTCACTAGGTGTATCTTGCACTGTCGGGAGTCCAGACCGGCCGGACTCGTGTATCAATTCCAGTTGACCAAGGATGAGAGGTCAGTACTTCATGATCTGGGATTGTACTAGATATGTTACATGCCTGAGATCATGACCAAAAGGGGTCTGATCTCCACTCTTGTAGAGCGTTGGCACTCTGAGATGTGTACTTTTTGGTTTCCCACTGGGGAGTGCACCATGATCTTAGAGGATGTGTATCGCATCCTCCAACTCCCTATCCAGGGCGAGATGGTGGAGTATTCCACATGCACTGGTATTACTGCTTTGACTAAGCTCTCAAGACTGCCCCGTGATCAGCTCAGGCTTGCAGGAGATTATGATATTCCTTGGTCTAGATTCATATTAGGCCTTGATAGACTATCCACTCTGCTGGGTAGTCTGATATGTGGGATCATATGCCCCGATTGTCAGCAGCGTGATTTTTCTGTTGGTTTTGGTAGCATCCTGTAGAGTATGGTCTGAGACCATACCGTCTTTGCATGGGGCCCATGCATGTTGGCCCACATGCATTTTCATATGTTATATGTGGCTTACCTAGATGGTAAGTCACTCGGCTACGGTGCTACTTTGCTTCAGATTTGGGCATGGGAGCATATGGCAGTCTTCCATCCAGTTGGTGTCCGTGCTCTTCTGGCAGATAGGCCATATGTGTATATGTATGATGGTGCAATTGTCCAGAATCATATGGGTCATCTTTCATATTGGTGATAGTAGCTAGATATGATTCCATACTTTATCTGGAGGCCTTACAGAGATTGTCCTGTTTGGGATGGAGTGGACATCCATCTCCCCTTTTGTCGACAGCGGAGGTACTTGATTGGTCATGTGAGTGATCATGTACATATGATCAATTTTCATAACACCGATAGGGTGTTATGTCAGTTTGGAGAGTAGTACGATGTGTCAGATTCGTATGCCTATTTTTCTCGTAGGTCTAGGGATGCTCAAGTTTGGGGTGTTGTATTGTCACTGGATGCTTCTCACACTAAGTTCTTTGGATTGCTTCCTATAGCATGGACCTGGTGTTCTGCCATTGTAGACCCAGGTTTGTCTTATTTCTGATTGCTTTATGTACTTCCCTTCTGCTCTTTGATTCTTGCTCATATCTTGTTTTGATACTTATTCTTATCTTCTCTGGTACTGATAGTGAATTTGTCCTTTGCAGACACTACACCACAGTTTGATGCATACTGGTTGTAGCATCGACCTATTTCTTTGACAGATGTCTCATGTCCTGTTCCTAGGACCGTTATGAGGAGGGCTCATCGGTTACACCTTGTAGGGGAGGCCATGATGGAGGGAGAGGTGGTGGCCGGGGAGGGAGGGATGGGGGTAGAGATGGTGGACGGGGAAGAGGCGGGAGAG
>MU228411.1:720370-735363 GCA_018584345.1 Thuja plicata | reverse complement strand
GCTTTGGAGGAGGCACCTTAGTTGGTGCGTAGAGTTCGTAGGAGGAAAACTGTAGTTTTGGCTCCCCAACATGAGGATCGGGTTGTTATTGAGGATGAGGATGTGGAGCTCACTGATATAGATGTGGAGGCTCTTGATGAGTAGAGTGTTGATATAGGTTCCTCAGGGGAGAGTGGCAGTAGCAGGAGCAGTACAGGGGAGAGCTCTAAGAGTGGGGATGATTCTATGGTTTTGAGACAGAGAGGAGGAGAGGGACTAGGGGACAGGGCGGAGGAGGGTGACATGGATGTGGTGATGAGCGGTATGGATGATGATCCCTCAGAGGTGGAGCGGCTCTCCCAGTAGGTTCAAGATTTGTAGGCCCAATTTTCCCTATCTAATTCTTGTGCGGCTATTTTGGAGGCCTGTGTGACAGCTACTGAGTCTAGAGAGCGACAGGCTCGGGCCAAGGTTCGCTCTTTTATTGATAGCATACAAGATGTTTCCCATAGAGATATTCTAGATAGATATTATAGATCTGGGTGAGAGGCTTAGAGGGAGATAGATTAATGGAGGTGGCACTATGAGGGCACAGTTCCTGCAGTAGAGAGGGTGCCCAGCTATATAGTGTCACAGAGATCCAGCAGGGCTTAGCGGTCTTAGAGTAGTGGTGTCAGAGCTCCTGAGTCCTCTCACAAGACAGATTCTGATATGCCTCCCCCTCATGCTCCTCCAGGCGAGGGTGGGGGTAGTTCTTGTTGACTATACTCCCTGTGCCATTTTTGCAGTGATTCATTGTATACTCTAAGTGGTACCATTTTTTGTATCTCGATACACTGATATATATATATATATATATATATATATATATACACACACATGTTGATTACCTTCTTTGTTCAGACTTGTGACCTTTCATTTGTACTTAGATATTTTGATTTATATGAGATGAAACTATGTTTTGAGATGATTTGCAATGGTTTACTTTTTATATGTATGATTCTACATGATTTGGGGTTTTAGATGATGAGATGTATATGCAATGTGTTTCTATTATGCAGACTCGTATATGGATGTTTTTACTTTTCTATGATACTGACATGTCATACAGGATGGTGTAAATGAAATAATTGTTTATATGAGATACTTTATGAATGCATGTGATGTTTATGATTTATCATGTATGCAATTACCATGTTTTTCTCTATCTGATGCACTTAATGGAATGAATGCAATCTATTATGCACTAAATATCTGAGTTATGCAATTGTTAGTTAGAAAGAAGTTAGTTTGGATAGATGTGCTTGGAGATTGATCTAAGTAGTATCGAATGATAGAAAGGATGTTCTTTTTTTGCATTTTTGGATAGATATGATCTGATAGAAAGGATGAATGTCCCAAGTCACTGCCCCTGTTTCCAATATTTGTCATCATTGCATCTTTTTTGTATTTTTTGATATTTCAGAAGAGCGTCGAATGATCCAGATCACATACCACCTAGATACCGCCATGACCTCTTGATAGCAGAAGGAGTAGAGATATTGAATAGAAAGAGATCCATAGTGCACCCAAATATTGACCATATGGATTCAACTATGTTCCCTGTTTGAAAAGAAAGAGAGCCAAAAGCACCCAGATATTGACCATCTGGATACCGCTTGTCCTCTGAGTTAATCTAAAATAAAGAAACCAAGATAGAACTCCTATATACCCAGAGTCCATCTGGATAACACTATGAGCTCTTGATTTCTGAAAGGGAAAGCCAAACAAACAAGATAGAACTCCTACGCCCCTAGAGTCCATCTGGATAGCATCATGAGCTCTTATTTATAACATAAAGGGAAAGACCATAGAAACCAAGATAGAACTCCAAAGCAACTCAGAGTCCATCTAAATAGTGTTGCAAGCTCTTGATTCTATAAAGCAAACAAGAAAAATAATAGAGAAGGAATGTCCAATTCTTTCCCAGGTTTAAGCTTAGATCGTGGAACTGCGTGACTGCCAAATAAGTGACAACGCCTACCGCATTTATCTTAAATCATCATGGCCCTAAAATTGAAGTGGACATTCAACAGACAGAAATAAAAGAAAATAAGTCATGATCTATCATAGCTACTCTCCTCACATGGTGGATCCTGGACTAGCGTAAGAAAATAACCCCGAAATATAGACTAACATCTGACCGACTTGACTGGCCTAGTCAACATTTTTGTATGGTTCCTCGATGCAGTGGGTTCTCTTGATTGGCTCGACTCTTTGGATAGGCTTGACTGGTTGGATTGCTTTGATCGTGTTGGCAACTGATTAAGCTATGTCAAATGGGCCCAATGCTTGTTCGCAAAGCTCATGATTGTGATAGTTTTGATTGATAGATTTGATTGCTTTGATCATATTGGCAGCTGATCAAGTTGTGTCAGATGTGTCCAATTCTTGTTCACAAAGCTCATGATTGTGACAATAGATAGTTTGGCTTGCTCGCCTATTGTTTGCTGATTGAATTGATAGATTGATAAAGTTGTGTCAGATGAGCCCAATGCTGATATGAAAAGCTCATGATTGTGACATTTGATTGACTAGGCATGCTTGCCACTTGCTCTCTTGATAATCGAGTTGGTTTTATTGTTTTTGGGATTTTTGCAATTTTTTGATTGTTTTTGATGAAGATTGATTTTCTCTTGATTTTTTATCTTTTTAGGATTTTTTTGACGAGTTTTCCGATTTTTAGGGATTTTTGATGAGTTCTCCAATTTTTAGGATTTTTTGATGAGTTTTCTTATTTTTAGAATTTTTTAGAACTTTTGGAATCACCCCCTAGTCTAGTGGACCAGCGTTAACCATGGGTAAGTTCTGATGCTTAGAGGGGTTTTGTGCTTCTGGGATTGCTTGGGATAGTCAGTCTTGCATTTGGAAGTGTGCTCAAGCTTTTGGAGCTCATTGATGGTGAAGCTAGATTTGAACACTTGGCGCCTATTTGCCAGGTTTTCACCAAGGTACCTACTCAATAACGCCTGATTGCCAGGTTTTCACCAAGGTAACTTTCGCATTTTTTTTTTTTTTTGTATTTTCTTTATATGTAGATAAATGCCTTAACCATAGAGACCTTTAAGGTTAGAACCTCTTCAGGTGCATGTTGTTGATGTAGCTGGGGAGCTGATCTCCTTCTGGTATTGCTAGTATGAATGCCCCATTGTGAGTAGAGTTGATAATAACAAATGGTCCTAGCCAGTTAGGCTTGAAATTTTTGGGTTTGACTCACTCTACTTGATTCTTCTAATTTTCCATGAGGACAAGGTCTCCTACCTCAAATGTTCATGGCTTCACCTTCTTGTGATAGTTCCTTCTAAGGTGATTCTGATAACCTTGTAAGTGGTTGAAGGCATGTTGCCTTCTTTCATCTAGTAACTCTAGTTCATTGAGCCTTGCCACTCTATAGTCTTCATCTGAAACTAGGTTCTTCAATGATATCCTCAGGGATGGGATTTCTACTTCGTGGTGTAATACCACCTCTATTCCATAGACTAGGGTGAAAGGAGTTTCTCTTGTTGGTGTTCTCACACTAGTTCTATATGCCCATAATGTGGGACTAAGCTGTAAATGCCAATCTCACCCTGAGTCATTTAATTTTTTCTTCAGAATCTTCAAGATTGTTTTGTTGGTAAATTTAGCTTGGCCAT
Source organism: Thuja plicata (assembly GCA_018584345.1). Lineage (NCBI taxonomy): Eukaryota > Viridiplantae > Streptophyta > Pinopsida > Cupressales > Cupressaceae > Thuja > Thuja plicata. The sequence continues at coordinate 731,710 of MU228411.1, read as the reverse complement.
TCCCTTGAGGGTAGTAAAATGAGGAGAACCCTTGTTTGATGCAGAACTGTTCACATAGGTCTTCAACATCCTTGTTCTGGAAAGGGGTACCATGATCTGTTAGGATTGTTTTGGGATCTCGTATCGACAGATGAAGTGGTTAAGTATGAACATCGCTATTTTCTTTCCAGTGATGTAAGTGAGGGGAATTTCTTCCACCCACTTGGTGAAGTACTCCATTTCTGCTATGATGTACTTGTGTCTATTTGCTGAAGAAGGTGTAATTTTTCCCACTAGGTCAAATCCCCACATCGAAAATGGCAATGGTGATGTGATAGGATTTAGTTCCTAGGTCGGTGCATGGATGAGGTCTCCATGAATTTGACATTGTCTACACCTTTGAACATGCTTGTGTGCATTTGTCTCTATTTTGGGCCAATAGTATCCCGTGCGGATTATTCCTTAGCTAAGTTGTTGCCACCTCCATGGGTTCCAAATATTCCTTCATGTACCTCATACAAAGCTTTCTGAGATTCCATGGAAGTGAGACATCATAGTAATGTTCCATCTAGACTTCATCTATATAGAGTAGTTGAGAGGATGGTATACCTAGAGGCTTGGAGGATGAGGGCTTTTCTCTAGTTCCTAGACAAGTTTGGGGGTAAGACATTCTTTTGGAGATAGCTGTAGACATCTTGGTACCATGGGGACCCAGGACCAACAAGGACACACGCTAATTCTGTGATAGATGCCTGATGTGATGGTACCAAGAGTTGCTCCACTAGAAACTAGAATTTGGTATCATTACCTCGCATATCAATCAGTGATGATATGGTAGCCACCACATCTACCACTTTGTTCTATGCTCTTGGGACTTGCTTGAAGTGAATGTAATGAAACTTGGTGTGCAGTCATTCCATCTATGCTCTGTAAGGTATGAGCTTCTCATCTTTGGTCATGTAATCATTGTTAACTTTCCTAATGACCAACTGCAAATCACCAAAGACTTCCAGGTTTTTGATTCTCCATTGAATGGCTATCTTTAGACCGATGACCAATGCTTCATATTCTACTATATTGTTGGTGCATTGTAAGTTAAGTCTGAAAGACTTTAGAATTGTATCATGATCTCGAGTGATAAGAACTATCCCTACCCCCGCACCATGGTTTGTACATGATCCATCAAAATAAAGTTGCCATACCTCAATCGCCGGTTGTAGTGTCATGATAGATTCGTCAGGAAAGTCTGAAACAATAGGCTAGTGGTCTTGAATCTATGCCTCTACTAGTTGATCTGTGATCACTTGTCCTTTGATAGCTTTTTTGTCTATGTACTCAATGTAGAACTTGCTTAAGATCATTACCCACTTTTCCAGTCTTCCCTCGAGCACTACTTTGCTTAATAGGCACTTGAGAGGATAAATATGTGAGACCAATTTTGTTTGGTGACTCAACATGTAGTGTCTGAGCTTCTAAGAAGTGAAAACAACTGCTAGGAATGACTTCCCAATGGGGGTATAGTTTAGCTCATATACAACCAAAGTCCTGCTTAGATAGTAAAAGGCCCTCTCTTTTCTTGCATCATCATGCTGTGCCAAGAGGACACCTAATGTTGATTCTATTACTGAGATATATAGAAGCAATGGTCTACCTTGTACTGGTGGTACCAATATAGGAGACTTAAGAAGGTAGTCTTTGAATATCTAAAATGCCTGTTCACATTGCTCTATCTATATGAACTTGATGTCTTTATGCAATAGATGTTGGAATGGTTGGCACTTGTCTGCTAGTTGAGCTATGAAGTGTCTGATCAATTGGAGCCTTCCTTGTAACCCTCTTAGTTGTCTCAGGTTTGATGGTGGAGGCATGTCCAATATTTCTTTGACCTTTGTTGGGTCCACTTCAATTCCTCTGTGTGATACTATGAACCCCAATAATTTTCCCGCTGTGACACCAAATGCACACTTTTTTGGATTTAGTCAGACTTTGAATTCTACATTCTATCAAAAATGGGTCCCAAAACCTATAGGTGATCCTTTTGAAGTATTGATTTGGCTAGTATGTCATCCACATAGTCTTCCATTATCTTGTGGATGAGATCATGAAATATGGTTGTCATTGCCCTCTGATATGTTTCTCCAGCATTCTTAGACCAAATGGCATGACATTCCAACAATATGTTCCACAAGGACATGTGAAAGCCATTTTGTGTTCATCCTCTGGTGCTATCCTTATTTGGTTGTAACATGAGAATCCATCCATAAGTGATAGCATTTCATGCCCTACAGTTAGGTCCACTATCATATCGATGTTTGGTAAAGGAAAATCATCCTTGGGACATGCTACATTGAGATCCTGGAAGTCTGTGCAAATTCATATCTGGCCGCTGTGCTTTGTAATTGGTACCAGATTAGATATCCAGTCTGCATATGGTATAGGTCTGATGAATTTAGCATCCAAGAGCTTTTTCAGTTCTTCTTTGACTAGTAATGCAACGTGAGGATGCATCTTTCTTATCTTTTGTTTGACAGGTTTAGCATTGGGTAGCAACGGGAGATGATGTAATACTAACTTCGGATCCAACACTGGCATATCTCAGTAGGACCATGCAAAATTGATCATTCTTGCTTTGAAGAAACTAATGAACTGTTCTCTCTCCTCAGGAGTGAGTGATTTTGCCAGGTATATGTTCCTTGGGTTCTTGTCATCCCCCAAGTTGATTTCCTCTGTCTCTTCGGCTAGTAGTGTTTCTTTCTCCTCTGTTAAGGGAAGGAGTTATCTCTTTCCATCTTCTAGCACCTCAGTGAGGTTTTTACTAGAAGCTACGTCTTCTTTTACCTTTTTAATCTTTTTTTCTTTTTTCTTTTGTAGACTGGAAAGAGGAGCTTCCTCCCTGAAATATGTTGCTCTATCTAGGTTAATGGAGAATCCTGCCTTGTGATCTCCTAAAGGAATTCCTTCCCTTAGTCCCATGAAATGAGCTATTGCCTTGTCACTCTCAAAGACATCTAGATCAAGTGGCCCTTGTTGATCCCATGCTATAAGCTCAGGGTGTACAAGATAGACACTTTCACTACTGTTTGGCTCAGGTTGACTAAAAGGGACTACGGATATGGTGCCTATAAAATTGGATTATGATGAGGACGCACCACTTGAAGTCTGATAGATGATATGTTTGTCTATACAGGGTTGTTCGGTAATGGTCAATTTTTTAAATAGGTTTTTTACATTTATGATAATGTTGGCTCGAGGGGAAAAATAAGGGATTAATGGTTAAGAATTGTGGAGGGATCTCCACTCATAATCATAGGAGTCTATCTCAATTGAATGTTCATCTGATGTCTCACTTCCTTGGTTATCGTTCATTTCTATGTGTAGGTTTATTTGGGATTGTGTGGTTCCCTCTTTGGCAGGGAACAACTGCGCTAATATGTTTCTTATCAAGACATGCTCAGTGTTGTGCCCCTGGTGCATCTCTGCTACTTGCTCTTGATTGACTTGAATGTCTTGGATCACAGGACTAGTGCTTTGTTGTCCATATCCCAAACCTCTTGTGTTTCTCTGGGTTGGTGGGAGAGGCAATTCATATATGCCTTGTTGTCTTACCCCCAGCCTAGTAGTACCATCATACCCAAACCTTTGTATCATTGTGTAATCATTACCATAGTTTGACAAAGGTAATGGAGGCCAGATTGTCTCAGGAGAATCTTGGTATAACCAGGTATTGATGTCTTGTTCAAAAGGATTTTCTTTCACTATGTCTCCCCACCGGACAAAAGTTGTGGGTGGACATCTGAATAGAACAGGCTGCGGAGTTTTTGTTTCAATAACAGGTTGTGGCATGCCATGAGTTCTTGGGCTTTGAGGCATGTGCGTGATGGTAAAAGCTTCTTCATATCTGTATTCACCATAGCCCTTATCTGTGATAGATATCTTGCCTTCTTTCTGTGTGATATTTTTAAGTTTTGAATCTGAAGAGGATGGGATACTTGCATCTTGTTTAATGACTATCTTTCCTGCTACTTGTGTGACATCCTTGGGATTTGAATTTGAAGAGGATGGGATGCTTGCATCTTGGTTTGATGGTACCTGGTTATCAGTGCTGATTTGGACCGCATTACAATATTGCAAGGGATTGGGATCTCCCTCTATGATGATCTCCTCTCCCTAGTGAGGGAACTTGATGCATTGATGGTATGTTGATGGTACAGCTTGCATTTCATGTATCCAAGGTCTCCCTAGTATCATGTTGTATCCCAACTCAAGATCTAAGATTTGAAAGGGAGTGTTTCCAACCATAGGTCCAATGCAAATAGGTAGAATGATAATACCCTTAGAGGACCTTTCCTCTTAATCGTAGGCTCTGATATTTATCCTCCTTGTGACATCAATGCTTGATTCTGAATAACCTAGTTGCTTGATTGACTTTAGAGTACAAATTTTTAACCCAACTCCACCATCAACAAGGACCCTACAGACAACACTTTTGTGGATCTGGACAAGTAAGTGTAGAGGATCATTATGCAGGGGTTTATGCGGGGGCACATCACGGTCTGTGAATGTGGCATGTTTTTTAGCTACTATATGGTTGACCATCATTTGGAAGCTTTTGGGTGTTATGTCCCTTGGGACAGCTACATATTGAAGTGCTTGGTCAAGTGCCAGTTTATGTTGTGGAGATATGCGCAATAGTTCAAACATGGAGATCTGGGCAGGTGTGCACTTTAGTTGGTCCACTATGCTTGTTTGTGGATTCGATTTTGCTATAGGATTGGCTAATGTAGTAGTTGGTAATGGTACTCCTTGCAAGATGACTCTAGCATGATGCTTAGTTACATCACAATTGTTACCTTGGTCTCTGATAGTGATTGTAGCCACATGGTTATCTGAAGGATTTAGGCAATTTATGACATTATCACTATTGGCATATGTATAGTTAACTTTATTGGTTTGTCCACCAGACTTGAAGGATTTTCCCTTTTTTTGATCATGAAAGGTATCATTGAAAATGGTGTGATCTATTGTGCCTTTGGTTTGATTATTCGTCACATCAATTATCCCTGTGTCAATCAGATCTTTAATAGCGTGTTTCAATTAGTAGCAGTTGGTCATTTTGTGCCCCTTAACCCGATGAAACTTGCAGAAATCTTTGTCATTATACCACCTTGGTTTGTTTTCATCTTGTTCAAAGTCCCTGATTTCTGGGAGAGTGATAGTGTTTGATTGTATCAACTTGCATAAAGCTGATTCTATCAGCTCTCCTAATGGTGAGAAATCTTGTTGCTGGAATTGAAACCGTGGTTTGGGTTGATTCTGTTGTTGACTATTTGACACAGAAGCTGCTTGTACAGGGGGAGGTTGGTTTTGGGTGTATGCTTGTTGAGTGGGCCTTGTGGGTTTTTGGTTTTCCACAGGTACACCTTGCAGTGACACCTTGGGTTGTGCATAGTTGACTATCTTCACATCAATGACACCATCGTTAGTGACATTTTTGTTATTGTTCCACCACTTAGCTTTTTCTGTTGCATTCTTATTTGTGTTTGTTTGTGTGGGATCTGCAAGGATTCCTTGTTTGACCAAGTTCTACTCACAATGAACTCCTCTTTCAATGAGTTATGTGAAGTTTAGAGCTAACTGTAACTCTATTGTGAATGACATGTCTGGGATCAAATTGTCAACAAACATGACTATTAAGTCTTGTTTGGGCACATCATATGTTATATAATTTTCCATATTCCTCCATCTCTGTAGGAATTTCACAACATACTCTCCATCTTTCTGTATAATGTCGCAAAGGTCCTTGATGCTGACCTTGCACTCGATGTTATGATGGAAGTGAGCTATGAACTTTTTAGCCAATTCTCCCCAAGACTGAATGCCATGAGGTAGATGTGAGAACCATTCCATTGTTGGTCTGGCTAAACTTTGTGGGAACAGTCGCATTAGATATGTCTCATCATGAGTGACTTCAACGCAACTAGCAAAGAACTCTTGGATATGCTCAATAGGGTTGGTACTGCCCCTGTATTTGTTGAATTTCAGTACCAAGAAGTGGTTTGGGAATGGAGACATGTGAAGAGAATGATCAAAGAGGTATGGGTATAAATCCTTTATAGTATAGGATTTAGTGTGCCCCTAATTTTGCATATCCATCATTTGGGTTTGAAGGGTTTGTATTTGTTGCATTAGCATGTCCATTTGATATTGAGGCTGATGTGTGTGGACATTTCTTTGTGTTGTTGTGGGTATGAGGTTGTGCCTCTGTGTCCATTGAGTAGGAACATAGGATTTCATCCTAGGGACTTGATATTGATTCCCTACTGAGTGATTTGTAACTGGAGAGACATGAGTAGTCCATGGTGGGTTTTGATGTGTTTGTTGTTGTGACTGAAATTAGGTTTGATAATGTTGGGGTAGGTATTACTGCTATTGAGGTTGGGTTTGAAACTAGGGTTGTTGTTGCTGAGGTTGGATTTGAGGCAACTGAAGCTGGGGTTGCTGTTGCGGGAGTTGGAACTGAGGCAACTGAAGTTGGGGTTGCTGTTGTGGGGGTTGGTTTTGAGGCAACTGAATCTAGAGTTGTTGTTGCGGAGGTTGGAACTGAGGCAACTAAAGCTGGGGTTGTTGTTGCGGAGGTTGGATGGGTGTTAGAATGGGCAAAGGTGTAGCTTTGGGTGGACCTTGACTGTAAGTCATTCTAGCAGAGATGGATCCCTGTGGACACGATGTGTTGATCCCAAGACTAGTGTGAATTGATTGCAGCAGCGGCATATTTTCAGAACAGTTGGTGTTTGGTGGGATGGAAGGCATAGCATGAGAGCTTGATTGTGCTAGCCATGAGGCCAAAGGTGGAAGCATACTAGTGACCATGGGTGCACTTAGTTGTGAGCCTATCATGCCTTGAGTATATGATGTATTGGCTTGGGCTGGGTCATTGGTTTGATTGGATATAGTCTGTGTTAATGTGGGTAAAACCAATGGTGGAAAGCTCTATGACACAACAGGTAGTATCTGAGGAGTGTGAGTAGTGTTTTGACCTGTGAGAGGGTCTTTGGGCCATATATTTGATACACTAAATTCAGTGGGGAGTTTGACTCCCTTCTTTATTAATATGGCCAAGTAATGTTCAGGATTCCTCTCTACAATAGCATCAACTACTTTTGTGGAGTAAGCATCTTGTTCCACATCTTCAAGTTCTTCTTCTATGATATCTTGTGAGTTTCCCTTCTACCCTAAATAACATAAACCAAGATGGGGAAGGTTGACAACATGCTTGATTGGATCATCCTTTATGGTAACCCTTCTTTGTTTGTATGTTGTATTGTGCTTCTCCCGTAATGTGCTTTTATATGTTTGTTAGATTATTTTATACGACCCTTGTTACCTTGTTGGTATAAGGTGATAAAAGAATCAAAACTATTGTTCAATTCCTCTATATGTATCTACATTCTTCCATATGTTGTTTCATGTTATGTTGTACATGTGCTATTGTTTGTAACTATGTTCCTTGTACAATCTGCCTAGATCTGAGACATGGTAGCACTAATTCTTTTTGGTCTCCATGTTGTGGTCCAAAAAGATTCCTCTTGGTAATTCTTAAGTTTCTTTCCTCCTTTATGATTGTAGTTCTACTTTCTTTGGGGAATGATGTCAATTCATTTGCAATAATATTATATTTCTCTATACATGTTATCTTATGATCATGCTGACCCCACATTAGGTAGATCCCTTTTGTGTTCTTATGTATATTTATGTTTTGCTTCCCTTGATTTGTCTTCCTTTGGGGGCATCTTGTAGTGGAAACATAATCCGTAGAGTTGCTTATGTTTCCATTAAAACCATTTCTCCTGTTAAAGTGTTAGCAATGACTTTAACATGGGGGCATACACTCTACTCACTTGTTGCACACACGCATATTCAAAATAAGATTTCAAGATTTAAAACTTTTCCCTTTGTGGATTAAAAGAAGTTAATCCTTAAAGCATGGACATTTTTACACTTTTTTAGGATCTCTTGATCCCTCCAGTTTAAATTTACACAGATCTCTTGATCCCACCAGTTTTCAATTTACAAATACTTTGATCCCTTTAAGAAYGRATCTCCTTGATGGGTTGACTAGTGAGTAGCCACATTCACTAGGMAGTTCAACTCCATCTTTCCAGTTACGCTTTTGTGTGGTTCACAATGGGACATAAGTTCTCATTGGGCGAGATAAATCACACCTTTTTCTTTTGTTTCCCTAACTAAGTGATGTCTCTCTTATCAAGATCTTAGGGTTGATAAAGACTTGAGTCCCTTTGGGGCTTGAGGGTTTCTTTATCCCTTTTGATTTCTGTAAGATTGGATTTTCTCTATATTCTCCTTTACCAAGAGTTTGTGTTGAACTCATACTCTTGCTAAAGTGGGGGCTAAATGTATATTTGGAAAATGGAAGCACTTCCATGGGAGACTAGTTTAGCCTTTCGAGTAAGTGGTTTGGGGTCATGAAAAGCACCTTGACTGGGTCCCTGATCTTGACATGGCTTCCCCTCCTGATCTGCCTTTCTGTCCACCATTTTCTGACCCGATTTCTACATTCTGGGATACAGACCTATGTTTCTAGGATTCAGGGATAGGGTCAACCTCAACCCTAACCTAGGATAGGGTCAACCTTGGCCCTGCCCTAGGATAGAGCCGACCTTGACCCTATCCCAGGGTCCAAATCTTGGAGACTTTCTATTTCCCGGATGTCGGTCTTCACAAAAGGTTTTCTCCCGCTCCCAAGTCAGTTGTTTTGGGTTTTGAAGTGTGGATTCCTAAATTGTATTTAATATAGGTCCTCTCATAGGGTTAAAGGCTATAATGGTGATTTAATTATCCTATGTAGGCCTCCTTAGAATATTGTGCCCTAATTTCATATAAAAGGGAAGCTTTCTCTCTCATTTTCTCTAAGTGATACTAAGTCCTCTATTGAAGCGTATGCATCCTTGAGAAATTGAAGAAAATTATCAAAGTAAAGTCCAAGCAAGCTAAGGAGTAATATTTCAAGAAATCATTCATCCATTCAAGCATCCATTTTCATGAAGGAGATCCATTGGAAGCCATTGAAGGATTCAAGCTACAAGGTGCCCTTTTGGTGATCTCTCCATCCATCTTCTTCCAAGCCTTTTTCAAGATCAATAACCCATCCAAGACTTGGTGTTGGAGATCTACAAGAAAGATATTGAAGAAATCCTACCATTCTACATTCCATATTTTGAATCATACTTTTGGATTCACAGATTCGAATCCGCCACAAGGGCTTTACAAAGCAAGGTGAATTTATGCATTTACTTTGTCCATTTCTGCAAATTCAATTATGTATATTTAAGGTTAATTCTGAAACCGGGGTTTGACCAAGGCAAACCTCTCCCCCACAACAAACAAACCTTTCTTTTTGTAGGTATAGGTTCGGGACTGTAGATCTGAGACCAAATCTGGATACCCTTTTCAAAATTCTTTCAGACTGTGCAAACAGGGACACAATCAGATCTATGTAGGATAGGGTTGGAAAATGTGGTATAGGGTCGACCTTTTTCATAAGATGACATCAAGAAAGAAAAATATTTCTGGGTTTTGTTCATCTCTACGTTCTGGTTCAGGATCAACTATCAGATTTTCTAGAAATATTCTACAGACCTTAGAAAATAGCATTCTTTGATTTGCAATTTTGTAAGGTTAGTTCTTCCTCCTATCATTTTCAATTACTATTATTAAGAATATTTACTTAATTAATTTACAGAATTTAAGATCCCCTTTCTTGTTCTCTTTCCAAATATTTTATTCACTTGTGCATTAACCCTTCTACTTGGGTTGATCAAATTGGATCTCCTATTTGTGTATTTGAGGGTGAAAGAAAGGAGTGTCTTATCTTCCCTTAATCACAATTACAATATACAATCAATATCAAACTCAATTAAGTGTAAGATGTGAATTAGGATTAAGGATTTTGATGAAGGGAAAGGTAGGAGAATCCCCAATGGAGATGTCCTAGCCCTAGCAAATAACCACACAATGGAAAAAAAATAACAACACAGAGATTTAGATCCACACAATGCAAATACTCATAATAGAATGATCATATTTTCATCCAACATGCCCAGCTGTAAGGCCTTCTAGGTTACGGCCAAATAAAATGCAATTACAAGAGGAACTCCACAATATCTCATAAGATCCAAACCAAACCCTAGCCACTCTATGGTAGAAACCTCTAGGAAGATCCAAACTTGTGCTCGCAAGCCCACCAAGCAATCTCCTTCTTTCCCAAGCCACAGCTACTAGTTCCTCTCAAAACTTGCTCCTCTACCTCTTCCTCTGCTCTAGGATGGATGAATCATCCTAGCTATTCTAGATCCACACACTGGTAGGAGCCCCCAAGGAAGATCTAAACTTGTGCTTGCAAGTCCACCAAGCAATTCCCTTGTCCCCCAAGCCGCAGCCACTAGCTCTTCTCAAAACTCCTCCTCTACCTCTTCCCTTCTCTAGGATGAATGAATAATGACTAAAGACTTACCCCACAACCCCTACTTATACCAATCTAAGCCACAGGTCAGCACTAAACATAAATTAAATACAAACACATAAATTAAATGCCACAAGTCGGCCAACAACAACAATTAAATGCCCAAAATTGATGTCTTATTAAAATCACGATATCTCCTAGCTCTGGATGAATTATGACTCGTGCTTTGAACCGCAGGTAGAAATATAGGCCCTCTTCAATCCCTGAAATTTTCATCCTCTAATTCTTTGTGGAAAATTAATTATACGGCCTGTAATAGGCACCAAATTCCTAAGTAAGGCCGAGCTCCTCCCAGTCCATGCCAAGAAACCAAGACCATGGCAAGTTCCATTAAATACATCAAAACCAATTACCCAAGACCCAAGTAAGTCCACACAACTCTACCAAATCCCTCACACATGAAAATAAGTCCACACAACTCCATCAAATCTCCCAAACATGTAGGATAGCCAACTACCCTGGGATGCTCCTACATCAAACTCCCCAGGTGCGAAAAGAAGTATGCCTCATACTTTGATGCCAGATGAAATATCCACAACCATCTTCATCTTCACCAAAGGCTTCCACTCCAACAAGGACAATAGAACCAACATATAAATCATCCAGATCTGCATCCATCTGTCAACCACTAGAATGTCAACCATCCAATCAGCATGCTCACTCCCAGGAACAAATTGAACATAGTACCTCACCAATAACCTCTATAACTTATCAAAACCATCAATGTCATCGAACATGAAATCCACATCAGCAACATGTAAGCTTAAATCCACAATAGGAGAAACATGTAAATCCTCAACCATGCCAACCACCAACAGGTC
>MU228411.1:695341-708777 GCA_018584345.1 Thuja plicata | reverse complement strand
AAATTAATTTAATTGGAAGAATTTAATTAGTAAGTTTAAATATTTGAATTTAAACTATAGGAAATTGAGTTTAATTAATTAATTTAATGATAATTAATCAATTAAAGTTAATTAATTAAATAAAATTTATTATTTAATTAATTTTGGGAATTTGATTTGGTGATTATGTGATGAATTTAGAAGATAATAGATGATTAATTAATGATTAAAAAACCATTAATTAATAGATGAAAATTAGTGTTTTTAATGTAAAGTCGCAAGCCTGTCCATTTTAGGGTGTCTACAATACCATTCTTTATTTGATATATTTGTAATCCAACAAAGAATTTGATCTCACCAAACATAGACATCTCAAATTCAATTTGCATCTCTTTTGCAAATGTTTGGCATAGCACATCTTGTCCACCAAATATAATGCCATCAACAAAAATTTTAGCTAATAAAGTACCTTTACCTTGTTTTGTCTTCAAATATAGATTGTTGTTGTCATTGGTCCTTGCAAATCTAATCTTTATCAAATAATTATGCAATCTATCATACTATGCTCTCAGTGCTTGCTTCAATCTATATAGTGCCTTGTGTAGTCTTCAAACCATGTTCCTCTTGCTTGGGTCAACAAATCCATCAGCTTGTTTAATGTACACTTCTTCTTCTAATATCCCATTAAGAAATGTTTATTTTACATCCATTAGATAAATTTTAAAACCTTTGTAGGCTGCATATGCAAGTAAGGTTCTGACTCATTCCAACCTTGCAACTGGGGTGAATGTTTCTCCATAATCAATTCCTTCCTCTTATGCATTGTTAGATAGTCCTAAGGATAACTGAGAGGGGGAGGGTGAATCATTTATCAGTCAATTTAATTCTTTTCTCTTTCTTTAATGTAATTTGATATAAAGTAAATGCACATTCAGATAAAAAAATGAAGTACTCAACAATTTGATTACGGGAAAACCAAATAGGTAAAAACCTTGGTGGGAATTAGCACCCACAAATAACTGCACTAGTTTATAATGATCCCTATTAGAAGATCTTACAACCCTGTTAGAAGTTGATCTTTACAATGCAATAAGTACAAAGACCTAGTTAAAGGTCAGACCTTGTTAGGAGTCTTTTATAGATAACCCTATTAAGGGTGAGGACTCACTATCCAATAGCTCACTATTAAGATGGTGAAGGCTACAACCTTCAGTATAACAGATATAGACTATATCTGGTAAATGAACTGTTTAAGTAGCCTGATGTCTTGATCAATTCCAATTATTTGCAATCAACTTTTGTTACTTCACATAGATCTTCAACTTATTCTTCCTGACTATCCGCTCTTCTCTGTATTTCTCTCTTCACAATATTTTTTGACACTTAGCAAACATATCTAAACTTCTATATGTATCTTCACCAAGGATAAGATCATGACGGTATCTGGAAACACTTTATCAACTTCCTTGTCGGCTCAACCAAGCACGCAATACAAATTAGGACCATGCAACTCAAACTGAATAAACGTGATGCTTCACAAAGTTGGCTTCACCAAATTAACTCTAACATCATGATTATGTTGAAACATGTTTAGCACATTTGGATAATTATCTTTAACTCATAACTAAACATGAATACAAACACACATATCCCAAAGATAGGCACAACTCAAGAAACACTATATTTACGTCGACTCTTAATAGATAAACTCCAGAAATTGTAACTGCCATAACTGACTAATCATTACTCAACTAAAACTGCATATCTAACTCAGTGTGAATGTACATATCCACTAGAACATGTATACACCATGGAAATAAACACACATAGATCTAAATCATCTGTAGAGATAATAACATATAGGATACCTGCTGTATATTATATGTTGTCATCAATGGCAAACATATAATCCATTGTTTGCATAGAAGCAAATCTGCAACAATCTTCTCCTTTGACATTGATGGCAACATATGATATCATCAATTCAAAGTGTCTTCCTTCTTTTTAAAATATTCTCAATATCCTCATCAAAGGTTCCTCTTCACTATTGCTGCTCTATATACTCCCCCAGAGTATGTGCTCCCCCTTACTAATACTGCCCCTTTGACATCAATGACAAAGGGTGTTAAACACCATTAAGCACAGGTACTACTCCAGAAGTAGAGTATTCAACCATTCATCAGTCACCAAGGACTGATGTTCTTGCTGCAAGTTCTAATCAGACTCAACAAGAAGGGGAATTACTCCCAACTTCTTCGTGAGCTACTCAAAAGTATCTGTTGATACATGCTTTGTGAAAATATCTACTAGTTGTTCTCTAGTGCTTACATAATCTAGCTTTACTTCTTTGTCTGTAACTTTTTCTCTTAGGAAGTGGTATTTGATCTCAATGTGTTTTGTCTTTACATGCATCACAGGGTTCTTTGACATATTGATAGTACTAGTGTGGTCACAATGAATAACAATATGATAATCAATCTGAATACCAAAGACCTTGATCATCTGTTTCATCCAAACTATTGTTGAATAATTCAATGTTGTTGCAACATACTCTGCTTCTACTATTGATTGAGAGATACAATTCTACTTTTTACTCATCCAAGTGACCAACCTGTCTCCAAGAAATACTGCTCCTCCTGATGTGCTCTTTCTATCATCAACACAACCTGCCCAATCTGCATCTGTATACACATGAATTTTATGTTCTCTAAGATAGGATACCATAAACCATAGTCTATAGTTCCCTTTAGGTATCTGAATATTATTTTTATTGCCATTAGATGATTTTTCTTGGGTTCGGGTGCAAATCTTCCAACAATGCCAATTGCATTAGAAATTTCAGGTCTAGATTGAGTGAGATATATGAGTTTTCCAATCATAGACTTGTATAAGGTCTTGTCAACTGCTGTGGAATCATCATCTTTAGAAAGCTTGCATCCAGTTATCATGGGGGTGCTTACTGGTTTGCAATCTTCCATCTTGAAGGTCTTCAATATCTCCTTCACATACTTAGATTGATTTATGAATATGCCTTTGTCCATTTGTTTTACATTCAATCCAAGAAAGTATTTGATAGGTCCAATCATGCTCATTTCAAATTCACTTTTCATTTCTTTGGCAAATTCTGTACTAAGTTTGTCATTACCTCCAAAGATAATGTCATCAACAAAAATAGCAACAAGTAGTAGTCCTTCATCTGTCTCTCTTATAAATAAATTATAGTCTACTGCTCTGTTTCTAAATCCTATCTTTGTTAAGTAACCATCAAGCCTCTCATACCATGCTCTTGAGGCTTGTTTTAGTCCATAAGGTGCTTTCTTTAATCTGCATACCATGTCTGGTTTATCTGAGAGTTTGAATCCTTCAGGCTGATCTATGTAGACTTCTTCCTTTAAGTCACTATTCATAAATACTGATTTGGCATCCATTTGATATACATTAAAGTTCTTGAATGTTTCATAGGCCAAAAACAACTTGATAGCTTCAAGTCTTCTCATCAGGGCAAATGTATTAGTGTAGTCTATTCCTTCTCTCTACGCATATCATTTGCATACTAATCTTGCTTTGTTGAATCCAGTAATGCATATGTGAAATGTAAAGTAGTAAAGTAATAAACCATACACACATAACACATAGATTTTAATGTGGAAACCCTATTAAGGGAAAAACTACAAGGACCAGTACCCCAAATTTTCAATCTTCTGAAGTGAGCCCTGTTAGGAGCCAACCCTGTTAAAGGTTACAAACACACTATTAGGTGTGACCTTGATAGAGGATTTTATACATAAAGGTTGTCACTTAGTATCTGGCATCTATTTTGCTACCATCCTTAAATTAGCCTCCTTCTTAGACTGTCAATAGGCTTTAGGAAAATCTTGCTACCATCCTTGAATCAACCTTCTTCTTAGGCTGTCAATAGGCTTTATACAATTTCAATGCTACTTTCATGAATCAACCTTTTTTTGGCAATCTGTTATGATATACATCAATTATAGAAGATGGTTAAGTCCTACTCTGTTAAGAGACTTGATGCTTCAATGGTTAAACTGAAACACTATGACCTATTTCTAATGCAACTTGAATTGCATATTTTCAGGTCTATTTAAGTAAATTACCTCTCTAATCTATGTATCTATTCAATTATTTGTGCTCCACACTTTCTGCTCTGTGATAATGTGCTTCACTGTTCGTCAGTGTCTGCAGAATTCTTTAGCTCTCCTTCAGCTTGATTGATCAGGACTGTATGAAGTTATCCTTCATCAGTTTCTCTTTAGTGTCCTCTTTTTATTCACTACCCTTCTCGTGTATGTGATTTCTTTTGGAAATGAATTATGCTTGTCTCTTATATAGACATGATATTCCTTAATTCTTGATTCTTGATTCTTGGCGTGAAAAACAATCCAGCCCATCTGATTTATAGTTTTACCTCCTAATTTATCTTGTAGTTATCTTCTTGCCAACTATACAAATCTTCTTTAAATTAATTACTTAACTCAGGTCAAATAAAAAAAATAAAACAACCATTTAATTCTATCCTTAAGCTCTGCCAGCTAGATATTTTGTCATTTTCTAAACTCTCTATTCTGTCGGTCAAATCTACAATTAGTCGTCGGTGACAATTGCCAGTTCTGTTGGTGTAACTCCAGTGCCCCAATAATAAAGAGTGTGTGGTAGGTGTTAAGAGCACTTTGTTCATGCTTATACGAGCTAACGTTGGTCGTGTGTGGGCCCCTCCGGTGCAGTGGTAGATGGCATTGTGGGGGGCTAAAGCCGCACATGGTCTGCCATGCCTTAGGATAGTAGGGCTCCATCATTGTTGACATACCGCAGCAGGGTGTCTACACCAATAGGGATATAAGCTACTTAAGGATAGCGTCGAACTGGTGGAACAACTATCCAAAACCTGCTAGCCTTGTCAGCTTCATCAGTGCCATCCTAACTTTCGCGCTGCATACTCTATTCCCGATAGAATGCTACTATTTAGGAAAGGGCAGCTAGGCTGACTCTACCCCATCCAAACAAGTGTAATAGGGCAGGAAACCTATTCGATAGCGAACCAAAGTAGATCCCAGTATGATTCTCCCTCAGTTCTTATCGTGCTACACCCGCTACTCCCTACTATTATAAGGGCCCTACCCAGAGATGTGTACCCATAGATGTGTGTGCTCCCCGCTACCCATTTCCCCTACCTATAAATAACTATCCTCACAACTACCCACCCCCTTCATATTATTGTCGGGCAGGCCCCCCCTATAGTTGTTGGGCATACTATCCTGCGAGGGCAGCGGCCCCTAATATGGAAAAGGCACCCCTACTCTTATAGCAGCGGCCACTACAATTGAATGGAATGGGGCCCCTACAATTGAATGGGGGATGGGGATGGGCCCCTTTCAAATGATTGAATAGCGAATGGAGAATTGAAGGGAACAGCGGCCCCTACTAGG
The DNA here is from genome assembly GCA_018584345.1 of Thuja plicata. Lineage (NCBI taxonomy): Eukaryota > Viridiplantae > Streptophyta > Pinopsida > Cupressales > Cupressaceae > Thuja > Thuja plicata. The sequence goes on along the minus strand of MU228411.1, from coordinate 703,354 downwards.
AAAGAAACAGGCAAGCTAACACCCCCTGGTGCATGCATGCAGAGGTAGAAGGTGGCCCATCCCCTTTGCCATAGTAGGGGTAGGGAATTATCCTCTAACTCTCAAATAATATGAGCCCGGGGGGCTGGAAAGTTAGTTAGTTTCCCCGCCCTATTTTGTAGGGTAGGGGTTATTCTATACATAACATATCAATAGTTGGGGGGTGGGGAATTGCCCTTTCAATAGTAGGGGACATGACTGCCCGGTTTCTATTATCGCAACCAAACGATATCTCCCTTCTCATCAGCAGTGCTACCTACAATTCTATAGGGGGTGCTACCTACAAGGGGTGCTGCCCTTTAGAATAGTAGGGGTGCTGCTGCCCTCATCGATTAGTTGCAGGCATGTTACGTATAGAATCTAGATGCGGCTGAACAGGTTCACCAAGAGAAGAATCTGGCCCGTTTCATTGCCCGCATATGGAATGGGGCTAAGGCCAGATTCTATATGTAACATCATTAATGACCCACTAATACAGTTCCCCTGCATACCTCCTACTATTCTATGCCTACAATTTGGATCAGATTATTCCCCTAGAAATGCAGGATGAGGTGCACCTGCTTGGCCAAGTGCCCTAACCGGCCATCCTTTTGAACCCCCTAAATAATAGAATAGTAGGGCCGGACCCCTACTATTCTAAAGGAAAATTGCGGTTCGCTCGGAACCCTACTTTAATACCAGGGTGAACTATCTAGAATTGTGCACCCCTACATATGGTGCTTTCCCTACTATTCTAAGGCTTGTCGGGGTGTTCTCGGGGCCCCAACTTCAGGCAGCCTACTAACAAAGCTTGCTGTTGTTGGGGTTTGAATTATCAGATTTGGGAATTCCAAACTTCTCTTTAGTTGTTCTCTAAGCCACCCATCTCCTCTCTCACTCATGTTACATATGAAACATCCACTCTATCCACATGCAGGAACTCTAGTTTCCCCCCTGCATGCATGCACACCCGGCAGCATGGGGTTTAATGCTCAGAGTCCCAGAGAGGAGCTAGGGAGGGGACTTCATTCAATATTATCCCAACCCCTACCATTTTCTAGGGAAACAACCAGGGCAGTGACTTTGAATGCTGCCCTCCTCCATGTGAGCGGTGGTACTTCCTATTTTGCTTCCCTCTTGGTTTGTTTGTTGCCGGATCATGTTTGTTCTCTTGGTTTGTTGTCCGGTCATGTTTGTTCTCTTGGTTTGTTGCTGGATTGTGTTCAGAGAAGTCTGACCCCCTGTAATGTGAGCACCGGATGTTGGGAATGTTGTTGTGCGATCCTCGCTATCATTTCTGCTCGAGTGCGTTGCTACCCTCGCTCGCGTGGAATTGGGTTATTTCCCCCAACCTTCCTTCCATAGCTAGATGTGTAACACTGTCCATCTGACCCAACTCAAATCTGTATGCTGGAAGCGACCAACTCAAATGAGTATGTTGTTTGAACAGATCTGCCATTAGAATAGTAGGGCTGTCACAACAGATCTGGTTTTCTATCACAACCTCCCCTACTATTTATAAGGCACTTATCTGGTGAGTATGTTGTTGTAAGGGATCTTATGTCGTTGGTGACCTCCTTCCTTCCCTGTCATTTGACCTCACTGCCATCCCTTACGTTGCTCCGGACTCAATTCTAGTCTTCTTTTGTTGTCCCATGCATGCCTAGAATAGCCAAAATGAGAGTCACAATGAAGAAGGTTTTTGAACGAATAGCCAACTAAAGAAATCATGCCCAACTAGACCACCTACATTTCCATCCACACTTGCTCCCTCCCTCCCTTCACTTCTACTTCCAACCTTCCTTTATACTTGCCCTTCTGTCTTTCTGTCTGCCCTACAATTATATGGGGGCTGCTTTCTGTTCCTTCACCCTTGCCCCTACAATTATATGGGCACCCCGTGTTTCCTTAAAATTCTATAGGCAAAAGTTCTCACCCCATGTTTGAGATGATTCTCTCTTCTATACGTAACATGGGGGGTCATAACATGCCTACCTACCTACTTTCCAGATTACACTACTCCTCACCTCCCTCCCTGTCTTGACTTGCGCTTTCTTTCTTCCTATCTTCTGGTTGTTCCAACCTGAAGCGGCATGTGACGTATAGATGGAAAGAAGGTTGGGCCCAACGAACTCAATTTCTTTCACCGTTGGGGAACTATACTATAGCCACCCTGCTTCAACTAGAAGGTGATAAAGCAAGTCTTGTTTTTGCCAGAATAGTGCCATTCCTGCCCTGGGAACAACTTACCGGGGTGTTCTCCTTGCCGGCCCCCTACTTTTGTTGCGGGCCACTATAGATAGTCATTTCCGCCCCCTACTATTTCTAAGGGCGGTTCGCCCAGAATAGTATTATTGTCCGGGTTTCCCTATAGAATGGTAGGATTGTTCAATAATGAAAGAAGAACAAGGGGATGGCGATATTGGTCGGTCTTTTCGCTCCTCATTTCATTCAGTTGTTCTTCTTGTTCACGCTATAGATGTTGTTGACCTACCTTTCTCTCTTCTATATGTCACATGGTTGTTCTGATAAAGCATACCCACCTAGGGCACCAACATGAAAAACAATAGGGAGTGAGCTATGGGCTGCTGCTAGCTGGTGTTGTGCGCCTGCGTTCGGGTGGTGAACTGCTCTCAGTTCGGCAACGAGAATGGCCCGGTGCGTGCAGAGGGCGAATGGGTTGGGTGGGCCCCGCCCTATAAGGGCCAACGACCCTAGTCAAGCGAATAGTAGGGGCCCATCTAGGGGTTCGGTGCCATAACTCTTCCAGGGGTCGGCCCCCTACTATTTATAAGGGCCCCAGCGAACTCTAGACTGATGGTGTGCACTTAGTGAATACTTGACTTTTATGCATTGTTGAAAGCATAATCTCTGTTCCATTGATTCTCTGAAGTCTTTGGAATTATGTACATGACCGTACTGATTTAATGCCTTGCATTATCTTCAACTTAATATTATCAAAAATTCAATTAGTTACATGTAATCAAAAATGAGAAAAGAGATTGAGATATCAATGATTGGAGAGATTAAGTTCTTTCTAGGTCTATAGTTACAACAAGTTACTTGAGGAATCTATATTACACAAGCCAACTATATCAAAGAGATTCTCAAAAATTTTGGTATGGAAGATTCCAAACCTATTCGAGGATCGATGGTTACTGGATGTAAATTATGTAAAGAGGATGAAACACAAGAGGTGGATAATACTCTTTACCGATCTGTTACCTTCATTTTCTTTCTTAGCCTATGATTTTAGTCTTGGTTAGTAAAAGTCCTGGAGTTGAAGTTGAAGTTAAAGTTGAAGTTGAATTATGTTAAGTCAGTTCAAGTTTAGGTTCACCCGTTACCTTTTCTGTCATCCTATAACACACATTTATGTCGATCCTTCAAGATTCTATCTATCTCATAGATGAGTTTGAACTTGAACCTAGTCTTGAACCTCAAGTTAGTTCAAGTTCAAGTTCATGTTCGTAATATAACATCTTATACATGAAGAATTTGGCGAGATTGTCTTCTCTTGCAAAAGGAAATTTATGTTTTGTAATGCTCCAGGTATTTATTAAGTTTTGGAAGTTGTTGTACAAATATTGGCACACTCAGCTAAATGGCCCGTGCATGTGAGAATTGGAAATGACAGTTGGCGGCATGATGTAGAGGGAGTCATTAATATACAGATTTGTCTATCAGAGATTTTCTTTGGGAATTGAGATATTCATGCCGAAATATCGGGCAGATTAATTAAGAGTGCCTGGACATGTTAAATCAATCATTCTTCCATTAAAAGCATTCATTATAGGCATGCTCTGGAGATTCATTAGGGATCTTATAAGACATTTTTGAATAAATGAGAAATAATTAAGGCTTTCTTGTTATTTGTTTTTTCTAGAGAAGGAGCAACGAAATTGGTGGCAAGAAATTTACAGAAAATAGGAGCACAAGAAATTGGTGAGTTAACCTTCCCCTTTGCAGTTTTTAGTTTTCAGAGACTCTTTCTATGTTGTAAGTCTTTTCTCTTCATATTGGTAAGATGTCATTGTTTCGTCCAAAACTTCCTAAAGAGGAGATTAGAACCCGCTTGTTAGTTTCTCTTCTAGATATAGGGGACACCTTCTTGTTGAATGTAAACTTAGGGGAGCTCTGCAATAGAGTCTTAAATGCTTTCGAGGGTTCTTTTTCTAGGAAGCTAGCAAGAAGCGGACCTTTAGAAGCCACTATATTTCCTCCAGCTCTAATTTGCCCTGAACTGGTGTTAAAGTGTGCCAACAAGTATGACGCCAAGAATAGATGTATTAAGGATGCGTCAGGAGAAATCTTGGTCAAAATCAGTTAAGAGACATTAATGGCGGCCCTATGAATTCTAGATAAAGAGCCGTATGAACCATGGAATTATCCAGAAGCAGATCATGTGTATGAGGTAGATAAGAAAAAATATAGCTCCTTGATAGCCCAGGCATGGCTTGCGAAACCAGAGAAAGGAGGATCTAGGTTGCCAAAGCCTCTGACAATTAAACACTTTCGTAAAGACATTACCGATATGGTTCTTCTTCTAAATAAGGTGAAAGGGAATCCTCATGCATTTCATTGAGAAAAATGGATGTACTGCTTTATCCAGAAGATTATAGAAGGAGATAATTTTATAGACTAGGATAACCTAATAGCAGAGGAGCTCCATAGAAATCTCTTAAACATGACAAATTTGATAGCATTTTATATGTCTTCCTACCTTGTTTATGTCTTAGCATGTTGCAGGGCTTGGGAGGGATTACCTCATGAAGTATGGACAAGTGATATGAAGATATATGATTACTTCGCATGCTTACAGAAGGAAAAGTCCTCCAATGTGTTCAAAATAGTAAATGATAGATTTTTAGGAAAGTTGGTTTATGAGTTGCGGGGAAAAGAAAATTGTAGGCTTTCTAAAGAAGCTAAATAGGTGATCAATATTTATGGTTGTTATTTCATACTGTTTCCAAGATTTACCTATCTTAGGTTTGGAACGTTTGATAAGGAACCCCTGTGGCTTCCTAGATTTTTTTTAGATGATATGGTCTTAATGGAGCTATGCAGACAGCTTGTTCTGGTTGAACAAAAATCTAGGACCTCAAAGAAAACTTTAGGTATTCTTTTCCCTATTGAATTAGGGTATTACAGGTGTAAAAGTTTCAAAGATGCTATGTCTATAAAGGAAGAATTGGATACCCTCTGTTTACAAACTTATACTCCCAGGGTCAATTTTGACTATAGAAGCTTTGCAGGAGCAATTCTCAACGTCCCAGAAACATTCATGTACATCCCTGAATTAGAGGATTTTTGGGCCAACTATTCTGATGAACTAGAGGTAAGGAAAAAACTATGGTCCCAGTTTACTTTGAATCAAATCAACACCTTTAGGCTGGATATGGATATAGACGGGGTAGAGGAAGATAGTGAAATCAATGTCTTAGATTCTCAATACTCAGAGAAGGTCGAGACCCTCCCTATCCCTGAACTAGATTGGATGGTGCCAGAAGAAGATAATATATATAAAAGAATGAAAAGAGTGATCAAGAGAATGAAAGCATGGTTGTTGAAGAAAAGAGTTTCTGTTGCCCCTTTACAGTCAGCCACGAAAAAGAAAAAAACCAAAAAAAGGAGCACAAAAAAGAAGAAAACTTCTATTTTAACTAGCCTAAGTGTTGATCAATCTTGTGCAGGAAAAGCTAAACCTGAAGTTGAACCAGAACTTGAACCAATTTCTTCCCAAGTTCAAGTTCAAGTTCAAGATCGAGCTAAACCTAAAGTTTGGTTAACTAGATCAAGTCAAAGGGTAAGGCAGAAAGTTACTCCCAGCATCTTTGTGGATTTAGACTCATCAGATCCAGATCCAAAGGGAATTACAATTAAATACCACAGTGTACCTGAGATGGCAGATGTTCAGCACATTCAGGAGGAAACATAGGACATTTTGAAAGGCTCGTTAGCTCTTTTGAGTAACTATGATACTCAAAAGAAATCTTCTGCTGCCCTACCATGGCTAGAAACCCCGGTAGCCAAGAAAATAAATGTGGTTCCTTTGTCAGTACCCATTGAGGATGTACTAAGCAGGTGCCTGGGAAAATCTTCTAAATTTAATAAAATGAAGATTGAATCCAAAATTGATTTCAATGAAAACAGTGGTCACTAGATAGCAGAAATTGCAAAGCCTAAAGAAGACAAAGTTGAAGGAGAGGCTTTATTCCAAGACTTTCAAATATCCAAAGTGGATTTAGGGAGAGACACCAGAGCCACTGATATGAGATTTTTTGAGGTGTCAAACAAGAAAATTTCCAATAGAGTCTGGAAAGATGCCAAAGACAAACAAGAAATGAAAGAGGCTATGAAGAGTATGGCCCAATAAATCAATGCCATCTAACATCCTGAACCTTTTCCTCTGAGTGAAATATCAGCCTCCATTGACATGAAATCCACTGATAATCAACAATTTCTTGACCAAACTCAAAGAAGCAAGGCAGTGAGTAAAGCATTTGATGATTGGGTTGAGCATGTAAAATCAGAGGTTGGCAAGAAATTAAGTAACTAGGATCAGACCCATAATGAAGGAGATCACCTGGTAAAGAAAACAGAAGCCAAAATTAAAGAGTGGGAGCTTGAAAAGACTACCTGGACCAAAGAGCTCCATTGGATCGAAGAAGTTGAGGAGTACAATTTGCAAAAGTTTCTCACGGAGACGTCAGTGTCAGGACTAGATGAAAATTTTCTTTATGTTATAAAGGAATGCATAGAATGGAGAAATGAAGTTGTGGCTATGGGAATTTCCAAAGTAAAGGATCTCATGAAAGGGCTAAGAACTATTAAGGAGATCATTTCTAACGATATAAAATGGATTGATGAACGGTGCCAGGAAAACTATGAAGGGGTAGATAAGTTAGTTGAACAGATAATCAAGGATGTGAACACCTGGTTTGATGAGCTCAAAAGGATGAAGGCACCTACAGACGAGCATTTTATGAAAGTCACACAGATAGAATCAATGATGATCTTTCAGCAAGGTCATTTGGTTATGCACAAAGAAAAAGTAGCCGAGATCAAAAGAGAAAAAGAAGTCTAGAAATAGAGGATCAATTTCATTGGTTTTCCACACCAACTGGTAATATCCACATTTACAGCCGCATATGAAAATTGGAATGCAACATGTCTTGTAGCAACCTCAACTACTTAACCGTCTGGAACACTTGGCAGCTTCTTGGAGGCATTTTTTCTCCCAGTCCAGTTCTTATAACTTAATGCTTAAGATAGTTAGGGGATCTAGAGATTTTTACTTTTCAAGAAAGAATTTTTTTTACCAAGTTAGTTGTTGCAGACCTATGAGGCTATTTATTGAAAACTTTTAACTATTTAAGGGTTCGGCTCTGAGTTGGATAGAAACTATTTTCTAAAAAACTTAACTTCAAAGTTTTGAGAAAATCTGATATTACAGAATATATGAAATATCCTATGGTGTTATGTATATGTTTAAGCTTTTGAAATGATAAATACTACTATTTATCTTATCTGATTTATTTTCTTATGGACATGAGTCATGTTGAATAAAACTTAACTGTGATATGGATGGATTCTATGCTTAGAAGTGATAGAGTGAATTATTATTGAGGTTTTAGATTTAAGAAATTTAAATTTTGATATTGGAATAGAAATAGATGATTTTCTCAAAACAAACCTGCACATTCTATTCATGTTGATGGACTGAATGTTTTCCTTAAGTGTTTTCTAGTGAAATGTTAGAAATGGGAAAGAAATATGTAAATAAGCAATACCAGGAAAGAATCTAAGCGAGATAATGCATGAAAAGATATTACCATAAGATAGGAGAGAGAAAGCTTCAAGATCTGACACCATGAGACAAGATATTTGAAAGGGGAAAGAAAAGAAAACCCCTTGTGACATTATGAATGAGGCATGAAAATCCTAAGAAGAGAGAGAGAGAGAGAGAGAGAGAGAGAGAGAGAGAGAGAGAGA
>MU228411.1:649440-684266 GCA_018584345.1 Thuja plicata | reverse complement strand
ATTCCATAACACCTTTGAAGTGATAAGTTTTCTTGTAAAACTATCTCTGAGGTTGAACATAAGATTGGAATGATCTTGACTCTATTGCCCATGATACAATTAGGCACTGGTCTAATCATTATTTGGATTATAGTTATTCAATTCATTGTTATAGTTTTGTGATATCTTATCTATATTTTTATTTCAATTTACATACATATTTACTAAACATTCTTTCAATTACTCAAAGTTTTTCAGTTTACAGTTTATGATATATTGCTTACAATTTGATTTATTCAAGCCTACTTGCCATCTTGAGAGATTGGTTGAATTCTATACACAAGTTATCTGCTATAAAATTCCTTAAACCAGTAGATAGTGGTTAAGGTAAAGGTTCACCCGCCTTGGTCTTGCAGAGCTAGAAGTGCAGGGGAAGAGGATCATAATCTATCATTCCCATTAGTTGGCCAAAAACAATTGGTTTCCAAACATTGGATTGGCAAGTCCATAGGAAATCCAATTCAGCATTTTTGGGCACCAATAGTATGGACAAATGATATGAAGATATATGATTACTTCACATGCTTATAGAAGGAAAATTTCTCCAGTGTGTTCAAAATAGTAAATGACAGATTTTTAGGAAAGTTGGTTTATGAGTTGCGGGGAAAAGAAAATTGCAGGCTTTCTGAAGAAGATAAATAGGTGATCAATATTTATGGTTTTTATTTCATATAGTTTCCAAGATTTACCTATCTTAGGGTTGGAGTGTTTGATGAGGAACCCCTACGGATTCCTAGATTTTTTTTAGATGATATGGTCTTAATGGAGCTATGCAGACAGCTTGTTCTGGTTGAACAAAAATCTAGGACCTCAAAGAAAACTTCAGGTATTCTTTTCCCTAATGAATTAGGGTATTACAGATTCAAAAGTTTCCAACATGCTATGTCTCTAAAGGAATAATTGGATACCCTCTGTTTACAGACTTATACTCCCAGGGTAAATTTTTACTATAGAGGCTTTGCAGGAGCAATTCTCAACATCCCAAAAACATTCATGCACATCCCTGAATTAGAGGATTTTTGGGCCAACTGTTCTAATGAACTGGAGGTAAGGAAAAAACTATGGTCCCAGTTCACTTTGAAACAAATCACCACCTTCAGGCTGGATATGGATATAGACGGGGTAGAGGAAGATAGTGAAATCGATGTCTTAGATTCTCAATACTCAGAGAAGCTTGAGACCCTCCCTATCCCTGAACTAGATTGGATGATGCCAGAAGAAGATGATATATATAAAAGAATGAAAAGAGTGATCGAGAGAACCAAAGCATTATTGTTGAAGAAAAGAGTTTATGTTGCCCCTTTACAGTCAGCCACGAAAAAGGAAAAAACCAAAAAAAGGAGCACAATGAAGAAGAAAACTTCTATTTTAACTAACTTAAGTGTTGATCAATCTTGTGCAGGAAAAGCTAAACCTGAAGTTGAACCCGAACTTGAACCAATTTCTTCCCAACTTGAAGTTCAAGTTCAAGGTCGAGCTGAACCCGAAGTTCAGTTGACCAGATCAAATCAAAGGGTAAAAGAGAGGGTTTAGAGGTAGAAACCTACTCCCAAAATCTTTGTGGATTTAGACTCATCAGATCCAGATCCAAAGGCGATTACAATTGAAGACCACACTATACCTGAGATGGAAGATGTTTAGCACATTCAGGAGGAAACAGAGGACATTCTGAAAGACTCGTTAGCTCTTTTGAGTAACTATGATACTCAAAAGAAATCTTCTGCTACCCCACCATGGCTAGAAACCCTGATAGCCAAGAAAATAAATGTGGTTCCTTTGTCAGTACCCATTGAGGATGTAGTAAGCAGGTGCCTGGGAAAATCTTCTAAAGTTAAGAAAATGAAGATGGAATCCAAAATTGATTTCGATGAAAACATTGGTCACTAGATAGAAGAAATTGCAAAGCCTAAAGAAGACAAAGCTAAAGGAGAAGCTTTATTCCAAGACTTTCAAATATCCAAAGTGGATTTAGGGAGAGACACCAGAGCTGCTGATATGAGATTTTTTGAGGTGTCAAACAAGAAAATTGCCAATAGAGTCTGGAAAGATGCCAAAGATAAACAAGAAATGAAAGAGGCTATGAAGAGTATGACCCAATACATCAATGCCATCCGACATCCTGAACCTTTTCCTCTGAGTGAAATTTTAGCCTCCATTGACATGAAATCTCCTAATCATCAACAATTTCTTGACCAAATTCAAAGAAGCAAGGCGGTGAGTAAAGCATTAAATGATTGGGTTGAGCATGTAAAATCAGAGGTTGGCAAGCAATTAAGTCACCTGGATTAGACCCATAATGAAGGAGATCACCTAGTAAAGAAAACAAAATCCAACATTAAAGAGTGGGAGCTTGAAAAGACTACCTGGACCATAGAACTCCATTGGATCGAAGAAGTTGAGGAGTACAGTTTGCAGAAGTTTCTCATGGAGAGGTCAGTGTTAGGACTGGATGAAAAAGTTCTTTATGTTATAAAGGAATGCATAGAATGGAGAAATGAAGTTGTGGCTACAGGAATTTTTGAAGTAAAGGATCTCATAAAAGGGCTGAGAACTATTAAGGAGATCATTTCTAACAATATAAAATGGATTGATGAACGGTACCAGGAAAACCATGAAGGGGCAGATAAGTCAGTTGAAAAGATAATCAAGGATGTAAACACCTGGTTTGATGAGCTCAAAAGGATGAAGGCACCTACAGACAAGCATTTTATGAAATTCGCGTGGATAGAATCAATGATGATCCTTCAGCAAGGTCATTTGGTTATGCACAAAGAAAAAGTAGCCGAGATCAAAAGAGAAAAAGAAGTCTGGAAATAGAGGATCAATTTCATTGGTTTGCCACACCAACTGGTAATATCCGCATTTACATCCACATATGAAAATTGGAATGTAGCACGTCTTGTAGCAACCTCAACTACTTAACCGTCTAGAACACTTGGCAGCTTCTTGGAGGCATTTTTTCTCCCATTCCAGTTCTTATAACTTAATGCTTAAGATAGTTAGGGGATCTAGAGATTTTTACTTTTCAAGAAAGACTTTTTTTTACCAAGTTAGTTGTTGCAGCCCTGCAAGGCTATTTATTGAAAAAATTTAACTGTTTAAGGGTTCAGCTCTGAGTTGGATAGAAACTATTTTCTAAAAAACTTAACTTCAAAGTTTTGAGAAAATCTGATATTACACAATATATGAAATATCCTATGGTGTTATGTATATGTTTAAGCTTTTGAAATGATAAATACTACTGTTTATCTTATCTTATTTATTTTCTTATGGACATGAGTCATGTTGAATAAAGCTTAACTATGATATGGATGGATTCTATGCTTAGAAGTGACAGATTGCACATGTTGATGGACTGAATGTTTTCCTTAAGTGTTTTCTAGTGAAAAGCACACATAATGTTACTTTTCTATGTTCAATAAAACCATATTGAAAATATTTTTCGAAGGTAGTTGCGCCTTATAATTTGTAGAGTTTACCTTGGTAAACTCATTTGTTAGTACTAAGTTTTAATTCTTCTTCCCATTTTCATTAAAAGAGTCTGAGATTAAATTTGAGAAAAGGGAAAAATTGTATACTAAGACAATCCATGATTGGTAAATTGCAGTATGTTGTTCACAATAGACCTAATATAGCATATGATGTTGGAATTGTTGCAAGGTTTTCTTCTAATCCAAAGGAAGCACATATGTGTTTTTGAGATACCTAAAAGGCACAGAAGAGTTTGGTTTACTATATAATAAAGGAGGTAATTTTGATCTTCAAGTATACACTGATGCAGATTAGGCTAGAAATGTTGATGACAAAAAAAGTACTAGTGGAGGCTCATTATTTCTAGGTGAAAGATTTGTTACATGGTTGAACAAGAAACAAAGTTGTATTTCACAGTATATTGTCGAGGCTGAATATGTTGTTGTTGCTATGAATTGTGCAAACATAGTATGGATTAAGAAATTACTTGAAGGTATACAAGAAGACATCAGAGATCCAGTTACTATTTTTTGTGATAATACAAGTGCTATTAACATATCCAAGAACCTAGTTATGCTTTCAAAGACCAAGCACATTTATATCAAGTATCACTACTTGAGAGAGCATTTTCAAGAGGAGAATGTGAAATTGGAATATGTGAATTCTAAGGAATAATTGGTTGATATCTTTGCAAAGACACTACCTAAGGATGATTTTGAGTATCTAAGAGGTAAACTGGGGGTTCTTCCCCTATCCAATGTTCACTAAGGAGCATGAGACATGATGCATCAATTCTATATTTTATTAGAATATCTATTTCTAAATTGATGTTAGTATGGCACACTTTAGGTGATTCCTGAAGTTGTGAAAAGAATTTTGTATGTAATGTTTTATGAGTACATATCAGGTATAATCCAATACTAAAATAAGTTTTCTGGAGTATGAATTTTTGGCATTGTTGTCAAAGAGGGAGAAGAATAAATCGATGACATTTATATACAAAGAGATATTGAGGGAGAAGAATGAATTGCTAATATTTACTCATGAAGGAGATTTAGAATGTATGTTATAGAAACAAAAGATATATCCAAGAGGGAGATTCAAATTAGAGAGATCATAGTGGAAACATATATATCAACTCAGAGGGAGTGCAGTTATGTATTTGAGAGCTTCCATCATCAATTTCTATAATATTGATATAGTGGTTGCCATCAATGCCAAAGTGGAAGATTGTTGATTAACTGGTGTTTATCTAATGGAGATGATGAATACCGAGTATCATGATTGTAGATATGGTTAGATTAGTTGTTGTTTTATCATTGATGTCAAGTAATTGATTAATTAAATTTTATTGTGTTATAATATCTTAAGAGGAGAAGTTAAATGGGTGACAAATACAGATCAAACAATGATGAAGTAATGATATAGTTATTTTCTACTATATATTTGATGTTATCAAATTGATACATTTGATCAATCAAGTAGGGAAATGCAATGAATTAATTTATGACTAAAAGAGATACTTTACCAAGCTAGACTAAGTCAGTTGGTAGAATGTTATGTGAGTTGGTTATAGTTACCAATCATAGAGCACCGAGAATGAGTTAGACACTGAACAATGATGAATTTAGTTACTGAGTTGCAAAGAAAGCTTTACTGAGTATAGTATACAAATATTAAATGATGATTTAATGTGAAGAGATGATGAGTTGGATGAGGAAATGAATTAAATAAATTTTTTTACAATATCTACGAGCAGGAAAATTCAATATGAAGATCTAAGGTGAAGATCAAGCGGTTAAATAGAAAAGTGAAAGTTCCAAGAAAACTTACAAGTTCTGAGGTAAAAGTGATTTGGTTTACCGAGTTGAGAAATTGAAGAAGATGATCAAATGACTGAGTGCAAAGGAAGTAAAATCAAATTAAGGAGATTAAGAGGAAAAATTATGTCTATATAAGGAATGATAATTACACAAAGAAAAAGGTTGCTAGCAAATTGAAAAGAGAAGGAAAGAAGCTGAAGAACAACATTTACTAAGAAGAACAGAGAAAGACAGATCAAAGAATCTACAGTATGAGAAAGAGATATATGAAGTATGTGATGCCATTTTTCAATTAAGCATAAAGGATCTGATCCAATCATAGTGAGTTGCTAATTTTTACATATCAAATTTTATTGTTGCTTATTTATATTTATAACAGAGAAATCTCTTAACTGAGTTTATTTAACTATCCTATTTCTAAAACCTAGACTTAGGTGACATTCCAAAAGAGTGTTTGAAGACCTCTAATAAGGCCACTCCTAACAGGGTGAAGATCTTAATAGATCTGAGGTAAATACCCTAATAGGGTCACATCTAGAAAATGTGTTTGTAATATTTAATAGGATAAGTTCTTAATCGAGCATACTTTAGAAGGCTACATTTTTTATTTTGGGTTACAATTCTCACAAAGGTTTTTTCCAAATTGGGTTTCCTCATTAAATCCTATGTCTATGAGTTAAATTTTGTGTCAACTTAGTTATATCATGTGTTAATGAGTTAATATAATGTTACTAAGTTTGAATGATTGATTGTTGATTATGTTATTTGGTGAATTCGTTATTTACTATATTTACTACTTACCGAGTGAATCAGTGAGTTTAGTTTTAAGAGTTTAAGTTTGATTTTTCTAATTCACCCCCCNATCCCCCCCCCCCCCCCCCCCTCAGTGGGACCAACACCTAGATCACTTAAATCCTCAAAACCATTCAATCTTGGTTCATTATCATTTGAATTGATTTTCTTAGAAGTTGAACGAAATAAAATTTAACCTTATCAATCCAACAAATTGTGCATTTATGGTCATCATATAGGTATGATTTACAAAATTGTTCCTAGATCATTTAAATCATCAAAATCATTCAATCTTTGTTCACTATCAGTGAAATAATATTTTAGAAGCCTAACTAAAGAAAACTTGACCTTCTAAATTCAGCATAGTGTATTTTTGTGGCCTTTCAATAGAAATGGTTACAAAACTGATCTTTCTAGATCATTATAATCATCAAAATCATTTAATATTAATTCATTATCATTGAATTGATCTACTTAAATATATAACTAAAGAGAAATTGATCCACTCAATTCAATTGATTGACCATTTTTTGTTGTGAAAATATAGGCATGATTTACAAAATTTATTCTAGATCATTTAAATTGTGAAAAGCATGTTTGACATTTTGCAAGGTTACTTTATCACTTCATCGTTATTTAGTAAATTTACTTATGTGTTTACTTGAGAATTTTTTCCTCTCAATTTAATGGATTGCTCATTTGTGGCCATGAAATGATAGACTTGATTTACAAAATCAATCCTAGATCATTTTGAACATGAAAAAATAATAGACATATCCTAGAAGCTTACTTGTTTGAGTTATTTGTAGAGGTCAAGGAAACGAGAGCTTGACCTTCACAATCAAATAGATTGTCCATTTGTCATTGTCAAAAGATAGGCTTGATATATGAAATTAATCTTGTATCATTTAGGTCATTAAAATCATGCTAGACATTTCACAATCTTACTTAATTGTTATATAATCAATCTACTTAAGTGTCTCATAAATGAGAACATGTCCCTCTTAATTTGATTATTGTCCATCTTGGCTCATCACATTTTAATTTATCTTCTTTCTATCTTCAATTAGGGTTCATTATCAATGGATTGACCTAGTTAGAGGTCTAACTAAAGAGAACTTGACCTTATCAATTTAGCAGATCGTAGATTTTTAGCTATCAAAAGATATACATGGTTTGCAAAACCAATCTAAATCATTTAAACCATTAAATCTTGGTTCATTATCATTGAATTTATTTTCTTAGAGATCTAACGAAAGAGAAATTAACTTTCTCATTTCAACATATTGTACATTTGTTGACATCAAACATAGACATGATTTACAAAACCAATACTAGATCATTTAAATCATCAAAAACATTTAATATTGGCTCATTATTATATAATTTATTTTCTTAGAAGTCTAACTAAAGAAAACTTGACCCTCTCAACTCAAAAAATTATGCATTTGAGGCCGGAAAAAGATGTGCATGATTTACAAAGCTGATCCTAGAATATCTAAATCATCAAAATCATTCAATCTTGGTTCATTATCATTGATTTGATTTTCTTAGAAGTCTAACAAAATAAAATTTAACCTTCTCAATTCAACGGATTGTGCATTTGTGATCATCATATAGGCATGATTTTCAAAACTAATCCTAGATCATGTAAATCATCAAAATCATTCAATCTTGGTTCACTATCAGTGAAATTATATTTGGGAAGCCTAACTAAAGAGAACTTGACCTTCTAAATTTGGCATAGTGTAAATTTTATGGTCTTTAGATAGATATGACTAACAAAATTGATCTTCCTATATCATTAAAATCATCAAAATCATTTAATCTTAGTTTATTATCATTGAATTGATCTACTTAAAGATATAAATAAAGAGAACTTGAACCACTCAATTCAATAGATTGGCCATGTTTTGTAGTGAAAAGATAGGTATGCTTTAAAAAATTGATTCTAGATCATTTAAATCATGAAATCCATGTTAGACATTTTGCAAGGTTACTTGATATCTTCAATCTCACTTCATTGTTATTGAATCAATCTACTTGTGTGTTTACTTCAGAACTTTTCCCTCTCAATTATAATGATCTCATTACTCAGTTCAATGGATTGCTCATTTGTGGCCATGAAACGATAGACATGATTTAAAAAATTGATCCTAGTATTGGAAATGAGTTGAGTAACTGAGAGGGGAGGGGTGAATCAGTTACCACAAAAACAAATCCAAGTCCCTTAGATGTCTTAAACAAATCAATCATTGTTTCTCAGTTAACATAGATAATTCACTGTCACTTGGTTAACATAGCAAATCTTAAGATATTAACTATGATTATCTTTAGTAATTAATTGCAGAAACATAAACCATAAAGTAAATGAAATGTACACAGATAACACCAAGATTTAACATGGAAACTCAATATGGGAAAAACCACCAATAGCAACTAGTTACTATTTTTCACTCTTCTAAAGTGAGCCCTATTAGGAGCTAACCCTGTTAAAGGTTACAATAACACACTGTTAGGTGTGACCCGGTTAGAGGATTTAATCACTCTGTAAGGAGTGTCCTTGTGAAAGGTATTCAAACAATTCAATGTAGAAATGTCACCTTGTTAGAGGATTTACAAAAGACTGTTAAATCTACTATGTTAAGAGATTTTGATCACTACTACAATTGTTAGAGAGTAACAATGGATTGAACTATTTTGATAAGAAACTGTCTTTGCTAATTCAGATCTCTATTCTGGATTAAGTACTTGATCCTCAGTGATCGAATATTCTATTATAGTCCTCTATATTCTATCCTCAATCAGAATCCCATCTGATTTCACCTTCACTCTTCATATCACACTTCACATGCAATTCCACATCACCTTGTTAATCTACCAATTCAATCCAAACTTGACCTCACACATATATGTTAAGCCTTGTCAATTCGGCCTTGAAATCCTTCCAAATAAAAAATTAAACTCATGTTTGTCAATTGCATATAGCTAATTATCCATAAAATATAGTCCACTGTTAGTCAGATGACACTAACTATTTTGCTTAGTCAATACTAAAATCCTTCAACGCCCAACCAACACTGCAATGCCCGGGTGAACTTGGTTATAACTAAAAACACTTTGGTCATCTTCAATGCCTGAGATAGCTTGGAAGACACTGACTATGCTTGGATAGGATTAGACATTTGTGTAAACATCACTATACTTGTGTAAACATCAATGACAATACACAATTGAATAATTGTCAACAACAATCTCCCTCTTTGGCATTGATGGCAATGTAACATGTCATAAATCAAAGAATTATAGAGTAACAGACATAAGAATTAAATATTATTAATGTCCTTATCTTCATTTTGATTCTCATCCAATACTCCCTCAAACACTGAAATATAGATTTCTCTCTCTTACATCAATCTCTTTCTCTGATAAAGTTCTCCCTTTGTCATCAATCTCTACATCAGTAATATTTCCCTCTTTCATGAATATTTATGACATACAGTAATCTCTCCCTCTTTGACAACCAATTCCAAAGTAGCGGAAACTTTAGTGGCAATTATTCACCATTTGGCGAATGTCGCATGTCAGCGACCCCAGAATTGGCAAATATTTTTGACATATTGGTTTGACCCTATCACTCGACATTTATTAATATTGGTTCCAAATCTTGGGCCCATCTCCCATCGGTTTATTTAATTTTTCCATTTCTTACACATTATCGCCAATGGAATATAAATTTTGGTCCCCATAAATTTAAAACATTCACCTATAATTTCTAAGCAAACCCAAATAGATGGCCTATATTTGCCTGGAATTTTATAGACATGTGTCTCTAACCGACGTAATTTAGCCAAATTTATTAATCATACGAAGGTATTGGACAACCCATAATCGCCTCAAAAATAACAAAAGACGTATTATAATTATGCGGGCTTCGCCAAATATTTGTATACCTAATACCTCCCGTCAAATTTTTTGAAGAAGTATTAGTATAAAAACATTTCGATATCTCTATATTTGGTCGTAGTGAAGTTTCAAAAGTTTCAGACTATTGAGTGCAACTATATACTCAATACTGCATTAGCGAGTCGCGACTACATTGCTGCTGCATTTTAATTTGAGGCAAATGTAAGTGATACTTATTCTATGACTATGATTTTGAGTTCATTTACATTATTTCAAAATAGGTTTGCAAAAATGGGGTTTCTTTTCCCTTTCGGCTCAAAATACACCGCACACCGTTGATTTGTGCTCATCTAACGGTCGTTAGCACTGTCGCACTATCGCGGGTCCTATTAACTTTTAGATTGTCATTTGATTTCACTAGGACATGTGTGAGTGTAACTTAATCATTTTAAATTACAACTTTAGCTTATTAGTTATTAGATTTAATAAATGTTATTAAATGTTTAGTTTTACAGTGTAGTCAGATTTAGATTTTAATTCAATTATTTCTATCTTATAATCACACATCGATATGACACATTGGAAAATTAAAAATAGAAGCTTGCTCTGGACTGATAAAGAAAATTAATCATTTTAAAAATTTAGAATCTCAGTCTTCAGATTTAAAAAATGGAAGTACTAATCCATCGCTTAAGCATATACTTAAATGTCTAATACACAGGTAAAGCAACTAATTAAAATATTGTAATCATAGAGAAGTCTAAGAATCATTTTTTGTACCCATAAAAAGAAAATTGAAACGAACTTGGAAAGTTTTTATTATTTTTTTTTCAAAGATTTACATCGTACAGTAAAAATAGAAACTAGTAAGAAACCTACTAGGCAACTTCTTATCGGTTTAAAAAGGTGAAACTTTGCATGTCCATTGTCAAAAATCTAGGGTAACGGGAATGGGTAAATGAGGGAATCAGGGATCTTCATCTTCCCTTTCAACTTAGTAGAATTTTCTAGAGAGCATAATCTCTGATAATTCATCAAGTCATGTGTAGTCTGACTCATCGAATTCATCAAGGTAAAACCATTTCCGGAGAAAATTCCTCCCAAGTCGTTCCCATTTCCTGTGTTGCGTTAGTTGCTCATCATTGAGGTTCAACAGAAAGGGTTGTCTGGCCACATTTCTGCCCAACACCAATAGCTTGAGTATATCTCTTGGCCAAGGGATCCCCACCCCTAATTCCACAAAAATAATAATATTGACATCGTCCTTCAAGAATTTCTCTTTAAAAACCTTCCTCAACAGCACCAGCATATCCACCTTCTATCCTCCAAGGTCGAGGAGAGATGCAAAAAAACCAAGATGTAATGTCTGTGTAGACGTGGTATCTATCGACATTCTTAAGGAACTCTCAACCCAATAACATCAACATAGGAGAATTTATAAAAGTGTCACCACCAACCTCCCTACAAATGAAAGTGAGGATTTCTTCCAAGACATTTCGCAAAAAGGACCTCTGGTCATCTGGGGATGTGCATCTCAAACGGATTGGTGTATCCATCTTTAATTCTCGAAAGCCTAAAGACCTAAAAACCTAAACCTTAAAACCAGAGGCACAATTTCTACCACCGGAAGCTTTGACTCTTAATCTACCAAAAGCAAAATGAAGAAGAAAGAAACCAGATTCTCTTTAAATAGCCCCGACCCCTTGATTTATAGTAGTGATCACGGATACTTAGAAATTAATAATTATTCTTTATTTAATCATATTTAATGCAATTTCCATAAATTCATTATGTGTATTATGTGTGTGAGAGATTTAAATTGTCTGTCCTTAATCTTTCATATCTAAATGTAAATCTTTCCCATAAATTTTCCCATAAATGCATGTGTACTATTGACCATTAAAGATGGCAGTTAAAGAATGTCACTGACAAGGCATTTATTTCTTTTTGAGTTATGAGTTACAAGTTGTAGTTGCACTATCCACCGTCCACATCAAAAAATAACTATTAGTAATCAACGATCATGGTTACGGTGCACTTTTTAAGGCTTGATACGTGTCATCATTCCAGTGACTTCCTGCAGATGTCAGTTTCCTTCCGAAATTTGGTTTGAAATTAAATTTTAACCATTGATCTAGGATGATCAAATGGTCTCAAATAATACATTTAAGAATACCTAATTAGGTTATGTGTCCAATGTGTGATCAGTTATATTCGCAACAAATAAAAGTGATATTCGTTGCATGTTGCATTAATTACAATGTTACATGTCATTATTCGGGTGACTTCTTGGAAAACTCTGTTTCCTTCATGAAATTGGGCTGAAATTAAACTTCAGCCATTGATCTAGGATAGTTAAACGGTCTCAAATAAGACATATAATATTAGTTGGCATTGGCCCACATGACGCATTGACGAGTCCCATCTTTTGAAAATTGCCAAATAAAATATTTATTTTTCCCATTTAATTAATGATAGATTAGCCAATAAAATAAATATATTTTCAAATGACACATAAAAATAGCCGGTACAAATTTTTTTTTTACCTTCACAAGAAAATAATTCGCCTCATATATTATATATTTTACCCCACACTAATTTATAATTCGCCACGATTTTATGGAATTTTCATTCGGCAAGGAAAAAATCACCTATGCCTTTATATTTTTTTCCTAATTTGGAAAAAAAATTTGCCATCATCAATAAAAAATTTCCCCTAAATTAATGCACGATTTCCTAGGCTTTTACACTTTTTCCTAGGAGGGGGTTTCTTAAAGTTATCCCTATTCCAAAGACACCAACTGATGTATCTAATGAAATTGTAATATACCTGTCTGTACTGATTCATGTGCAATAAGCTCTAAATATCTACATCAACATGTTAAGTTTGTTATGTAGCTCCGTTGATGCATCACTAAATTATGTTTTAGTGAGCCTCAGTTAGGGGAATTACCCCTAACTTTCCTCTAAGATACAATAATGCATCCTTAGGTAGCGGTTTTGTGAATATGTCTGCAGTTTTTTCTTTAGTATTCACATATTCCAATCTTACTTCTATTTTTTGAACTAATTCCCTCAAGAAATGATACTCTATTGCAATATGTTTAGTCTTGGTATGCATCACATTGTTCTTTGAAATGTTAATAGCACTGGTGTTGTCACAGTAAATAATGATTGGTTCTGTGATCTCTATCTTCATAACTGACAACAATTGTTTGAACCATATGATGTTTGAATAATTTACTTTTACAGCAACATATTCTTCTTCTGGTGTAGATTGAGAAATGCAGTTTTGTTTCTTGCTTGTCCAGGAGACTAACCTCTTTCCACAAAATAGTGCTCCACCACTTGTGCTCTTTCTATCATCAACACTTCCTACCCAGTCAACATCAGTAAAAGTCTTCAAACCAAATTTTTCTCCTTTCTTATACCATAATCCATAATCTTTCATACCCTTAAGATATCCCATAATCCTTTTGATAGTCATCAAATGATTCTTTCTAGGATTAATTGAAAACCTTGCAACAATACCGACTGCTAATGCAATATCAGGTCTAGTGTGAACAACATATTGAATTTTTTCAATCATGGATCTATATGTAGTTTTATTTACCTCCTTTGAATCATCATCCTTAGATAGCTTATGTCTAGTAGGCATAGGTTTTCCAACCGGTCTAGAGTCTTCCATCCCAAATTTCTTCAGTATCTCTTTTATGTATTTAGATTGAGTAATGTAGATACCATCCTTCATCTGATAAACTTGTAAGCCAACAAAGAATTTGAATTCACCAAACATAGACATCTCAAATTCCTTAATCATAGCTTCTAAGAATGCTCTACATAAGTCATCATATCCAGTAAATAATATGTCATCAACAAATATTTATGCTAATAGTATCTTATTCTGAGGTTCTTCTTTGATGTACAAGCTACTATTATCATCAGTTCTCTAAAATCCAATACTTATCAAGTAACCATGTAGTCTTTCATACCAGGATCTCAGAGCTTACTTTAGTCCATATAATGATTTGTGTAGTTTGTAAACCATATTCCTTTTGTTAGGTTCTAGAAAACCTTCAGGTTTCTCAATGTAGACTTCCTCTTCAAGAATTCCATCCAAGAATGCAGATTTTACATCCATTTGATATGTCTTGAATCCTTTATGTGTAGCATATGCCAAAAGAGTTCTGACTCCTTCAATTCTTGCAACAGGAGAAAAAATTTCTCCATAGTCAATACCCTCTTCTTGAGCATGTCCTTTACATACTAGTTTGGCTTTGTTTCTGGAAACTTCACCTTTCTCATTCATCTTGTTTCTGAAAACCCACTTCGTACCAATCACATTCTTTCCTTTTGGTCTAGGTACAAGAGTCCAGGTTTTTTTATTTTCTATTTGCTCAATTTCTTCATTCATTGCTTCAATCTAGTTTTCATCATTCAATGCATCTTTAATAGTTCTAGGTTCAATTTCACTAAGTAAACATGTACCTTTTATCTTACTCCTTGTCATTACACCTTCTGTATTATCTCCAATTATTTTTTTAGGTGCATGATGCCTTCTAACATATTTAGAAAGCAAAAGATCCTTCCTCTTTGATTCTGGGCTTGCTCCACTATGTTCACCATGCTGAAATACTTTGTCATGTTCTTCTATCTAATACTCAGGTTCCACTGTATTAGACTCAAGTGTATCTCTCTGTGACTCAGGTACCTCTATCTGTGACTCGGGTGCCTCTTTCTGTGACTTGGTTTCTTTAGTCTGAGACTCAGTTCCCTCTGTTTGTGACTTGGTTTATTTAGTTAGCATCACTAGACGTTGCACAGGTTGCAACAAGGTTTGTGCTGATGAATTCAGTGGTTGACATTCTTTTTTTCCAAGAACCATTTCATGTGTCTTAGGTATAGTATCGGGTTCATAATACACAAATTTTATGTAGTCTTCAGGCTCTTTAGTACTATGTTCTTCAATTTTCTCTGCAAACTCATTGACCTTTACATGCACACTTTCTATGACTTTATGAGTATTAAGATTTAAACATTTATATGCTTTTCTTTTGCTAGAGTAGCCTAGGAATATACCTTCATCACTTTTTACATCAAAATTTCCACTTCTTTATTGCTTCAAGATGTAGCGTCTACTTCCAAATACGTTAAAACAATGAACATTAGGTTTATAGCCATACCATAATTCAAAAGGTGTCTTCTTAGTACCTTTCTTCAGTTGAACTTGGTTCAAGGTGTGAATTGCAGTACTAATGGCTTCCTTCCAGTATTTGGTAGCAACATCCTTCTCAATCATCGTGGTTTTTGCACAATCCATAATGGATATGTTCCTT
Organism: Thuja plicata; assembly: GCA_018584345.1. Classification (NCBI taxonomy): domain Eukaryota; kingdom Viridiplantae; phylum Streptophyta; class Pinopsida; order Cupressales; family Cupressaceae; genus Thuja; species Thuja plicata. Next base: position 668,899 of record MU228411.1, on the reverse strand, counting down.
CTTTCTTCTATACCATTCTGATGTGGTGTACCTAGGGTAGATACATGTCTTTTGATTCCTCTTTCATTGCAGAAATCATTCAATTCATTAGAAATGAATTCTCTTCCTCTGTCAAATCTTAAGCATTTAAGTTTCTTTTTCAACTCTGGCTAGGTACCATTTGAACTTTTGAAAGGCTTCTGATTGTCTTTGAGAAACATAACAGTCATCATTCTGGAATGATCATCAACAAATAGTATGAATTACTTCTCACCTATGTAACTTGTTGTTCCAATTGGTCAACATAAGTCAGTATGCACCAATTCCAAGACTTCTTCTATATTGTAGTTCTTGCTCTTGAAGCTAGTTTTGTCCATCTTCCCAATTTGACATTGCTTGCATGTTGCTAGTTTAGGTTTCTTCAGAACACTCTTACTCTTATGTTCTTACTTATGTTGATCAGGTTGTCAAAGTTCACATGACACAAATTTTTATGCCATAACCAGATTTCTTCTACTTGTGCAATAAAACATGAACTTTCATTGAGATCAAGATAAAATAGATTACCTTTTTTTTCCCTTCCAGTTCCAACTAGGTTTCCTCTACCATCTAGGAGCTTGGCCTTACCATTCATAAATTCTACCTTGAAACCAATGTTATTCAGCTATGCCACACTTAGTAGATTATGCCTTAGTCCTTCAACCCAATAAGCATTATCACATTTGATTCCTTCAGTAAGAGCAATACAACCTTTACCTTTTACATAGAAGGGTTCATCATTCCCAAAACTAACACTCCCACCATCATAGTGTTCAGGATGTTGAAATTTGGTTTTATCACCAACCATGTGGTGAGAACAACTACTATCAATTTTCTAGGTTTCATTCTTGCTAATAAGAGAATATAGTGTTGTCTTTTCATTGTCTTCACTATCTAACTCATCCTTAATGGAAATGTAAACCATTTCATCTTCATCTTCATCACTATCAAAATATTTAGCAATATAACAAGATTTCTTACCTTTGTCCTTGTAGCTTTTGTAGCTTTTGTAATCTTTCTTGCCTTTATACTTGTTGAACTTTTTCTCACCTTTGTCTTCCTTGTTCGGACATTTAGCATCAATGTAACTAACCTCATCACATGAAAATAAAATCAATGGTATTCTTCCTTTGTATTGTCCTTTTCCTTTTGCAGCTCTCCTTGCAAGTAATGCTTCAATGATTTATAGATCCTCATCATCACTATCACTATCAATCTATTTTCCTTTCATCTTTACAAGGTTTAATTTAGCTTTGAATGCTAACTCAAGATTGCTAGGATTAGGAGAAAAATTGTCAAAGTTATCCAACTAAAAAGATGATAATCTTCCAATCAACCCATCTAGATTTATACCATTACTGCATCTCATCTCTTGAATATCTAAAACTCTAATTGCATAAATAGGAAGTAAAGTTCTCAATACCTTTCTAACCATTGTTGTGTCTTCAATTACTCCACCGATAGCTCTGATGCTGCTGACACTTTTCTTGATTCTTTCACTATATTTTGTAATGACCTCTCCTTCTTTCATTTTCGTCATATCAAATTGACCTCTGAGACTTTGTGCTTTGGATCTCTTTACATTTACATCTCCTCTATAGATATCATGTAGTTTGTTCCACATATCAAAGGCAGCAGGACAGTCCTTGACTTCATCAAATTCTGAATAGTTGAGTGCAGGGGCTATATAAATCATCATTATGTTATGATACTTGATTTCCACCATCGAATCCATAGACATAGGTCTCAGTGGTTCCACATACTTGTGATCCAGGAATTGCAAACTAGTATCTCCAATAGTAGATAGATGTAGCCTCATCAAATCTTTCCATCCATCAAAGTTTTCCTTGTTGAGCATAGGAATCTCCCTTCTGTAAGACATCTCTGATCTTTAGCTTGGGCCTTTAAGCCTTCCCTATAAGCACTTGTAGCTCTAATACCAATTGTTCTAAATGAGTTGAGTAACTGAGAGGGGAGGGGTGATTACTACCCATCTTGGTTCATCATATTTGAATTTATCTTCTTTGTATCTTCAATCAGGGTTCATTACCAATGAATTGACCTACTTAGAGGTCTAACTAAAGAGAACTTGACCTTCTCAATTTAGTAGATTGCACATTTTTGGTTGTCAAAAGATAGACATGATTTGCAAAACCAATCTAAATCATTTAAATCATTTAAACCATTCAATATTGGTTCATTATTCATTGAATTTATTTTCTTAGAGATCTAAATAAAGAGAACTTAACCTTCTCAATTCAACATATTGCACATTTTTTTCCATCAAAAGATAGGCATGATTTACAAAATGAATCCTAGATCATTTAAATCATCAAAAACATTTGACAATCTTGGCTCATTCTCATGGAATTGATTTTCTTAGAAGTATAACTAAAGATAACTTGACCCTCTCAATTCAGTACACTATGCATGATGCAGGAGCATCTTGGGTTCTTTGGCAATCCTGATCAACCAAAAATGTGTTTGATTTGGTTTAGTAGCTTGTTGGAGGTTGCTCGGTAAAGTGCTCGGTAACTTCTTTTGTTCGCTCGATTGAATACTTGTTTGTTCTCCACTTAGGCTCGGTTACTTGCTTTTGCCTTGCTTTACCGATGGGTCTCAGTAGTTTTTTGGCTACTCAGTGGGTTTTCACTGACTAGTCTCTATGCTCGGTTGGCTTTCTTACCGAGTTGTGTTTTAGAAGTTGGATCTTCTGGCCAACTTCTACATTTAATTTCTGCAGCATAATTAATGTTGGGATCTCTCATTGGGATGTGTTTGGACCTAAATCTGGTTCTTTTTTGTTTCCTATGTTGGATCTTTAGGATCTGAGTGTCGACCTCTTTGGTGGACTCTTGTATATATTTGGTTTTATGTTCTTAGATTAGGGTAGGAATTGGGAGCATTAGTTTGGATAGAAGATAGTATTAGTAGATTGAGATCCCAGGTGTGTGACCTTGCATGTATGGAGATTATTCTGTAAACATATGAATGTATATGGCTGAAACTGGGAAGGCCTTACAGCCTGACATGTAAAATTTTTGATGAAATAATATAAATGTTCTTCTTATTTATTCTCTATCTTTTCTATGTTAAAGCTTCTGTGTTGTGTTCTGCAAGCTAGTTTAGTATGTGGGAGTGCCTTTGGACCTAGTTACTAACCCTACTTGCATCATATGGTATCAGAGAGACGGTGAGATCTAGGTTCCTTCTTGTGGGCTCTAACACAAGTTGGTTGATATTGTTGTGGGGTAGTAGATTGTGATCTGACCTACAATTGTAGAGGGTTTCGAGATGGTTCATGGGAGAGGAAATGCATATCCAAGTCTAGCTGATATGCTAAGACAAATTGCTGCAAGATTAGAAGTTGTTGAGACAACCCAGCGCATAGGAAGACATCTTGAAGATGTTAGTGATGATGAATTTGAAGAAGTGCAAGGAGAATTTGCACCTGAACCTGTGATGGATCAGGAAGAAAAGAGATTCCTATGAGATTTGACAGGTTTGAAGTCCACACCTCAGTTTAATCCTTCTGAGTATAGTGGAAAGTTGGATTCTGATGAATTGAGAGGCTAGATAACTGAGATGGATAAATAATTTGAGTATGAGAATGTATCAAAGGAGAAGAAAGTAAATATTGCAAGTACAAATTTTAAAGGTCATGCATCCTTGTGGTGGGAGCATTTGCAATTGGACCAAAAGAAAAAGGGTAAAGACAAGATCAAGGTATGGGATAAGATGATAAATGAATTGAAAGGCAAGTTTCTACCTTCTGATTACCAGTTTAGCCTAGTAAGGAGAATGTAAAATTTTGAAGCAGAAAGATAGCTTGGTAAAAGATTACATTGAGGAATTTTATAGATTAGACATCAAATCTAGACATGTTGAAGATAAAGTGGAAAGAATAGAAAGGTATCTAAATGGATTGATAATTTCAATAAAAGATGAGATCATCTTGGTAAAGATGGATAGTATTAAAAAGGCATATCATTTTTCCCTAAAAGCTAAGGAGAAATTGAACAAAAGATATGAACAAAGGAAAAGAGGAAGAGGGGGTAGATTCCGTAGAGGAATAGGTAGATCTCATGGTGAAAATAGTAGACCTCAACTAGACAAGAAAAATCTAGACACATCAAGACAAAGGAAAGACCAAATGGAAAGGTGGAAGTTCATTCCGAGGAAGAGGAAACTACTCCCGAGGTTGTTATAGTAGAAGAAGGTTCCAAGGAACTTGTGATAATCATGGTGAGGAAGGAAATAGATCCTTTGAGTGCACATGTAAGCAAGAAATTTGGTAGTAGAATAAATTCTTTGGTGCAAGATGAGCTACTAAATGAACCTAAGAAGGAACGAAATCTAATGATCAGAAGGATACTTTGGAGTGAGAAAGATAAGCAAGATCCTGTAAGGAAAAGTTTGTTCAAGACCACATGTAGACTTGCAGACAAAGTTTGGAAGATAATTGTTGTTAGTGGAAGCTTGGAGAATCTAGCATCAGAGGAGATGGTCACAAAGTTTCAGTTGGAAAGATTGAAGCATCTGAGCATACATTAATGTTGAGTGAACAATGTTTTGTGAATCTGAAAATCAGAAAGTATTATGATAAGGTGTTGTGTGATATTTTGCCCATGGATTATTGTCATAATTTGTAGGTTAGACCTTGGCAATATGATAGACATGCTATACATGATGGAAGAGAGAAGAGATATACAATTTGGGTTGATGGTAAGAAGCAAATATTGTTATGATTGATTGTAGAATCTATTGAAGAGATGTGTACATCTGTGAAAGTTTGTTTGGTGGAAGGTAGACAGTTTGTTAAGGATTTGAAAATAAATGATGTATGTTATGCTTTGATTCCTAACAAACCGAGTAAGAATATAGAAGATGAAGTTCATGTAGAAGTTGAGAAATGTATTACTGAGTACAAGGAGATAATTTCATATAATGTACCTGATGGTTTTCCACCAATGAGAGATATCAATCATTGTATGGATTTGATTCCTGGAGAAAGTTTTCCAAATAAGGCACCACACTAATTGACACCGACTGAGAATGAGGAACTCAACTGAAAAATTCATGAGTTGTTGGGCAAGGGTTTGATCAGAGAAATTTTGAGTCCATGTGTAGTACCAGCAGTGTTAGTGCCTAAGAAGAATGGAGAATGGCGAATGTGTACTGATTCAAGAGCAATCAACAAGATAATAGTTAAGCATAGGTTTCCTATACTGAGGATGGATGATATAATGGATTGTTTGAGTGGAGAAAAATATTTTTCTAAAATTGATTTGAAGAGTGGATATCATCAGATCAGAATCAGAGAAGGTGATGAATGGAAGACTGCTTTCAAGACAAAAGAAGGTTTGTATGAGTGGTTGGTTATGCCTTTTGGTTTAAGTAATGCACCGAGTACATTTATGATATTGATGAATGAAGTGTTGAAGAAATTATTGAATAAATGTATGATTGTATACTTGGATGATATTCTAATATTCAGTAAGACTAGAGAAGAGCATTTGATGCATATAAGACAAGTGTTGTGGAGATTGAAAGATGAAAAGTTGCTGATAAATTGGAAAAAGTGTTCCTTCATGAAAGAAGAACTTGTGTATTTAGGTTTTGTGATTTCAGTTGATGGTTTGAAGATGGATCCTGAGAAATTTGAAGCTATACTTAGCTGGCCTACACATTAGAATGTTAGTGAGGTAAGATCATTTCATGGATTGGCAAGTTTTAACAAACAAATTGTCAAAAATTTCAATTCTATCTGCAATGCTATGACTCGGATAATGCGGGGAGATAAAAGAGAATTCAAATGGACACATGGATCTGATAAGAGTTTTGAGATTTTGAAACAAAAGGTTGTTGAATTACCTATTTTGGCCTTACCTGATTTCAATAAGGTATTTCAAGTTGAATGTGATGCAAGTGGAAGTGCAATAGGAGCTGTGTTGACTCAAGAAGGTAAACATGTTGCTTGCTTTAGTGAAAATTTGAATGATGCAAAAGGGAAATATTTTTTCTATGATCAAGAATTCTACGCTATTTCTCAAGCTCTAAAGAAATGGATACATTAATTGATGCAAAGTGAATTTGTGCTATATACTAATCATAATACTTTACAGTATTTGGGTAGTCAAATTAAGTTGAATCAGAGACATGTGAAATAGGTAGAGTATTTGTAGAGTTTCACATTTGTAATAAAGAATCAAAGTGGAGTTTCTAACTGAGTTGTTGATGAATTGAGTAGAAGATCTTTGTTGATTGAAATGAGAATTGAGGTTCTTGGTTTTGATGACATGAAGAATTTGTATGAAAATGACCCTGATTTTTCTTAGCAGTGGAGAATTTGCAGAGCACCTATTCCAAATCAACCGAAAAAGTATGAAGACTATTTCATTCAAGAAGGTTTATTATTCTAAGGTATTCAGTTTTGTATACTGAGAGGATCAATGAGAACTAATTTGATAAAGGAAAAACATAGTAGTGGTTTGGCTGGACACTTTGATGTTGATAAAACATTAAGTTTACTCAAGGAAAGGTATTTTTGGCCTTAGCTGTATAAGGATGTTCATAAATTTGTGAAAAGTTTTGGAGTTTGTCAAGTTGCAAAAGGAGTGAGTCAAAATACTGGTTTGTATACACCGATTTCTATTCCTGAGAAACCTTGGAGTGATATCAGCATGGATTTTGTTCTTGGCTTACCAAGGACAACAAGACGCAATGATTCCATATTTTTTGTTGTGGATAGATTTTCCAAGATGATACATCTCATACCATGTAAGAAAACATTAGATGCAATACATATAACAAATCTTTTCTTTAAGGAGATTGTCTGATTGCATGGATTACCAAAGAATATCATCTCTGACTGAGACAGTAAATTTGTTAGCTATTTTTAGAAAATACTTTTTAAGAAGCTAGACATCAAGTTCAAATATAGTTCTACATTTCATCCATGGACTGATGGACAAATAGAGGTGGTAAATTGAAGTTTGGGTAATATGTTGAGATGCTTAGTTGGAGACACACCAAGTAATTGAGATTTGATGTTGGCACAAGCAGGGCTTGCATATAACAGTTCAGTGAATAGTGTGTGTGTGTAAATGGGTACCTGACAAAAAAGACACAAACACTTAGTAGGTCATTGCGTTAGTCCAAATGGTTAGATAAAATGTTCAAAACCACTAATATCATCCTATTGCCTTCTAACTAGAAAGAGTGTCATTAGTTGTATATTAGCCCTCAAAATATGCTACAAATCAGTGAACAATACTATTCTAGTATGAAGGATTTAACTCAAAATTAAGCTAAAAAGATGATAAAGCATGTATTCTAGCTCTAAAAGATGAAACTAAAACAATACAAAAGCATGGAATAATGAGTGGAATGTAAATCTAGGATGAATCCAACAGCATAACAATGTATTTTAGATCTAATGTGAAGGCTTATTTGCTCACAAAACAGGCTTCTATTTATAGAAGAATGGGAGAGAGAGAGGGGGGGGACAAGGTTCATTTATAAATTAGAAGACCCACAAATGAAGATGTAAGAGCCATTAATGTCCAAGGCATTAATAAGGCATGTGAGAGACATAGGCTTAAGGAATCTTCATTAATAAGACATTAATGAAAGCCTTAAAGAGGCAAGGGAGGATGTAAGAGGATAGCTTGAGAAAGTGGACCTTAAGGAGGTCAAGCTTGAGAAAGTGGACTTTCTCAAGTGGGTTGAGTTGCTAAGTATTCCTTAATAGAATGTGACAACATTAGGAGGTGGGTTAGAGTAGAATTTAGGATTAGGATTAGATTAGCATGGGTGAATGGGTTGAGAAGGGTTAGAACNNNNGGTAGAAGTGGTTGAGATAGGTTAGGTTGGGGTTTGAGGGAATATTAATAAATGAAATAAACTTATTTAATTCATTTAGAAATATAGGAATTAATTATTTAAACAATGAAATTGCTTTTTAATAATTTAGGGGACTATATCCATTTTAATTAAATTAAATAGGCTAGGGGAATGGGTTAATTTGGGAATGGGTTACATTTGCCCCTCTTTGAATTGATGTGCGAGCAGCACATTGATTCAAAGAAAGTTTTTGATTTTGACTTCAAAAAGATTGAGAATCCCATTCTTGGTTGTCGAACGAAATGTTGATGAGATCAGTCTCACACTTGATCGAACAAACTGATAGAATTGATCTTGAACTTGGTTGTTGTCCAAAGATCAATAAAAAAATTTAAAAATACCAATTCTGAACTTGGTTGTCGTCTGAGAATTGATAATACTGATTCTGAACTTGGTTGTTGTCCAAAAGCTAGCATGAAGATTCTAGGAGCTTTAAAAATCTTTAAAAATGAGGAAACATAAGATATCCAGCTCATGAGAACCAAAGATTTCTATCTAACAGATCTGACTTAGTCAAGGAACTATTATGCCCCTAGTTTGTTTGATAACGAAGTCATTTTGATGTTGTTTTGAGCAAAAATTTAATTGATGATAGTGTGATCATGTCCCCTCGGGAACAAAATCAAAGGAAAAGAAATAAAATCCCTCAGTTGAATAGAACATAACACTTGTAGGAAGCGATAAGGCCAGAAAGAGTGGAGTAGAAGACGGTGTGTTTAAAAATAAACACACGATTATCAAGTTAATTATGTGAAAATATGAGTGATAAAACTGACAAAATGATGTTTAGATCAAGATGTAGGATGAAATGTGTAGTATTTACCAATGTGGTGAACAAATGAAGCAAATTCACAATTTTTGAAAGTGACACAAAAATGATACTGTGTTGCTAAAAATAGCGCGGATACCTTCAATTTGGTTCTCGATTGAGTAAAAAGAGAACACAAATGATTTTATAGTTGCCTAGAAGGAGTTTTGGAAACCCTTAATGTCTCAAAAGACCCATATAAGCCTCCAAATTGACCATTTCACTATTCATTTTCACTTTCAGCTATAGCAAATCAGAGAGCTTTACAGAGAAAATGGGGGTCCCTATGAGGAAACATCGATTCGAGATGAGCCAATGACACTAGTGACCAGCCGACTACCCACCGTCGGTAAGTGCCGATAAACTACCTTGTTAAATTTGCATTTTTAAATTTTATGCATTTTTGTGAATTTTAGAGCCCCTAGAAGGTAGGATCGCATCCGGGATTCCAGATTGCATCCTGCAAAATGCGCATTGCATCCAGGTTTTCTCGGATCATATCTGGTTTTTTCCAGATTCTGCATCGCATCTGAGTTTTCCTGGATCGCATCCAGTCTTTTAGAATTAGTCTTGTTTTTAGCTAGAATCCATCAGGGGATTGTATCCTAGATTTTGGAGATCGTACCCCACATTTAGGATCGCATCCCATATGTTCAATCACATCCTATATTACTAGGATTGTATTTGGTAGAAGACTTAGGTTTTTAATTTGCTTTGATCTATTTGCATCCTGCGAACTTGGAATGACTTAGCAGAGTAAGAATGTGCCCTTTGTTGTAGATAGAATGATGATGTTTTACTGTGTTTTCAAAAATCAGGCCTAGTTTGAGGTAGTCGCCTTTCACGGCACTTATCCTGTGTGAGTTCTGACATTGTCTGGCCGACTGTCAGATGATGAGTAGACTACCATTATTCGATGTGGATTGTGGTCACTGATAGGTTTACCCAAGATTAGGGTAAACTGAGGGTTGTTGACTGCTCTGGCCGAGAGGTGGCATTCTGAGCACAACACCTTCCACTTACCTACTGGTGAGATTACAGTGACACTAGAGGATGTTTGGAGGATCTTGCACGTATCGATGGTGGGACATGAGGTGTTCTTTGAGTCTAGGGCTGGTGTAGCGATCGAGACTGCTCATAGATTCTTCTAGGATGACACTATAGATCGGAGATACCTGTCCTGGGATTATATAGTCAATCACTATGATCGATTAGCTGTATACTTGGCTAGATTGGTAGGCGACATCCTTATGCTAGACAGAGGTCAGCACGGTTTCTTGGTGGGCTAGGTTAGCATGGTGGAGCAGATGATTGTCCACCGCTGATGGTTTTCCTGGGGGAGCTATATACTAGATCACATATACCGAGAGCTCCACAAGATTGTATACCACCATACTCGCAGCATGATTGTGGGTATACTGATTCTTCAGATTTGGGCCTGGGAGCACATCCATGTGACACGACTGATTGTTGACAGGCAGAGGGCACCAGAGCAGCCCTATGTGTACATGTATGTAGGGCTCTTACAGCAGCCCCACCTGGGCAAGGTTGACTATTGGCATCGATTATTCGATGATATGACAGAGGTTGTGCGGTGACCATACCTAGACTATGAGGTATGGAAATTTGATGCATGGCAGGTGCCTCTCTTATGCCAGAGTAGATATTTGATCACCCGCGTGAGATATATTATTGAGCACTTCCTGATCACCAGGGTTTTGAGATAGTATGGCTGACGACAGGGCCGCAAAGAGGATGCGGAAGTGTATGCTTGTATCAGGGATGAGGCAGTTGATTGGGGTGCATAGCTAACATATGAGACTACCTCCCAGGAGATACGAGACATGGTAGCGATAGACTAGGACCCTCGCCCAGATGTTGAGGATGCTAGAGTGTCAGATGGGTATGTTGCAGAGATGCTTTAGTATCCATTTCCACGTTACACAGTGCCCAAGGAGATCATTCCTTGTATAGAGGAGCCACTGGATTATGATCCTGAGGATCGACCTATCAGGGGGAGAGGTGGCAGAGACAGAGCACCAGGGAGACATGAGGGCCGTGATGGTGGTAGAGATGGTGGCAAAGGCAGCAGGCATCCTCCCCCAAATGATAGACATGATGGTGATGATAGGGGGAGGTGGAGAGGCAGTTGATACCGGTGGTCCAAGTGGCAGTGGGCAGAGATGGCTAAGATACAGATTTGTGGCCCCACAGAGAGATCCTGGCCCTTTACTTACTCCAGAGTAGCAGAGACAGCAGAGACAGAGAGTGCAGGAGCAAGATCCTGGTAGAGATGGGGACCCTCTATCTCGATGCGAGCAGGAGAGAGAGTAGCTCAGAGCTCAAATCATAGCCTTGGAGGCTAGGGCCACAGCAGCGGAGTTGAGACTAGCTATATTAGATGCATTACTTTTGGACCAAGATAGGTAGATGGAGAGGTTTAGGTCAGAGAGGGATGCTTAGGCTCACATAGCAGTCCATCAGGGATAGAGGGTGACATACTATTATGCCCTATATCATGTAGCAGTGCCAGAGGGTCAGAGAGCACCTTCCTTTTCTCATGCAGCTTAGCAGTCAGAGGGAGCCATGCCACCTCCAGCAGCTCCATTCATGCCACCTCCTCCTCCTCCTCCTAACCAGGGAGAGGGGGCGGGCCAGAGTTGATATCTTGCACCATTTTGTTTATTTTGAGATCATACATGTATATCTAGATCCTGTTGAGATCCCCCCTTTTGTACATTACATTGATTCATACATATATCTGATCCTTATTTTGGTGTACTGATACTCTTTATGCGCACTGATACACTGTATACTTTCTGATACATTTTATGCTTTGATACTCTTTATGCTTACTAAGACACTGATGTTCTTTTGATGATACATCGACATTTGTTTATGCTCACTGATATATTGATACTCTTTTGATACATTTTATGCTTTGATTTGTACCATGTTAACATATATCTGATGCAGTTTCTTGATTCTGATATGTTTCATGTGGTAAATGTATCCATTTTGCTTTCTATAGTCATGGTAAATGTATCTGTTGCACATGTGATGATATCTTGATCTCGTGATGAGTTAGTTCTTAGATGATAACATCATTTCATAATGTGGATGTGATGAGTATATTACTGATATGATATCTATGTGAAAAATGCAAATGTATGTTTCCTTGTTTTTCTAGTTTATGCAAAATAGATGTATGGATGCACTTAGGATGAAGAAGTAAAAATTCAATATATGGATGTTTTATTTTTTAATTTTCCAGTTTCATTTTTCCAAATGAATGCAAAATGTATGCTATGGATGATATCAGTAATATAAACGGTTTAATTAACTTGATATTTGTAGAAGAAGATAGAAACCATGGTTTGAGCTTAAATTTCCTTATGTTGTTATGTACTATGGACAAAATGCATCAGGCAATCTCTAAATGTAGCTACATGAAGACACTTAGGACTTGTCACTGATTTAGAAAATATTGCAACATTGTTATCATCATTGGGCACTTTTGGAATGAATACCACTTGATAGTACAACCATCACTAATACCCACTGATATTATGATAATATGAATACTATGTTTTATTGGAATGTTAGAAATAGACTTAGGTATCAAGGCATAGAAGCTAGGATAACAAAATAGTCACCTCCCTTTTAATATACCAAATTCTGAGTAAGGCAAGATATTGGACCCGTAATGACCTTGAAAATTCATATCCTTGGGTACATTATGATTCATATACCTTAGTGACAATCTAGATCATAAAATAGACAAGGAAATTGTGTCAAACTCACCGTAGTTTACACATAACAAAGATCGAGATATATGTGGTTATCTACCCATAGTAGCAACTCTTATCATAAACATCCAAGTTAGGTGAAATTTATAGGATTATATGAAACAATCACCATACGCAGAAAATAAAGAAAACATTATGCCTCCTATCCTTGTGACTCTTTGTCTTTGTGCAGATGTCATTGAGTAACTAAGAAGACATAACAAATCATCAATTGAGAATCAATCAGATAAAATTCACAATTACTTAGATGCCCCTAGTTGAAAACATCATTAGGACATTTAAAGAATCATAATCAAACCATTATCAAACTGTGTGTTTAAGTAGTACTTTGTTCATCCATATGTCAAACACAGTAAAGATTCATCAATTAGAAAATCAAAATATAAGCAATATGGTGTTCCATGTTTGTGCCTTGGATAGGATAATCCATTCATGTTTGCTATCCAATACGGCTTTGTAGGAATGCTAGCGAATGTCAATGTCATGTCCCATGTTTTGAAAAGATATTTTGGTTTTTGGGAAAGTGACATTATTTTGCATGTGTCCAGAAACATTGTGTTCATGAGGCAAACCAGCCTAGAGAAACCTAGCAACCGCAGCTGACTATGCCAACAAAGATACCCCAGTGCAGAATGACTTATTCCTAAGACGTAAAGATAGAAAAATCCCAAGCGAGGATAAGATAGTCATGTAGGAAAATGAAGTCAGTGTATGAGCACAGGAAAAATTATGAAGGCCTAGTATTAGTAGCGCATTGATAGATGGAGCGCATAACACAAGTGACACCTGATTGCCAGGTTTCCACCACTTGGAAAGATCTTTCTTTTCTTTTTGCTACCAAGATGCCTATTTTACCAGGTGCTCATCAAGGCATTTCTTCTTCTTCTTTTTTTTTTTTTTTTGAATATTTTTGTAGTATCAAGGCACCTGTTTACCAGGTTTTCACCGAGGATACCCATTTTGTAGGACTTTTTCCACTGTTTTTGGATTTTTTTAGGATCAATTTTTTGAATGTTTTTGGTATTTTGCAAGAACTTTTTACTATACAGGCTCTGCTAGCCAAACATTAAGCGTAGAACCACTTCAAATGTAGAGTGTTGATAGGATCTAGAAGAACGTCTCCCTCAGGTGTAGCTAATTGATAAGCTCCAGTCCCAAAAGTAGCAGTGATAACATAAGGTCCTAGCTAGTTAGGTTCAAATTTTCCTTTCTGCTCTCTATTACGCTGGTTCTTAGGATTCTCTTTTAGGACAAGATCTCCCACCTCAAACTTGTGTGGTTTGACCTTCTTGTTGTAACCTTTGGACATTCTTGCTTGGTACACTTTTAGGTGATTGAATGCTTGTTGTCTGCGCTCATCTAGTAGGTCTAGAGAATTTATCTTATCTATGCGGTACTATTCATCAGTAACCAGTCCTTGTAAAGAGATCTGCAAAGATGGAATTTCAACCTCAATAGGTAGTACTGCTTCAGCGCTATAGACTAGAGCAAATGGCATGGCTCCAGTTGGTGTTCTGATGCTTGTTGTGTAGGCCCATAGTGTTGGATTTAGTTGTAGATGCCAGTCTCTGCCAGACTTGCTCACAGTTCTATGTAGAATCTTGAGAATTTTTTTGTTTGATGCCTCAGCCTGTCCATTACCTTGAGGATAATAGACTGAAGAGCAATGTTGAGTAATGTGAAACTGTTCACAGAGGTCATCAATGTCTTGGTTTTTAAATTGGCCCCCATTGTCTGTGACAATTGAAGAGGGTATCCCATATCTACAAATAATGTAGTTCAGAATGAACATAGCCACATGTTTGCCAGTGGCTTTGATTAGCGGCACGGCTTTGACCCACTTTGTGAAATACTCAGTGGCCATAATGATAAACTTGTGTCCATTTGAAGAGTTGGGATATATCTGTCCAACCAAGTCAAAGGCCCATTGCTAGAATGGCCAATGTGTTATAAAAGGTATGAGTTCTCTGGCAAGAGCATGGATGAGGTTTCCATGTGTCTGGAATTTAAGACATGCTTTGAAAAATTGAATAGCATCTTTCTCCATGGTAGGCCAATAATAGCCTACTCTGAGCAGTTTTTTAGCTAATGAAAAGTCATTCAAGTGTGATCCACATACACCTTCATGGACATCTTTTAAAGCTAGATCAGACTCTTCTAGTTCTAAACACCGAAGAAGTGTTCCATCAAGACTGCATCGATATAGGTTGTTAGTAATGTGGACGTAATGCGATGTTGTCCTAATCAGGGATCTTTTCTCATTTCTAGATAGATTGGCGGGAATGGTTTGGTCAGAAAGATAGGCAATGATATTGGCATATCGGGATTGATCTAGGGTATTTAAGGCACATATTACCTGGTATTTAGGATTGGCAAAGGTGGGATAGGATATTTCTTCCACCAAGAAGTCATAGCGGAATTGATGCTCCTCTAGTTGTAACATGGATGCTAAGGTAGCCATAGCATCTGTAGCTTTATTCTCTGATCTTGGTATCTGCTGGACGGTGACGAAGACAAAGTATTTCTTCAAATCATCAACTAGTTTCTTGTATGGCATCAACTTTTCATCTCTTGTTTAATATTCCCCATTGATTTGATTGATAACTAATTGGGAGTCACTATGTATGTGTAACTCGATGATCTTCCATTCCATGGCGAGTTTGAGGCCATTGACCAAGGCTTCATATTCTAAAATATTGTTGGTGCATGGAAACATTAATTTGTAAGATTTGGGAATCTTATATCCTTGTGGAGTAATGAAGAGAACCCCTACTCCAGATCCTTGTTGAGTAAATGAATCGTCAAAGTACATCTTCCATGGATGTTCAGTGAGATGCATGATTGTTTCATCAGGAAATTCAATTAGTAATGATGCATCATCCTGGAGTGGTGAATCAGCCAATTGATCTACAAGTACCTATCATTTGATAGCTCTTTGTTCAACATACTCAATGTCAAACTCACTTAGAATGAGGACCCATTTTGCCAAGCAGCCTGTTAATGTTATTTTGCTTAATAGATACTTGAGAGGATCGATTTTAGCAATGAGCTTGACTGTGTGAGAGAGCATGTAGTGTCTCAATTTTTGTGATGCGAAGACAACTACTAAGCATGCTTTCTCAATAATGCTATAATTGAGCTCATAAGCGACTAAAGTTCTACTAATGTAGTAGATAGCTCGCTCTTTATTTGTTTCATCCTCTTGTGCTAGCAACACTCCTAGGGATGTAGCTGTAGCTAAAATGTATAGGAGTAAGGGATTTCCTTGAATAGGAGCCATAAGAATAGGTGGAGCAGCCAGGTATCCCTTTAATTCTCTGAAGTTGGCTTCACAGTGTTCATCCCAGTTGAACGCAACCCCTTTATGTAGTAGCTTAGTAAAGGGTTGTGCCTTATCGACAAGTTGGGACATAAATCTCCTGATAGATTGGAGTCTCCCTTGTAGTGTCCTCATTTGATTGATATTACATGGAGGAGTCATCTCTCGAATAGCATTTACCTTTGTCGGATCTACCTCGATTCCCTTTGCCGATACTATGAATCCTAGGAGCTTTCCTGATTGAACCCCAAAGGCACATTTCTTTGGATTGAGCCTAAGTTGGAACTGTTCCATTCGATCCAATATATTTCCTAAATTAGCAATATGAGTACCTCTTTCTTTGCATTTAGCCAGTGTGTCATCGACATAGTCCTCCATGTTTTTGTGCATCATGTCATGGAATATTGGTGTCATAGCTCTCTGATATGTTGCTCTGGCATTCTTTAGCCCAAATGGCATGATGTTCCAACAAAATGTGCCCCATGCACATGTGAATGCAGTTTTCTCTTGATCCTCAGGGGTGATCTTGATTTGATTATAACCTAAGAATCCATCCATTAATGAATACATCTGGTAGCCAGCTGTAAGGTCTATGATCATGTCAATATTTGGTAGAGGGAAATCATCTTTCGGACATGCTTTGTTGAGGTCTCTGAAGTCCGTGCAGATCCTAATAGATTTATCAGATTTAGAAACAGGGACCACATTGGATATCCATGCTACATAGGCAATGACTCTAATGAATCCAGCTTTTAACAACTTTTCCAATTCTACTTTTACCAATAATGCAACATGAGGATGCATTTTTCTGAGTTTTTGTTTCATGGTTTTGATCCCAGGAGCTATAGATAAGTGGTACATAATGAGATTGGGATCTAGCCCTAGCATATCAGTGTAGGACCAGGCGAAGTTGATCTTTTTCTCTTTTAGGAATTCTGTGAATTGTACCTTCTCTTCTTCTAATAGGGATTATGCTAGATGAACTATCTGAGGATCATCAACAGTGCCCAAGTTCACTGGCTGTGTTGGTTCAATTAATACTGAAGATCTTTCCTGAAAGTGTTCTGGAAGGATATCAAGAATCTCATCCTTTGGCGCCTCTGAGAGGTTTTCACCATTAGATATGTCTTTTTTCTTTACTATTTTGGGATCTGATACTGCCACAAAGTGGTTTTCACTATTAGTCCGCTTTTTCTTTTTATTTTTCAATTTGTGACAAAGAAACTTGATATCCTCCTATGACATGTTCTCGCTCCTTGCATTGGTGAAAGGAAGATGAGGTTCACAAGAATTAAGGTAACAAGCTAGGGAGTGGTCATTGGGAAAGTTGAGGATAGTGGTAGGATTTGTTTCAGTCCAATCAATGAGATCTGGAAGTACCAATGTTAGGGAGTCAGATTTCGGGAAGGACGACATCGTGTTAGCATCAAAACTATTAACCGACATGACACAGTCTGTTAAGTTAATATCTTTGATGTTTAGATCAATAAGAGTAAGATCATTGTTAAAAGGATTGTTGTCAGTTATATATGGATCAAAATCTAGTGACTCGTCCGTAGATATCTCATCATCATCCCTTTGTAAAAGGAGGCTTCTTGCTTGTAGCCTATGAAATTCTTCTAGAGTTATGTATTCACCAGTGTCTCCGTCAATGATTGGAGGAAGGAACTCTTCTTTTGCTTCAGGAGGATTAGTGTCATTGAAAGGAATGTCTGGTCATTTACTAGGAGCTGAGGAAGCTGCAAACATGTGAATTGTTTCTATCCCAATTTCCCCAGAGGTATTAGATAGTCGATCCCATTCATAGTCATGAGAGTCTGTGATATCATCATCAGATCTATCCAAATATTCAGCAATGTTTATTTGATGGACCTGATTAGTGGCTTGTAGATCAAAGTGAGGTAGATCAAGAATATGTGTAATGGTGACCAATTGCCCCCAGTTAGGATGTAAATTTTGTGGCCGGGGTTCCTCTTGAGTGATTGTAGCTATAGTGTCTCCTACCTCTTGAATGGGCGGTTGTTCTAGCAAAGGAGTATGAAGATCCTGTGGTACCTCAAAACTAGGTACGTAGCATTCTCCTTGATATTTAGGATTCTCTGTACCAATATGTAGCAATCTCTCATAAAACCATGGTTCTGATACTATTTCATCTATTTTATCACTCTCTACTTTAGAAGGTGGACTCTTTTTTGAAGTAGGTTTGTTGGATTGAGTATTAAAGCCCAGTCCTATTTTATCTTTGTTGAGGTGGAACTCCATGGGTATGGGTTCAATGATCTCTCGTCCTGTGTCATTTAGAGGTCCTTTTCCTTTGTATCCCATTTGTTTAAGGAAATCATATCCCTTTCCATATTGTTCTGGAGATATCTTTACATGTTTGACCTCAGAGTCCACTGGTTCTTCTTTGTAAATCTAGTTCAAGACTGCCTACTCTTCTATGTCATCTAAAGAAGACGTGGATGCCTTTATCATACCAGTAGCCTTGTGTACTTCTAGCTTTTTGACTGCAAGAGGTGTGAATGTTGATGACGGTTTTCCATAGGATCTCAGTGATATTGGAAGTTCTATTAGTGAAGGAGTCAGGTCCAATTTGTATTCTCCCATACCTATTTCTTGAAGTTTCAATGTTTTTCTAAAGCCCTTCATGACCATGTCTTTGGTAGTTTCATGAGTAACTGCGTCCATAGCCTCCTTGTTATGGGGGATCATGCTACCTGCTTTGATATTGTTGCAAGTGTAGTTGGCATCCATAGGAATTGTCACCTCTATCCCATTATGTGGGAACTTGATGCATTGATGATAAGTGGACGGTACAACTTGCATCTCGTGAATCCATGGTCTCCCTAGTAGAATGTTGTAGGCTAGTGGTAGATCTAGAACTTGACATATAACATCTCTTTCAATCGGTCCAACTCTGATGGGTAGACAAATAATACCTTTGGAGGATCTTTCTTCCTCATCATATTCTTTAATGGTTATCTTATTTCTAGAGTCAATTGTTTACTCTGAGAGGCCTAGCCTCCTGACAAGATCTAGTGTACAGATATTCAATCTGGCGCCTCCATCTATCAACACGCGTCTAACATGGGATTTATGAATAAGAACTTCGATATGGAGGGGTTGATTGTGTGGATGGGTCAATGACTTGTCATCCTCCTCAGAAAAGGTGAGGTAATGTGGTGTTGAGATGTGATTGACCATCGCTTAGAATTTATCTATATCTATATCCTTTGGAACATTAGCAGCATGTAGAGCTTGTTCTAGGATTTCTCTATGCACCGTGGATATTTTGAGCAATTTGAAGATGGAAATTTTGGCAGCAGTTCTTTGCAATTTGTCCACCAAGTCATATTTTTCTCCAGGGATAGTGACCACATGTTTTTCTCCTGGTTTAGGAATAGTGACAATAGGAACCTTGGGTGTGGATGTCGGTTTTAGAGGTCCCTTGATCGTAACCTGTGCTTGGCTCTGGGTTACAGCGTTTGTGGAGGATGAGGCTCCTTTGATTGTGATCATGTTGACAGATTCATTTTTAATGCTGAGCATATTGATCACATTGTCACTCTTGGAATAGGTGTAGTTTATCTCATTACCTTT
>MU228411.1:622455-644624 GCA_018584345.1 Thuja plicata | reverse complement strand
GGTAGAAGTGGTTGAGATAGGTTAGGTTGGGGTTTGAGGGAATATTAATAAATGAAATAAACTTATTTAATTTATTTAGAAATATAGGAATTAATTATTTAAACAATGAAATTGCTTTTTAATAATTTAGGGGACTATAGCCATTTTAATTAAATTAAATTAAATAGGCTAGGGGAATGGGTTAATTTGCAAGTGGATAATTGATTTAGGGATTTATTTAATTCCTTTATAATTAAATACTATAGCCATATTTTATTTTAATTTGATGTGATTGGTCGAAATTGATTTGAATTGTATGGCTATAATAGTTAATATAAATCAGTGACAAAAATCACCTAGGATATTAAATTGATTTGAAGAATTATGCCAAGCAGTAACAGGGTCGTTTGGACATAATCAAGGGTATGATCACACTTAGGGCAAATAGGGTCCATAGTTGGAACAGACCAAATTCTGGTGGTTACAAATAGAAGTACTGGAAAGACACCTTTTGAGATTGTTTAGGGCACACAATCGAGATGTATATCAGACTTGAGAGATATTGTAGGAGAAGAAAAGAAAAGTGATGAAGGAGAGAATTTTGCTGAGTTTATGAAGACATTACATGAAGATGTAAAACATAAGTTGGAGAAAAGTAATCAGAAATACAAGGATAGTGCAGATAAATCAAGAAGACATAAGATTTTTGAAGTTGGTGATGCAGTTATGGTTAATTTCAAGAAAGGCAAATTTCATGTTGGAACATATGGTAAATTGAAAATGAAGAAATGTGGTCCTTGCAAGATATTGAGAAGATTTGACAGTGGAAATTCATATGAAGTAGAATTAACTGAGGACATGGATATATCACCTATATTCAATATTTCTTATTTGTATGAATATCATGAACCTGAAGAAGAAGTTACAGTACCAAGTGATTATCCTAAGAAACAAATGGAAGAAGTTGAGCAGATTTTGAAACATAGAGTTGGCAAAAGTACAAAAGGAAATAATTACATGGAGTATTTGATAAAATTGAAGAACATGTCGATTGAGGACTCATCTTGGATTTCTCAATCTGAGTTGGTTTCAATTTAGGTTGGACCTGACACATGATTCGAAGAATCATTTCTTTTAACCCCGGGTGTCTGATGTAGGAGCATTTTGGGTTCTTTGGCAATCCTGATCAACCAAAAATATATATTTTTTGGTTTAGTAGCTTGTTGGAGGTTGCTCGGTAACTACTTTTGTTCGCTTGGTTGAAGATTTGTTTGTTCTCTACTCAGGCTCGGTTACTTGTTTCTGTCTTGCTTTACCGACGGGTCTCGGTAGTTGTTTGGCTACTCGATGGGTTTTCAGTGACTGGTCTCTGTGCTCGGTTGGCTTTCTTATCGAGTTGTGTTTTTGAAGTTGGATCTTCTGGCCGACTTCTACATTTAATTTACTTAGCGTACTTAATGTTGGGATCTCTCATTCGGATGTGTGTAGACCTAAATCTGGGTCTTTTCTATTTCCTATGTTGGATCTGTAGGATCTGAGTGCCGACCTCTTTGGTGGACTCTTATATATATTTGGTTTTCTGTTCTTAGATTATGGTCGGAATTGAGAGCATCAGTTTGGATAGAAGATAGTATTAGTAGATTCAAATCGCAGGTCTATGACCTCGCATGTATGAAATTTTTTGTGTAAACATATGAATGTATATGGCCGAAACCAGGAAGGACTTACAACCCAGCATGTAAAATGTTTGATGAAATAATATAAGTTACATGTTATGTTGTTTTCTTCTCTACCTTTACGTGTTAAAGCTTCCGTGTTGTGTTATGCAAGCTGGTTTGGTAGCTAGGAGTGCCTTTGGCCCTAGTTACTAATGGTACTTGCATCAATGCATTTGTGGCTGTCATAAGATAGGCATGATTTACAAAACCGATCCTAGATCATTTAAATTATCGACACCATTCAATCTTGGCTCATTATCATTGAATTGATCTTCTTAAAAGTATAACTAAAGAGACCTTAACCTTCTCAATTCAAAAAATTGTGCATTTATGGCTGCCAAAAGACATGCATGATTTAGAAAACCTATCCTAGATCATTTAAATCATCAAAACCATTCAATCATGGTTCATTATCATTGAATTGATTTTCTTAGAAGTCCAACTAAAGAGAATTTAACCTTCTCAATTCAACAGATCGTGCATTTGTGGCCACCAGATAGGAATAGTTTACTAAACTATTCCTAGATCCTTCAAACAGTAAAATAATTCAATCTTGGTTCATTATCATTGAATTGGTCTACTTAGAAGCCTAACTAAAGAGAACTTGACCTTCTCAATTCAATAGATTGTGCATTTGTGGTTGTCAGATAGGCATGATTTACAAAACTGATCCTATATCATTTAAATGATCAAAATCATTCAATCCTAATTTATTATCATTAAATTGATCTACTTAAAGATCTAACTAAAGAGAACTTGACCCGCTCAATTCAATAGATTGCCCATGTGTGGCTCTCAAAAGACATGCATGATTTAAAAAATGGACCCTACATCATTTAAATCATCAAAGTCGTGCTAGACATGTTCTCCAAGGCTTAGTAAATGAATCTACTATGTGTGTATTACAATCCCACTTCATCATTACTAAATGAATCTACTAGGTGTGTACTCAATTCAATAGATTTCCCATTTGTGGCTCTCAAAAGACATGCATGATTCACAAAATCGACCCTACATCATTTAAAACATCAAAGTCATGCTACACATGTTCTCCAAGGCTTAGTGAATGAATCTACTAGGTGTGTATTTCAATCCCACTTCATCGTTAGTGAATGAATCTACCAGGTATATACTTGAGGAGAACTTGTCCTTCTCCATTCTAACAATTTGCCCATTTGTGGCTCTCAAAAGACATGCATGATTTACAAAATCGAGCCTACATCATTTAAAATATCAAAGTCATGCTAGACATGTTCTCCAAGGCTTAGCGAATGAATCTACTAGGTGTGTATTTCAATCCCACTTCATCATTAGTGAATGAATCTACCATGTCTGTACTTGAGAAGAACTTGTCCCTCTCCATTCTAACAATTTGCCCATTTGTGGCTCTTAAAAGACATGCATGATTTACAAAATCGACCCTACATGATTTAAAACATCAAAGTCATACTAGACATGTTCTCCAAGAGTTAGCGAATGAATCTACTAGGTGTGTATTTCACTCCCACTTCATCGTTAGTGAATGAATCTACCGGGTGTGTAATCGAGGAGAACTTGTCCCTCTCAAATCTAACAATTCGCCCATTTGTGGCAGTCAAACCGATGGGCTTGATCAACAAAACCGAAATTCACAGCTGGTTTTCACCATAGCAAACAAAATCTAGATTCCAAGGCAGCGTTTTCTTGTTTGACCGTCGGCAGATAGGGAGGTGGTCCAGGGCTTTGTTCCTATTTGGGGTGAAGTGCAATGCATAACATACGGCGGGGCCCAGGAGCGGCAGCAAACGGACGAACGAACGTGTCAAGCAGACGTTAAGAGACAGAAAGGTGCGGTGTGGGTCCGGGAAAGGCAAGCGGTTTGGCGGCAGGCAGGAGGTCACATGGGCCACGCACCATGTGACGTCACGGGAGTCGTTGTCACCCGTGCCAGCGAGTGCATGAACAACTTGGCATTATTAACTCCATTATGTTCTCTTGGATTCCTACAATTATTTTTCATTTATTAACCATTTTGTTGCTTTCTATAATAATCCAATTATTATTATTATTAATCTGCCCTAGAGCATGTCGGAATTCGTTACTGGGAAAGGGACTCCCCTCTCCTCTCTACGTGCGCTACACGCATTCTTTTTTCCTTTTATTTTTCTACTTCATATTATTATTATAGTATTTTGTTATTATTATAGTATTTTGTGCTTTGCAAATACAACAACTTGGACATAATAATTAATGCATAATGTTTTAAATATAACTATTACAGCATATTGTTGCCTTAAAAGAGGATTGGCAATTGGGAATTGCAATGATTTTTGTTTTGTTTCCATGAATGGGAATTAGTGGTGATGGATGCCACATTGGCAGGATACCCACTTGTAGACAATCCAAACCTTTCATTACCTCACTATTGGGTAATCGTGTGTGTTTTCATCCAACACTACATCTCGTCAATTGTGTGTCAGGCTTAATTTTTTTCACTAATATTGGATTTTATATTGAAATGTATCAAAGATCTCAGGAAGCACATTTTTAGAAACCTAAAATCAACCATTACAATTTGTTTGATTTATCCCTTTTTATTTAACTATCCATTTCACTCTATTGATTGAATAATTTGTAATTATTTAATTAATTGTTGATCATTCTTCTATTTCATAACCAGCCCTCTTGGGTAATCTATTTAATTTACCTATTCAACTACATCCCTTAGCCCTTCACCCTTCATCTATTAAATGAAATAAATTCTCTTATATGTTTAATATAATTTATTTATCTTCTTTGTCTTCCAAATGAAATTAAAATCAATTTTTATTCCTTCCCCTTTCTCTCTCCAAATGTCAAATCAGCCTACCTTTCCATTTGCACCTTAATCATATACCTAATCTAGTTAATTACTCCCTAACTATTTGTACATTCCTAATCAAACCTTTGTTGAACAACTAGAAAACTGAGAGGGTGGCAGGTGAATCAACATTCTCGAAAACAATATCACAAAATTACTATTTTACGCATCCACATTAAATGTACTTAATTGCATATGAAGGAAAGAAGCAATCAACTTTGAAGTAGAAACATCATCCAATACAATAAATATAAGAAGAGGTCAGATTTTTATAATGGAAACCCATTAGGGAAAAACCACAAAGAGGGTTAACTCTCATATAACATAACTAGTTATAATATATTACAAATGTTGCTCACTGCAAGGCTTACTGTCTAAGTGGCCTCCGCTTTTTATGCGTTCAGACAGTTGGTGGCGCCGTCACCATAACTCCCCATTTATTGCATAGACACGTGACGTCCACATGGGCCTGACGGCTCACTTTTCGCTCACATCTTCCAACGGTTAGTTTTCTGGACCCCGGGTCTTTTGTCTTCACCAGCCCACATCTTACTCTCGTTAAGTATGCTGGAAACCTCGGGCCCGGATAGGGGTTAATTTTCTAAGTTTGCATTACATATATACTTCTGAGGATTTTTGAACCTAAACTAACTTTTCAGGAAAAGAACGTGCCTCGGTGGTAAGATCTCTGGATTCTCGAATATTATTTATCTATGAATTCTAATGGTCGCCTTGCCTTGCAGGTTTTCAAAGCAACATACCTTCATTATGTCTGAGGCTTCCGCATCTTCACCACCCGGGAGTCCAAAACTTCCCTCCACGGCGGTCACCAGGGCAGCCGTCAGGTCCAAAATTGAGAGGGCCTTAGAAAAATTGCCTCTCAGCATGAAGTACCTGAGGGACAATACCGTTATAGGATCAAAGATTGAGTCCCAAGTTCAGTTAATTACCGACACCAACGTCAGAATGTGGGCCGAGATGCAGACCCTGGTCAAGATAATGTTCATTCAGCGACAGTCTGGGGATCCGCTGGCGATCAACATCGGGGATTCTGGGATTCTGAAGGCCGCCTGTTTCCCATGCTTGGTGCAGGCCCTGGAGCTCATTCTCACACTTACAGCACATTACAACTCTTCCATCTGGGCCGTCATGCTCGCAGCCCTGGTCCCGAACGGATATCCCACCCCCATGGTGTCTCTTGACGCCGCTACTTTTTGGGTAGGTTTGGGGATTCCTCAGTTTGATAACCCAGCTATCATTACCAGATCTGATGCCTTAGAGCAATTTCAGCAGCTGGAGGTCGCAGCCCGACAATACATGAACAACCATTGGCTCAAGACTCCGAAGAGGGAGCCCAAGAAAATGAAATTAGAGATCCCCCAGTCTGAGTTTAAAGAAAGTATCTAGATGGGGATGATAGCACTATGTCGGATCTTCGGGCAACCCCATGCCCGAGAGTTCTCAGGGTGGATGTACTACTTTTTTCTTGGCATCACCACCGGCGGGGAATACTTTGATTGGGCTGCCATTATCTCTAACTATGTAGATTCTCAGTTCCTTCAGGTGGCCCAAAAGTGCAAATTCTATATGACTTCTTATGTTCTCTGGGCCTTAGCGCAACAATGACCTGTCACCAACGGGCTACTCACATCAGGTGTACTTGGGATCGGTCTGGGTCAGAAGGCTCCCTGGGATTATTTCCCCCAAATTCAATGGGAGGCTAGTTTCCCCAATTTCTATCGGGTGAATGACACCTTCATCTACTACAACTTGCTCACGCCTACCCGGGATGCAGGGTACCGCCTCTCCAAAGAGGCAATGGATCTGGTCAGAAGTTATGGCCATTACTACATCCAATTCCAGAAACATACTTACATAAGGATAATCGGCTTCTCCGGGAAGCCTTACTTGTTGCCCAAACATTGTGGGAACAAGATAATTCTCTTATAATATTGCAGACAACTGCTGGAGTTGCACGCCTTATATGCTTTAAAGAAGGTGACAAATGTTCCATTCCCAATCACTTGTGGGAATTACTCATGTAGTCTAGCCGCAGCCAAGGAGGCAGACGGCGAACTCAAGAGTTTGAACTTGACAAAATTTTATCTAGCGCAGAAGAACTTTGATCCGCTTGGCAAAATTGCATTGGCACTTCCCTGGGCATCAGAGCCCCACCGATACCACATGGAGAAATTCTAGGAATATTGCCAGGATGATGTCGAAGTCCAGAGCCGGCATTACGTCTGGATGACTATGGGGATGATGGAAAGGTTGAAGCTCTAGAAATTTCTAAATGACTTCTCAGACGCGAGACCCATAATAGATCCCTAGTACAGGCAAAGGGGATTGACATGATGGCCCTCCCACCAGTAGACTGGAATGCCTAGAAGGGGCCTACCATTGAGGAAATCACTTGCAACATGGTCAAGCACAACCACGAATACTTTAAGAGAGTATGCCTCGGGAGTACCCGCAGGGCTAGCCTAATGGTACAAAAGCTGACTTCCGGGGCCGGAACCTTTTCACAGGGAGAGGATAGGGGAAAAAGAATAATGGAAAATCCAACTCTACAGGAGACCCCCATAAAATAACAAGTGAAAAAATCGATAGTGGCCTCCCAACAGATGAGGGAGAAATTAATCACGCGATTGGCCACTTCGGTGCTCATGACCGGACCTGTCCATCCTCTCTCTTCCCCTTCACTAGCAGCATTAATGGTCAGGGTGACAGGAATGGATCTAGAAGAGGAGCCGACAGCCCTAAGAGACGTAGGGCCTCCTTTAGTTACCAGACAAAAGAAAAGGCTCAACCAAAGCCAAAGACAGAACTGAAGCTTGTGATGCCGCAAATCCCACAAGTAGAAATTGTTTCTTCTGATTCTTCAGAGCCGGAGAAAGAACCAGAGCACACTCATGTCCTAGAAAATCCTCCCCCGAAAGAAGAATTTGATGATGTATTTAGAACTGACGAGTTTGGGAATTTGCAGGGAGACATCGTATAGCTGGAGGCGAAAATCCCAGAGCAGGAGGAAGATCTAGAATAGGAACGTGCGCAAGAGCAGGAGGTACAAATGGAAGAAGAAAAGAGGACAGAGAAAGAGATTTCCTCCAAAGTCCCAGAAGTATAGGATGTGGTAGTTTCAAGCCAACAGAAGAAAAATGAACAAATGGCATCAGTTGGGGAAACCGGACCCACAAGAACAACTGTGACCCCAACCGCTGTGTTCCAGACGCCACTCTCAAAGGTGACATTTGGGGAGGTAATCACTGTGGTCCAAACGTTGAATCTTGGCCCATTGCCTCCCCCACTACCAAGGATGTACCAATAGAAGAAGACACCCCAGCAATAGAGGCTGAGGAAGAACATCAACAGGAAGAAGAAGAAAACCCTGGGAGAACCAATGAGGACCCAAATATTGCCAAGGATATAGACGTCGGGGTAAAGGACACAGGTATCACCGGGGCAAACATCGTCGGTGAGTCGAAAGATACAAAGGAGTTAGATGAGACTCATACTATGGACATGAAAAAAAAGAAAAAAAAAAAAAGGAAAAACAAAGACAAAAGACACAACACAAAAAGGGTAAGTACTAAAAACAAGACTCCAAATTAACTAGTGAAAAATACCTCAACCAAAAATGTTCCATCCACTAATATCATATTTGGAAAGTTATTGAAAGAGCATAAGTGATCACATAGAAAGGGAAAAAAACAATACCAACTCCATGATCTAACCCACTAGCATAGCCATGAGATCATGAAAAGAGACTTGAGAGACCATGAATCTGACAAGCTAGCAAATTGTGTTATGATAGGTGATCCATGGGAGGAGAAGAGAGATAGGGTAGTGAGTAGAGAGGCTAGAAAATTGTATTATGCTAGTTACACCCATCTCAAAGAGAGAGAAAGGAGAATTGATAGACATGAAAATTGTGATATGCTAGTCAATTCTACCTTGAAATATTTGTGCATGGAGGTGGCTTTGAACATGTTTTGTGCACAAGGGAAGCTTAAATTTTTTTTGCACACTCAGGTAGCCTAAAAATGTTTTTTTGTGCACTGGGGCGGCTTAGGGATCTATCTTATGGATCCTTAAATAAAAATTTGCATATACTGTATGTGTACCAATATTTCACCTAAGTCTGCTAATGATATTTTCCTTAGCTTATTTTATTTTCCCCTTAGCAGATTTTATTTTGAAGGAGAAGTGAGCGTAGTACCACTTATCAGCATGATGTTGTTTGGAAGTAGATTTCTTCTTTTGTTTCACTGAAGGCCCCACTTGATCACAACATGTCCTTCGAGTTCTCACAACATATATTTTTCATCATTGATCCTGGGCTTATCCTAAGTCTTACACATGGATGTCTCGCGGGATTTTGAAGATGTTTCTTTTTAACAAAGTGTCAGCTTCAGTGCTAGTGTGTCACGTGTCACTTCCTTTGTATCAGAGATACTTTTGTATGGTGGGCCCTACAATTTTCTAAAGGTGATACACGTGTTTCTCTTGCACGAGTTTTGGGAAGTAAATTTTTTGGTTCAAAGGAGTTTCAATGCCAGTTTGCCACGTGTCTCTCTATTGTAACCAAGTGTTTCCACACGTCCAACGTCTGTGAGATCGGTTTGTTTTCTATTGTGCGAGTGTTGTTGCAAAGAAGAAAAAATTGATATAATTTTAACTAATAGACCAAGCACCACTTGTCACATTTCTAGGCCAGAAATGGATGTTTCTTTTTCTTAGTTTCTTGGAGTTGGCCATGCACTACAATTTTTGAACTGTTTGATGTTGGATGTAATCATGGTTGTTCTCTCAGCTAGTATATATGGCTAGAGTTTGTAAAATGTAGAGGAATTTTACTTTTATCAAAAAACTATTTTGAAAGCCTTTGTAATGTGCTTCTGAATTGTCAATATATCAACCATGTTAATCAACACTTTGGTCTTTTTGCGATTCTTCTATCTCATGAATGTTTGCTATGCTGTTATTAAATTCAGTATCTGCATATGTTAATTCTATTGAGTGGATTATGATATCATCTTCTCTATTTTTTAATAGTCATTATGTAATTTGCTTTATGTATGAATAATGGTTCTTAGATATGTGATTGTTACGAATTCATATAGAATCTAGGTTTTCTACCTTGATATTCCATCTTTCAGAATAGCTTGTGCATTGGGTTTGATTAGGTATTCTAAAGTTTGGCGTATCACCTTAGTAGTTTAGCATACTTCTTCCCTTTTCCACTCAACATGAAATGAAGAGTCGACTTCTAAAATTATTGAGGTTTCTTAGTGAAAAGAACTAGGTCCCACATTCACTAAAGATTCCCATAGGTCGTTACACCTAGGAGAAATTTTTGGTGTGAATATTTATTTTTTGGCACACCTGGTGGGACACAACAAACTTAGTTTGAAGTTTGAGTGGTTGTATGAGATACAAACCATTCACTAGGTTTCAAACTACGTTTGGAGCATATTTTTTTGTCCCTCCATTATATTTTGGGAGCTATAGAAGTCAATATGCATGTCAATAAAATCAACCATAGGTTCAAGCTTTAAAAAACTACAGATGGCGCGACATCCTCCTAGGAATTTTGTGGCCTAGAATACTTGAAGTCCTCTAGTTCCCCCTACCCCTCCAGTTGTGTAGGGGTAGATTTCCACTTCAACACTTAAATGTCTACCCAAGTTTCCTGGACAAGACTTCAAGACTCTAGGAGAGCATCTATAGGATGTAGCAGAGGTCTGTACACTACACCATATAACAGATCAAGACATGGATCTAAGGATTTTGGCATCATATTTTAAAGAAAAGGCTCAAAATTGGTACCACTCTCTTCTGACCAAATCTATTAATAATTGGGATGAGTTGGGAAATTGTTTTTATGTGACCTTTTTAGACAAGGGAGACAAATCCTCATTACTCAAGTAGTTGATCACTATCAAGAGGGCTCTTCAAGAATCCATTACATATTTTAACATCATTTTAAAGAAAAGTTGGCCTAGAATCCCTGCTTCTGCATGACCTCCTAGTGATATGGCTTACCTCTTTTATCTTAAAGATTTTAACCCTAGCATATCTTTGATGATTCAGTCTATGGGCGGACATACTTTATCCGATGCTTATGTAATTGTTTTGAGGGTAGAGAATAGCCTTATAGATGAAGGACAACTTCCACCTAGACCTATCATGCTTGTCTTCCTAGATTTGCAAGCTTATCCCCTTCCAATTGAGGCCAACCCAAGTCTTTTGCCTATTCTCCAATTGCATTATTACTACCAAAATGTGCAATCTAATACCTCAATGGCTCAGCCTAATAATGCAGAGGCTCCTTCTGCACTTGCATCTGAGGTAAGTGACATAAAGAACCTACTACTGACTTTCTCAAATGAGATCATCAACCTGGAGAGGCAATGATCTTCCTCTTCTAAGCCTCCTTACCAGAACTATCAGTCTAGGACACCTAATTATCAAAACAACAAGAACTATGGAGGCTCAAACTTTGTCCATCCCAAAGAAAATAACCATTTGGTTACTGTTTCTTCACCTCTGCAAGGTTTTCATTGAGTCTGAATAGAGATATGGTCCCTAACTAGAAAATCTTGGCAGATGATAGTTTTTGAAACAAATTTGACAGAGTTTTGACATAGTTTCGACAGATTTGAAGTTTTAGACAAGACAAGATAGGAAAATATCCAAAGTTTACAGTTTTCCAGATCATTTGATTATTACTTTTGTTTTTTTTGTTTCAGTAAACACTCATGCAAAAGACATCATGGATATTTTTTGTTGTAAAATATAATAATAGACACACCACAATCCTAGGTATGCCAGGGCAATATTTGTTGAATTCCCACTTGAACCGAAGTTCAGCCACGCCTAGTCATAGTGGAAAAATTAGAATCTTGAAGGCACGGGCTCCTCCTTACATGTGCACTCACTTCTCAGGCACACCAAGCTTTGAATCCAAAGAGAATTACTTCCCAAAGGACTATTGTCTCTACTAAGAGCTGTAAAAATGTGGGATGTCTTCGTCGGTCTCTGACCTTCCATGCCAACAGATAGAGGGTTTTTGGTCACTAAAACAAAGTTTGTAGTCAAGGGCATTTGTTCAGGTGGTTGTGATCAAGTCATTTTCCCAATAAAGGGGGCTCTCCCAATCCTTTCAAAGCAAGGCATTCACCTTAACAATGTAGGGACTTTAACGCACCACTAGGGTACTGGAGGAGATTTTGGTTGCGACAACGAATTCACACCTATCCATTGTGAGATTAATCATAATGGCATTTTTTATATACCGGTTCAGAAGGGATTGGCTTTATCCTATTACCGGTTGGGAAATCCACTCTGACTGCCTCTATTAAAGAACTTGGGAGGTAGCCACTCTAGAAGAATCATATGAATTTCTCTTACACCCAAGATCCATAAAGGCGAGGGGAGAGGATACGTTCATATAATTCTTAGGAATTACAAACTAGAAGACACTTCAATCATGGAAGACAATGATTCATTTTAAGAACCAACCAAAGTGTGTTCTAACTACTAAGAAAAAAAGACATGAGAGTTTTGTGAAAACACTTATGTCTTCAACATGCATCCTCCAGTAAATACGTTAGTAGTTTGTAATTACCTTCTTCATTTCAGCATCCTGCAAACCACCGTTAAGCTATTCCAAAAGTAAAATCAGAGAAACACAAATGTTAGGAAATAGCAGATGGTTAGAAAACTGAGATAATAAATAGAAAATAAAGGTCTCTGGTGTCAAATTTTGCGTGATGATTCTCATAGTCTCACGTGAAGAAGTACAGACAAAGCTGCGAAGAACTAGAAAGTTCGTGCGAGGCACTGTTAAATTTTGTGCGAAATATTTGACAAAGACGTACGGACGAAGCATAAAAATTAAAAGAAGTGCAATAAAATGAGGTCAAAAAATGATTTTACGGCCCTGCGGTGGGCGCCATAAATGTATATGTTAAATTTGGCCTTCTTATTCAACCATACACTTCAACATAGTCCTTGTTCATCAGCCACATACAGAAGTGAATATGAGTTATTCATCATGCATGCCTATATGATTCGACCTGTTGCCTTCTATCCAGATGGGGTTTTGAATGACTCTCAGAATGAGAGTCTCACAACCTAGACCAATCCAAGAACGAAGGATTTTTCTTCATGAATGCAATGTAATGTAATGCAAGATTAATCTAAGAACATGAAAGATGCAAGATTAATCTAAATGAAATTAAACTAAGAGATGATAAGAAATATGAGATTAATCTAAGAAAATGAAGCTATTCTATTGCAAATGAGCTTAATTGAAATGAGATGATGAATTTGTAAATGCAGTAGCAATTCTTTATTTTAACAATGCATATTCTTGAATAAAAAATGGGAGTTCTTTTATAGACTGAGAGTCTGCTCAGAATAGAAAGTTTCCTTTTCAATTAAAACAGATAAAAAAGCCAGTTTAGATTAGCAAGTTTTCTTTAAAAGAAAACAATGAATTGTTTTCTCTTTGATTTTAACTGTTTTCTTTTTTCTTTTAACTGTTTTCTTTCTCTTTAAAGCATAGTTAATTCAAAGTTTCTATTTCTGAATAGGAGAGAATATTTTTGAGAGAATATTTAATTAAATAAATAGAATATGACCTCATAAATGTGTTTTCTCAGTTATCTGAATAATTAAATTCAATTATTGAAATGAGGATATTTATTTAATAATTAAATATTATTTAATTCATTTTTATGTGTTTTAGCTAAAAGGGGTGAATTTAATTTAATTAAAGTGCTAGGAGTTTATAATTAAATTAATTCAATCGTAGGGTTTATTTAGCTAATTGATTGATATTTAGGAATTAAATATAATGTATGATTAATGCAGATTTAGAATTTTATGCATTTGACACTTAGGTCGAGTAGAGTCAGTCAAAACTCTGAATTGCCTAGTACAATAAAACTTTGATGATCCAGAAGAATGACAAATGCAACAAAATTGGTTAGGGTTGCAAGATGCCAATTTTGGGGTGTTACAGATACTAGTTACTACAAATTATTTTGAAAAATGGATAGAAGTAATTCCTACAAAGAAGGTAACTAGTAAAGTGGTCAGTGATTTTCTGATGGAAAACATTATGACTAGATTTGGTGTTCCTACAAAATTGGTAATCGACAATGCTATGTGCTTCAGATCATATGAACTTAAGGATTTTTGTGATCAGTATGGGATTATGATGTCATATTCTTCCCCATATCATCCTCAATCCAATGGCCAAGCAGAATCTAGTAATAAGAGCATATTGAAAATCTTGAAAAAGACCCTTGAGAAGAATAAAAGAGCTTGGCATACAAAACTGAAACTTGCTCTATGGGCTGACATGATTACAGTAAAAAAAGAAAAAGGTAAGTCTCCTTTTGAGCTAGTATATGGTATGCAATCTAGAATGCCCATGAATAATTTTCTTCCAGTATATAAGTATATTCAGGAAGAGGAGCTAAATGTTTCTAAACCAATGCAGGATAGGATGATCCATTTAGCAAAATTGGATGAAGTCAGAAAAGATAGTCAAAAGGAGAACATTAATTTATAGCACAAAATGAAATATTTGTTTGATAGAAGAGAAAGTAACAAAATGTTTTAGCCTGATGATTTAATACTTCAGTGGAATGTAAGGGCTAAAGACAAAGGAAAGCAAAAGAAATTTGAATCCTTATGGTTAGGTCCCTTTTTTATTCATCAAAGTTTTGTAAAATATTTGTATCTATTGAAAAATATGGAGGGAGAGGTATTTGAATTTCCAGTGCATGGATAATTCTAGAAACCTTTCTTCAGTTAAAAATTTGATTTCCATGCACAGTAGTTATGTATTATATGTATAGGTGTGTTTGTTTTTGTCGTGTCTTTGCTTTCTGTAGTAGGTTAGTAAGTGTGGTCTACCTCGCAGAGATCTGTGGTTCTTTCTATAAAATTTTATTTAAGTGTCCTTAGATAGAGCCACTGTTGGTTGTATTTCTAGTTTTGAAATCTTGCTATAAAAAATTTTGAGTTCCTAGTCAAATTCTTGCTTAGAAGGTCAAATTCTTGTCTAGTGCTCTCAAATTTTCCCTCAAATGATGAACTCTGAGCCTTAAAATCAGTAAGAAGGGTAACCACCCTAATTTGATCTGCTCTGATCATAGACCCTATTTTCCCTAAGTGTGATCATACCCCTAATTATGTCAAGACAATTCTTCAATTTATTGGCATAATTTATTTATATCAAATTTAATCTCCTAAGTTATTTAATCACTAAATTACATTAATTGCCTTAGCCAATTAAATCAAATCAATTCAATTCAATCAAAACAAATCAAAAACATGGCTAAAGTAATTAATTAAAAGGAATTAAATAAATCTTAATTACAACTCCATTTACAAAAGGGAAAGTCAAATCCCTAACCAATGAGAGTTAAATCACTTGGATCACCTCACATGGATTACTAAAGATTCAATCTCCACCTCTCTTCCACTTTCAATCCTAATCTCTCATTCACCAAATTCTTCTATAAATTGAATGAATTTTAAGCTCAATGGGCCCCTAATTCTTAATTGTTGAAAGTAAACTTATGCTACAAATATTATTAGAAATCTTTATCCATTTTAGCTCTCATTTTCATAGCATTCTTATAATCTTTCATTTTGGAGCTATTAAAATAAACATTTCTTGAGCATTTAGATTAAAATCATTCAAATATTCCATTCTAAATTGTATATGTCACTGATTAATGCATAATCTAAGGGTAATTATAGCATTCTTCACACTCTTCTTAGATAGGAAGCAATAGGTCAATTTTAGTGATTGATTTGCTTGCTAACTCTTGTTTTGCCCTAATATAATGACTTATTGAAGTGTTGTGTTGCAGACAACGAGTACAAAAAATAACACACATTATTGGCCCCCACCGTGGGGCTGAATCTTGGATTTTACCTCACTTTATTTTCATTTTTGGCTAATTTGTCTTCTCCGTTTTCAGGTATAGAGTTTCCTTTAGTCACCAAGACTCACATTCAGGAAATTTGATCACATCAAGGAAATTGGATCACATCCTGGATTTGAGGGATCACATCTAGGTAATCCCAAGTCATTTTTATTAAAGGCTCACATATGGTATATCTTCTGTCGCATTTTGTGTAAATGATCGCATCTAGGAAATTGGGTCGCATACAGGGTTTCTAGGATAATTTTTGGGAAAGGCAATCGCATCTCATTATTTGATTTGAAATATAAATTGTCTAACCACTAATCTTTTGATCTGGTTTGATTCTGTCCTTTGAGCAGCCCAATGGTTTATTGTAGATTGCTGTCAAGAGCATTTTTTTCTCAAAAAGGTGGAAGGAAATTGCTAACTTGTGGTTTGCAGTTGTTTGAATAGATTAAAATGATTTTACTTTTTCAAAGTTTTGAAACTTAAGACATTTTCCTATCATTTGCTAAATCAATAAGAGGATTATGCTTTTTTCCTTTTAAGGAAAATCAGAAACTCAAAAATTGATTTAGGACTTGAGAAGAATTTGGGCTTAAATGAACAAGGCAAACCTCATTGTTTATTTTCTTTTTGGAGAGTAATTGAACAAACAAAAAGCATTTAATCTTGTGGTTAATTGAAAAAGCTTCATTGTATAATTCCTTTGGATAGAAATTGAACACCACAAAGCACTAAAAATTGTGGGATAATTCAACAATTCATTGTCTAATTTTGGAGATAGTAATTGAACAAGCAAGTCATTTAATCTTGGGGAAATTGAACAATCAAACTTTTCTTTTCAAGTACATTGTGTTTTCATAAGGTAGGAATTTTTAAATCAAACTTAAGCTTATTTCTTGATCACACTAGAGGATTTTCTCTTCCTTCCAAGTGGAGGAATCAAAAACTTGTCATGGGAGATTGAGTTTTCAGTGAAGTCATTTGAGGGAAAGAGTTTGATTGAAGTGTTTGTGGGAGAAAAGGGCATGGAATAGGAGGGTATGCTCTTCTTCTTTTGAATAATAAAAAATCTAGAAATCCTAAGCTTGCCAATCCTTTGTATGCTTTAAAAATATTAGAGGGCCTGTCGCTTGAGAAAAAATCTCCCGGGACAACCCAAGTGAGGACAGGTTTACACCAACCCTTCCAACTCACTATAAATAATTGCTTCCTTGTAGGCTAAAGCCTCAGAAGACGTAATCAGTTTTGTTCTTAGAATTTCAACATCATTCCTTGAACATGCTTGGGTGTGTGTAGAGCGGATCCGCTTGAATCTTTCTTGTGAGACCACACACATTTTAGTACTCATAGGGATATACGCCTCAATTTTTCCTTGTGAAATTCTATGGGAGATGGTTGCGAATGGATGCCCCATCATAATAAACACTTGTAGTAAAATTACCTGATTCACCTCCAAAATGGTGATAATCTTTGTCAAAGGAAAATAGTAATTGCCCCAAGATACTCATCATTTTGTGACCTCACTTGCGTTTGGAGTCGATTAATATGGCATCATGACTGGAGCCATTGCATTCTTGGTGATGGCCATATTTTGATTAGCATTTGAGTGTGTACCTGTGTCTATGAGCAAAGATTTTCATTCTATGCTTAGAAACTAGGGAATAGGGAAAGTGTTTTTGACACCCTTCACATATAAACTTTGCTTGATGCCATAGCCAATGGTGAGGAGCTGCAAGAGCAAAAAAAAATAAAAATGTGTGTGAGCAGCAAGAGTGCAAACACTAACAATACTCAAAAAAATGTTTTTGAGGGAAGTCAAAAAAAGTAAGAGAGGGCAGATACAAAAAACATTTTTGAGGGAAGTCACAAAAACGTTTTTGAGGGCATAAGCAAAATAAGGTAAGGAGGGAAAATAGATAAGAGGCTTTAATACAGAATGAAGAAAGATATACTAGTGCGAGGTGAAGTAAGACAGATATAAATGAATTAAAAAACTAAATGAAAGACTGTGCAAAGAAACAGGAATGCTAAACAGAACTATGCTGCGTAAGAAATATAGGGATGTTGTGCTATGAAAATATATAGTCTGCACAAGGAGGTTGATATAGTATAAGCAAGAAATAAAGGGAGATGCTGCTGCGCTAAGTTAGGAATATTTACAAATGCTGGCAGAATGGAGGGGAGTGAAGAAGCTGCGCAGGAGGGAAAAAAGACTCAAATAAGAAGCAACCAAGTATAACATGCAATGTATAAGCTGGGCTAGGAGCTATACATACAATGAAAGCTATGAAAGCTGCGCTAGAAAGCTAAGATGCTAAAAAAATAGCAACTAGAATAAAGATATTAAACCTGTAGAGAGATGTAATTAGAAGATATACAAAACCTACAATCAACGTTAGAGAGATAGATTTCAAAAAAAGTTTAATGAGAGAATTTTTATGGAATCCTGCAAGAATATCAAATAGATAACTTGCACATAAAGGAGATAAGAACTATTATTCGCTAAACCTGCAAATGAAACTAAGAGAAGCATATAACTCCCTTGCGGTTTCCCGACAGAGGGAGAAAAAACTAGAACTAGAAATGGAGACTAAAAAACTAAAAATCTGCAAACAAAGAGATAAGTAAACAAAAGAAATCGTGTTTGGCGGTGAACCGGCCAAACCCAAAAAAATTTCAAAAAATCTGCGACAAAAGTTAGTTCAAAAAATCTGATTTATTATCCTCAACAGAGATATCTTTCACTTATTCCTGCATGCACACTCAAAACAAGGATTAAACCAGCTCTAATACCATGTTAGAAAATATAAATAAAGTAAACTAGATTTAAGAAAGAATCCAAGAGAGAGTGCAGAAATGAAAAAGTTTACCATAAATGAAACGATGATCCAAGAACAATCACCAATATCACCAAAATGCTCAAAGACCAAGACAAGAACACAAGAATTTTGGAAGGGGAAAAAATAAGAAAAAACCCCTTTGTGAATAATATGATTGAGGCAAGAAGCCATGAAAGTAGGAGAGCTTGAGCAAAAAGCTCATTACAATATTGTGAGAGAAAGAATGAGAATGAGAGAAGAAGAGAGAAGAAATCTCATGAGAACCAGCTTGTGAGATCCAACCTAGAGAAGTGAGAGAGAAGTATCTCTTAAGTAGAGATGATTGAAGGAGTTTGCATGTAACTCCCATATCCTATGAGTGCCACATTCACATTAAGTGTGTGCCATGTGTAGGAATCCTCTTAAGGAGGAATATCTAATTTCCTTATTAAAGGAATTAAAAATATGTGACATGTCCTCCTACTTGGACTAAAGGACAAATACAAATTAGGATACCTTGGTTTATCCTTAGGATACCTTGGTTTATCCTTTAATTACATAGTTCACCAAGGAAAGATTAAATTCTAACAAGTTTAAAGCTCACTAAAAATATAACTTCAAAAAAAAGAAATAAAATTCATTCCCTGACATTCAAGTTGTTTCCTAGTCACTTGAAAGTATCGAAAAAACCTTACTGTCAGACAAAATTTCACATATTTTGAGACAAATCAGATAAAACATGATAAAAAATCACAAGCTCATTTATGGTCTGTCTTAGGTCATTTCTAGTTGCATTAACTTTCATCTAGGGAGAAGGCTTGTTTTTGGTCATTTCTACATCGCATCTAGGGAGAAATCTCGCATCCTGCATATCAAAGCTCGCATCTGGTTAAGTAGAACCTCGCATTTAGTGTGTCACATTTAGGAAAAAGGGCACTTGCATAGTTGTCTCTCAGGGAAATTTGGTATATTTGGGTACCCTTTTGGCTCCTTAGTCTGGTCCTGTTGCTTTTTCTTGTTCGCCAGTCGCTGTTTTAGAAATTTTTCAGAAGTCTACCTTGCATGTCCTTTTGGGTTCACACAATTGGTCTCAAAATGTGTGGTCTATTCACTTTTTAAAATAACTTGATTCCTAGCTCACTATCAAGGCATTCTATCCCTCTGACGCTGGATTCATTTACTTCCATCAAACACAAAAAATCCTTTACAACTTGGACACACTTACTTGGACAATTTGAGACTTGACTTGATACTATTGGAAACCTTATTGACATAGTTGAGATTCAACTTCATGGTTAACACAAGATGCAACAAGTATCTTGCTAAAAAATTGTAAGTACCTCCTCAATTGCTACACTTTCAACAAGGAGACACATCTCGTAATCCCTTATTTGACATAGAATCACCAGTAATGGAAGCTCCTAGAAACGAATGGAGTACAACTTTTGAAGAATACAACAATGACAAAAATCGAAGACAAGAAGATAGTAGTAGTGAAGAATAAATTCACTTTATTCATCCTTTGTTTGAATCAAATAGTGATAGAGACATACCCGAGGAAGAGTATAATAGACTCAAACAAAGTAGAAAATTCCAAAGAACATTGGAAAAGATCGTTGGTGAGGACAAGGAAAAATACTTTCTACATCTAGCATCCATTGGAGTTAAACTACCTAAAGATTATGATGCTGAAAGACTAAAGGAAAAAGAGATACCAACCCCTATCTCTATTCTCACCAAACAATTGACCTTGATGCAAGAAGAACTTGCAACACTCAAACAAGAGAATATCAAACCAACAAATAAATACTCTTTGGACCACATTTGTCCATTTCTTTTTTACAAGAGTATTAACATGATTCAATTTCCTCCCAACATGGCAAGGCCCAAATATAAAAAGTATAAGGATTTATCCACATGAACATGTCAGAGAGTTTTGTGCTCTAAGCATAGAGTACATGAATGAACCTACATACCTAATGAGGCTATTTCTGGGAAGTCTAGGCGGAAATGCTATGGAGTGGTTCTACAAAATCACACCTAAGGTGAAATCTTTTAAGGAGTTGATACAAGGTTTTGTCCAACATTACTCCTACAATATACAACATGACGTAACCATGATGGACTTATGTAACACAAAACAAAGAACCGGTGAATCCTTTACACACTTTTTACAAAGGTGGAGGAAAATCTTTGCTAGGTATTCAAGAGCTATTCCCAAATTAGAAAAGATGGAAATATTTATTAAAAACTTTATACATGAATTAAACTATGTGTTGCAAATGCAAGATTCACCTAGCTTTGATAGGATGATAAAAAATGCCATCCAAATTGAAGAGGTCATGGTTAAGATAGGAGAAATCACACTTCAAACTGATAATAAATCTACCAAATACAATAACAAGCCTGAATGGTGGAAACAAAAAAAAGAATGTTGTTAATGATGGAGTGGTAGATGCATCTAATGCTAATCCGAAACTAGCAGTGTTCAATATAACGAAAAGCTTGCAAGAAAATGAAGAAACCAAGATAACAACCACAATACCTAAAACAAACAATGAGAACAACAAGAGTAGACCATGGACTTCTAGACCTCAATGAACATTCACTCCTTTGGGAGAACCTCTTGAGACAGTTTTGAAGACACTCTTGGACAACAAAGTTCTTACAATTTCTTATTCAAAACCATGGGAACCAGAGGTCAAACCAAAATGGTGGGATGATAATACTTATTGTGTCTTTCAAAAAAATAAGGGACATAAGACTAATAACTATGTTAAGCTTACACACATTATACAAGACCTTAGTGAAGGAGGAAAGATCAAAGAGGAAGGACACACCACTAATGAAGACCATACAACATTTAACAAACCATTTCCTAATTACGAGAAAGGGGAAGCTTCTAAAGGAAAAGGAAGTGAAGTGAATTACAGCTACTCCAATAATGATAATGTGATCAACATGTTAGACATCAAATATGAATCAATCAATGTGAACACTATTAAAGGTGCTAAAGATATGTCAATACAATAGAATGCGGTGACTCAAAGTCAAGCACAAGTTACTGTATGCAATAAAATCTAACCTGTTGGGAGCACGCTCAGACATGCAAATGTTAGAGATAAACATTAAATAACAACATTTATGCACATCTAAAACATACTACTAAAAACAAAAAGACTTCCATTACAACCTCCGATGAGCTGAACAAGGGCACCCAAGACCTTGTTGATTTGCTCTTAGAGAGGTTTGTGGGTGTGCTCTCCCAACACAATATCAAACCCCACTATTTGATCTAAAAATGCAACTAAGAGAGTGAAGGACTCAAGAGCAAGTATGAGGATCTTGTCTCAAGTCTTTACAAATGATTGAAATGAAAATGCAAGATTAAGCTAGATTGATATGCAAGATGAAAAAAAACTATCTAAGATTCATTCCATTATAAACCTAAGATGTAATATCTAGATTCAACAATGAAATAAACATGAACTAATGACTACAATTGCTATGAAAAATGCTAAATGCTCTAGAGATAAATTGGCATGATAACAATGCAAAAATAAGAGATGGTTTGCTCTTGGCAAGAGCCTCTATTTATAGAGTTTTGGAGGGAAGGGAAGGATTTGGATGAGGTGGATCATATGTGACATCCACATAGATGCCACATAGAGGACATAAGGGCAAGAGGACAAGCCATGCAAAAGTCAACTCAAGCCTTTAAGGTTTGAGTGGCTCAAGGTTTGCTCACACATGTGTGAGCAACACTTGGGGAATGGAGTGGGGGACAAAAGAGTAGCTACATTAAAGGAAGTTGGTGGCTTCCTTTTTGAGGAGTTGCTCACACATGTGGGAG
>MU228411.1:577348-606346 GCA_018584345.1 Thuja plicata | reverse complement strand
AAATTAAATTCAAATACTTAGGAGCGTGAATCGTATTTAATTAAATAAATTTAATTAAATAGATAGAAGAATATAACAAATATAATTAATTAAAATTAATTATAATGTTATGGGAATATTAATTAAAATTAATTATAATGTTATGGGAATATTAATTAAATTAATATAAGGATGATTTTGGACGTCTATAGTTACAATCAAAGGAGCTAGCTCCTCATCAAAACAAGAAACTTTTTCAAAAGTACCTATTGTCACTATTCCCAAACCAACAACAACAAGACAAACAATTACCATTCCATCAGCAAACTATAACTTGGTGGATCAATTGCAAAGAAGCTCTTCTCAAACTTTTATATTTGAGTTACTCAAAATATCCTCAGTGCATAGGGAATTTCTTGAACAAGCCCTACATTCTTAAAATGTACCAAAAGACATTGATATAGACAAGTTCCAAGCAATGGTTAATCATATCTCAACACCACACTATCTCTCTTTTTTAGAAGAACATGACAAATCATTGACTCATCCGCATAACCAACCCCTACACATTGAAGTCCTAATTCAAAAATTGCGTGTCAGACGTGTATTGATAGATGGAGGTGCATGGTTGAACTTTTGTACTCTTAATCTAATAAAGAAATTGGGTCTTTCAGAACAAACCATTAATTCAAGAAGTAAGATAACTATCAAAGCTTACGATGAAGAAGAAAGATCATCTAAAGGCCTCATTGTTCTACCAATCAGAATATGACCATTCGAAAGAAATGTGATTTGTCAAGTTCTAGATCTACCCTTGACTTAGAACATACTATTAGGGAGACCTTGGATTCATGAAATGTAAGCAGTGCCATGTACTTACCACCAATGTATCAAATTCCCTCATAATGGGGTGGAAGTAAAAAATTCATGTAGATGCCACTTATACTTTTAATAATGTCAAAGAAGATAGTATGGTTCCTCATAATA
This sequence comes from Thuja plicata, assembly GCA_018584345.1. NCBI lineage: Eukaryota > Viridiplantae > Streptophyta > Pinopsida > Cupressales > Cupressaceae > Thuja > Thuja plicata. The sequence goes on along the minus strand of MU228411.1, from coordinate 605,380 downwards.
AGGAAGTACAAAAAGAAATTGTACTTGAAACTACTAAAGACATGGTGATGAGAAGCTTTGGAAAGACACTAAAACTTGAAGAAACTAGTATGGGAGAATACAATCTAGACATGACCCCATCATTAACAAAACTTCCAGTGTCTCCAAGATCTTATGGGAAACCTTCCCCATCTTTCAAACCTACTACATCTAAAGAACCAGAGATTCACAAAGTCAATGGTATGGTTACAACCTCTACTTCTCAAGATGATGAAAAAGAATAAAAAGTAGTCTTGCCTTGGCTCTACAAAGGAGAACCAAAAGGAAATAAGGTAAAACATGTGGAGATATCCCCATAAAAGTATGGTAAAGGATATGAACTTCTCAAAAAAATGAGATATAAAGGGAAGGGACCTTTAGGAGATAAAGGAAAAGGACTTGTTGAACCTATACACATGGAATTAAGAAATACCAAAGACAAAAAATGTCTAGGTTTCAATAATAAATGTGAAAAACCTACTTCAAGAGATGGTCCATTCTTTGATGAAGGAAGTGATGATGAAGAAGAAGAAACAAAACTAGAACAATGGACCTATGAGAGATTATTGCATATTGGTATAGAGTATCTCGAATATCAAGGAGAAAGATATGTACCTACTTTTGTAACACAACAAGACACTCATGTTCCTTTATTGACACAAGCTACTATTCAAGAAGAAGAGGAAACAACAGAAGACTCTCCATAAGTCCCACTTATAGAAGAAACTCCTGAAGAAATACCCCAACAAAAATATTTACATCCTAACTCAGGGTAGTTGGTCACAATTTCACATGTCCTATATTTACCTCACTTTTATCTACAAGTGACTAATAGAGTACATTAGGTAACAATTGCTGAGTTTCTAAATAGATCAGATGATGAAATAACAAACTCACATGACTATGAGTGGGATCAATTGTCTAATGCTACTATGGACATTGAGGTAGATTTGATTCATAAATTTGCATCTCCATTGGAAACAAGAGAGAGTTCTAACACTTCCCCTAACACTGCTCTTGTTCCAGAATCATATGAGATACCAGTACCTAGGATTTTTTATGAAGAAACTGGTGTTTTACTCGGTTTAGAGGACATTCTAAGATTACAAGCAATGAGTTCCATTTTTTTGAGAGAAGAAGAAGAAAGCTCAACTGATGAGTCACTAGAGTTAGGTCCACATATTACTAAAAATGACCCTATTAATGACGATTTAACTCTTGATGATCTAAGCATTGTAGAAGTTGACTTAACAGAATATGTCTTGTCAGTTAATAGTTTTGATACTGACACGATGATATCCTTACCATACTCTCATTCATTATCCTTGATAAACCCTGATCTTATTGATTGGACAAATTCAGATCCTACTCCTATCATGAATTATCCCAATGTCTACACTTTGGCCTGTTATCTAAATGCTTATGAACCTTATCCTTCTTCCACCAATACAAGGAGCGTGAACATGTCAGAGGAGGATATCAAGTTTCTTAGTCACAAATTGAAAAATAAAAAGAAGAAAAGAACTGATGGTGAAAACCACATCGTGGCATTGTTAGATTCTAAAAAATTAAAAATAAAAGACGTATTTAATCATGAAAACCTCTCAGAAGCGCCAAAAGATGAGATTCTTGATATCCTCCTTGAGCACTTTCACAAAATATCTTTAGTTTTGATAGAACCAACACAACCGATTAACTTGGGAACAGAAGAAGTTCCTCAATTTGTTCACCTAGGACAATCTTTATCTGAAGAGGAGAAGATACAATTCATTGATTTCTTGAGAGAGAAAAAGATCAAATTTGCATGGTCTTACATAGATATGCCTGGATCGATCCTGAATTAATAATACATCATCTATCTATAGCTCTTAGGATCAAACCCATAAAATAAAAATTAAGAAAGATGCATCCTCATGTTGCATTGCTGGTGAAAGCAGAGCTAGAAAAATTACTGAAAGATGGATTCATAAGAGTCATCGCTTACACAGGATGGATTTCCAATGTGGTAGTAGTATCTAAAATAGATAAATCTATTAAGATTTGCACAAACTTTAGAGACTTAAACATAGCATGTCCTAAAGATGATTTTCCGCTGACAAACATTGATATGATTATATATCTTATAACAAACTATTAGATGTAGTCACTCATGGATGGTTTCTCAGGCTATAACTATATTAAGATTTCTCTTGAAGACCAAGAGAAGACAACATTCACATGCGCATGGGGAAATTTTTCTAGAATTTTATGCCGTTTGGATTAAAGAATGTTGGTGCTACATACCAAAGAGCTATGACAACCATATTCCATGATATGATACACAAAAATATGGAGGACTACATGGATGATACCATAGCTAAGTCAAAAACAAAGACTAATCATATTCAAGACTTGCGGAAGATATTAGATTGCATAGAGCAATTTCAACTCTGGCTTAATCCAAAGAAGTGTGCCTTTGGAGTTCAATCAGTGAACTTATTAGGGTTTATTATATCAACAAAAGGAATTGAGTTAGACCCAACAAAAGTTAAAGCTATACTAGAAATGTCACCTCAACGCAATATTAGACAAATGAGGATGCTACAAGGAAGACTCCAGTCAATCAAGAGATTTATGTCACAACTTGCAGACAGAGCACAACCTTTTACTAAGCTGCTATATAAGGGTGTTACCTTCAAATGGGATGAACATTGTGAAAATAACTTCAAATAATTAAAAGAGTACTTAGCTACTCCTCCTATTCTCATGGTGCCCATTCATAGAAAGCCATTAATCCTATATATCTCAGCTATGGATACATCGCTGGGGGTATTGATGGCTCAAGAAGATGAACCAAAAAAGGAAAGAGCAATCTACTATATCAGCAGAACACTAGTATCTTATGAACTCAATTACAGTATAATTGAAAGAGATTTCTTAGTAGTTGTCTTTGCATCACAAAAATTGAGACATTATATGATGTCACATACAGTAAACCTTATTGCAAAGATACACCATTTGAAATACCTCTTAAGCAAGAAAACATTAACAGGAAGGCTAGAAAAGTGGGTCCTGATTTTGAGCGAATTTGATATTGAGTACGTGGATAGAAGGGCTATTAAAGGACAAGTCCTTGTAGATCAATTAGTTGAATCACCCTTGCAAGATGACGCACCTTTGATAATTGAATTTCCTGACGAAATGATAATGCATTTAACTGAACATCTGTTGAAGATGTACTTTGATGGTTATTTTATGCAACAAGGCTCTGGAGAAGGGGTTATCTTTATCACACCTCAAGGCTATAAGATACCCAAGGCATACAAATTGATGTTTCCATGCACCAATAACATTTCTGAATATGAAGCATTAGTGAATGGTCTTAAATTGGCTATGGAATAGAAGATCATAGAGTTACATGTGTATGGTGACTCTCAGCTTATTATTAATCAGGTAAATGGAGACTATCATACGAAAGTTGAGAAGCTCATGCCTTATAAAAAACTAGTTGAAGACTTGAAAAAGTACTTTGTCTTTGTCACATTCCAACAAATACCAAGAACAGAAAACAAAGCTACAGATGCTATGGCTACACTGGCATCCATGTTACAATTAGAAGAACATCAATTCTACTATGACTTCTTGGTGGAAGAATTATCCTATCTAGCTTTTGATACCCCTGTGTACCAAGTAATTTGTGCTTTTAACAACCAAGACAAATCCTGATATGCCAAACTCATTACCTATCTAACTGACCAAACTCTACCCAATGGCCTATCAAGGACTAAAAAATGAGCCTTAATTAGGATAGCACCACGTTATGTCCTCATTACTATTAAATTATATAGATGAGGTCTCAGTGGTACACTTCTTAGGTGTTTAGACCAAGAAGAGTCAGATCACGCATTAAAAGAAGTCCATGAAGGTGTATGTGGATCGCACTCAAATGACTTTTTGTTAGCTGAAAAACTGCTAAGAGTTGGCTATTACTGGCCCACAATGGAAAAAGAGGATGTTCTATTTTCAAAAACATTTCACTTATTGAAGTTTTGGGTTGCAGACAATAGGTACACAAAATAACACACACAAGAAGTGCGTAAAACCCTAGGTCCTAGGTCATTTTTCATTCATATAATGAGAAAACCCTAGTTCTTCATAATTGGTTTCTAATCTTTAGTTACCTATTTCAGAAAATCCAAATCACTTAAGTCATGTGATATTTTCATGTTTTAATGTTAGTCACGATGTCTCTTTAAGATTTCAGAATATTCGATTTTGTTTCAAGACTCAGTGCAATGCTTTGGTCACATTATCGCATAAGGAAAAGAATATGCTTTCAAATATTAAGAGATTTAACACAGACCATTGATTCAGATCTTGATCCTGTGGTCTGTGCAAAGTCTCATTTGAAACCACAGAATTAAGAAATCCTATGGAAACTTCGAGTTTCTTTAGTCGCGTAGTCTCACAAATAAATCAGAGTTAAAGTTGGGTTTGATTTCTGTTCAGTCGTAAGATCTCAGAAAGAAACAGGAGTTAAGTTAAATCTTAAGTGATTCAACGATAGCCATTAATTTTGAAGATGATCCTGTGGTGGGTGTGAAGTCTTGAGATAGACTCCTCAGTTAAGAAATTATAAAGCGACTTCGAGTTTCTTCAGTCATAGTGTCTCACAAGTTCACCAAGGTTAAGAGATGAGTTAAAACTATTCAGTTGTGAGATCTCTAAGAAAAAAAGGGTTAAGTTAAATGTTGTGAGATCTAGCGACTACCCTCTGATTCAAAGTTGATCCTGTGGCCAGTATTTAGTCACGAGATAAAATTTTAGATGAGGAAAATTTCATGAGATTCAACAACTACCATCAGATTGAAGAAAGATCTAAAGGTTGGCATTCAATATTGAAATAAACCTTGAGTTAGATAATTTGGTCAGTGACAACGAGATTAAGTTAGTCACTAAGTCTCCATGAGAACTATGGTTAATAAAGGTTAAATCAAAGTTCAATTGAAGTTGCAGTTGGAAAATCTAAATTGTAGATGAGAAAAGATCTAATGGTTGGTGGTAAGTCGCTGATAGAAGTAAAAAATTCATAGAAAGTTCAGTGACTCAGAGGTAATGATGCAGATGTGGACACATGTTTAAGTCACCTCAGAGATCTACGGTCTACGTAAAGTCTCAATGCAAACCTGAGGTTGAGAAATTTATCCCCTGACTTGGAGATAATTGTAGTCGCAAAGTCTCATAACAAACAACAGTTAAGGATAAAGCTAAAGAGATTTCACACAAAATGTTGGATTAAAAGTGATCTAAGGGTAGTCATGTAGTCCCTGATAAAATGTAGAAAGTATAAAATGAATAAGAGATTTCACACGAACTGTCAGATTGAAAGAGGATCTAACGATGGTTGCGTAATCTCTAATAAAACTCATGGTTAAGTAAATCTTTCAGTGACTCCAAATTTGCACAGTCGCATAGTCTCTAAGGAAACCAAAGGTTAAGCAAGAGTTATTCTTAAGCTTTAGTCATGGAATTTCATAATGAAGTATGAGTTAATTAAATTTGTTTAGTGACTAAAAGATAACCGTTGATCAAAGTATTGATCATGCGGTGAGCGTTAAATGTCATGACAAAACTAGAGTTAAGGCTAACTCTTAGCAACAAGGAGATAAAGTAGTTGCGTAGTCACTAAAGAAAACTAGAGTATGAGTTGTTAATCCCTAAGTTCTATTGATGATTAGTGACCCACACTTAGTCATTTACTTAGGCAGTTTTAGTTGGTTATCACTGTGGCCAAGCTAAATATTCAAGGCCGAGCAACATTGCCGAGCAAGTTTTAGGTTACTGAGTTACATCATATCGAGCCGAGTAGAATATTAAGTGCTGAGCGTTAGAGATGTGTTGTGCTGAGAAGAACAGTTTTTGTATACATGTCAGGATTAATTCAAACTTTGATGTAAACAGTTTAGGCCGACTTGTATGAGATCTGAGCCGACATTTGTATGCATTTAATATTTGTCTACTGATTTAATTTCACATTTAATTGTTTTATACTATGCATGGCATAGAACCAATCAAGAAATTAGTATTCATTGGAGGTATAAACAATATATCTTGATCATTGATCTAGATCTCACTGCTAGATCTGAAAAGATATAATAAGATGGCTTCCTACCCTAAAATATATAGCGTGAAAGAGCAAGAGATATACAGAGAAGGGTTGTATGTTCATGAGAGATGAACAGTAAGTCATTTTGAGAAGAAGCCTAGATCAAGTAGAATGACAGAGCATTGAAAAGCAGAGTAAAGACATATCAGATTAAGAGATCACAATAGTTATTGAAAAGAGAAGATCCATCATCAGCATCTAGGTGCATAATGAAGGATCACTACTTGGAACATTATAATAGGTGTATCAGGTTAAATCTCTTAACAGAGTGGTTTTAGCAGACCATTTCAAATCTCTTAGCTGAGTGCTTACTTTACTATAAGTTGAAATCCTTTAACAAGGTAGATTGTAATGATCTTTAGCTCTTAACAGAACAGACCTTTAACCAGGTAGATTGCATATTGCAATCAAACTTTTGTAGCCCTAGCAGGCACACTTTATTGTTGCAGTAGTGAAGATATTTTGGGTGTCATCCCCACCCTAGTTTTACCTATTTGGGTTTCAGGGTTACCAAAATTCTATGTTATAATTTTCATATTTGATGTTATGGATGCTATCTGATGTTAGGTTAAATTCATATATGTATGAATGTGGATAAATTTGTTTTAAGTGGTTTAGTTTGAAGATCTGATTCAGTCCCCCCTCTCAATATCTTGCTTTCCCATTCTTATACTTCCAACAATTGGTATGAGAGCATAGTTCACCTATAAACGCTTTGAATCAGCTTGCGAGTACAGATCTTGAGATGGAGGTTTACAAGTTGGGAAAAGTCATTGAGAATCAGAAGATTGAGATCTAGCTAGGATTACATCAACTTGGGATAGCAAGACAGGATATGAAGAAATCATTGACAACCAGGAAAGATTTGGCCAAAAAAATGAATGATACTCATTACCAGGAAGATGAAACTGCAAATCTATTTCAGAATGAAGATTCTACTAAGAGCGATGCAGCAATTGCAGATCTACTAGAAAAGAACAATGCATTGTGCGAAGAAGTTAGAAACTTGAAAAGAGAACAAGAAATGTAGACAGTAAGACTATGTGAAGTATTGGAACAAAAGAAGAAAGATGAAGATGAAAAAACTATGGAAGAAGAAGATAAAAGAGTGATATTTGTTAGACTTGATGAAAGGACACATGATGTACAGATGATGACAATCAATCAGGTTGACATGGAAAATCAACTGCTACTTGCAAATTAGGAGATTAGTAGGAAAGATACAGAAATGATAAATTTGAGATCTGAGAACAATTAATTGAAAGATGATCTAAGATCTAAGAAGGAACTTAATGAAAGGTTGAATAAACCTAATGAAGCTTTGACTCATTTTGAGAATATGATGGAAGCATCAAGAAGGTCAAAGGATTCTTCTGGATTAGGTCACACTGAACCAAAGACATCTGCTAAGAAAGGAGAATCATCTAAGAATGGTGAAAGGAGGAATGCAAAGACAAAGCACAAAAAGCCTGTTTGCCACCACTGTGGAAAACCAGGTCATACAGAAAATATTTGTCGAAGCAAGAAAGATAATTCCAATCCTAAACCTAAGTTTAATGGTTACTATTTTAATTGCAAGAAATTTGGACATAAAGCACATGAATGTTGGGCTAAAGCAAGTGATGCACCCCCCAAACCAAGACTTAATGGTTATTGTTACAAGTGTCAGAAACATGGTCATAAGGCACAAGGCTACAGATCCAATGCTAAACAACAATGGACATCAAAGACACAAACAAAAGTATCTAAGAGAGGCAAAACTTACAACTGGGATTATAATACAAGACAAAGTTGCCATTACTGTGAAAAATATGGACATGCACCTAAAGATTACTTAAAGACACATGTCAGAGGGAAATCTAAGAGTTTGATGAATGGAAGCTTAGTTTGTTTTAGTTGTTTGAAGATATGACACACTAAGAGAGAGTGTAGGACCAGAGTTCTTGCTCCTACTGTTTAAGAAGTAAGAGCACAGATGAACCAGACATGGTTAAGGAAAATAGAGCCGAACAGTAGTGAATCCACTGAAGCCAAGGTCACCCAATCCAATGGATCAGGTGATCACACCATCTCCAACTGAGAAATAGAGGTATGTAAGGAACTGCATTCAAATTTTAAATCTTACATCAGTTCTTAATATGTAAATATGCTAAAGTCCATATCTGCATATGATAAGATGTGCCAGGACATGTTTGTGACAAGTGCCGAAAAGAGTTACTTGCACTATAGGTGCCAAGTTGGTTGGTCGAGTAAGTTGTGATGGCCGAGTGTGGTAAGCCGAGTGGTATGAAAGTTGTGTTAGTTGGCCAATGACAACTGGCTTCCACTAACCTAACGGGAAAAATAATAAATGCTTACCTATCTTGACCTTTTGAGTCTATATATGGACGAACGGTCTATTATTCATTTTTACCTTGTGATTTTTAGCATTTACAGAGTGATCAAAGAAGCTACAGATTTGATCTTAGCGAAGCTGTTTCGATAATTTCATCAGTATGCCGTCGGCAACCCTAAGTTGAACAGTACAAAGTGATTGCTTGCTGAGGTACTCTGTTCTTCATTCTTGAACCCTAACTTTAGGATATTATGGCTGCAAGTTCTTCTGCACCAGTCAAGGGAATGGAGTAGGATTTGAATCAAATTAAGCTAGTAAGGAGTGATACATGCGCACCACCAAACTTTTGTACCATTCTAGAAAGCACAATTTTGAGTGATTTGAATGGAGCCCTCTCATCGATCCCACCAAAGGTACTTATGATTCATGATGTTACATCATGTTACATGGTTAAAATTGGTGAAGTGGGAAACAACAAATTGAGAAATTCCTATGACAAGTTGTGTGAGAATGGAATTCTAAAAGACGCATTCAAACATTTAGCTGACAAAGGGTTAACTCATGCCCTATATTTTTTGACAGAATTCAAGGATGAATGCATTAAGGTTGTCCTAAGATGAGTTCATAATATGCATGTGGCTAGAAAATGGACCAGTAAAGATCACAAAAGATATTATCGAGTGAGTTACTAGGTATCCTGTTATCAGTGGTAAACAAACTATGAGAGACCAAAGTAAAGAAGAGATAGCAGCTAACACTGGAGCTATTTGGAACAATAGAGGAATGACTATCTCTACAATTACAAAGTTGGAACTTGATTTTGGAGTGAGAGTGATTTCTCACAAGTTCTATCAGTCGAGCCGACTGGATAGTGTTCCCTATACAGCCGTTGACCAGGCATGGAAGGTAGTTAAAAAGAATCACACCTATGACCTTGCTGAACTGCATTTGACACAACTAGTCGAGGACTTACTATCAATAAGGAAAGTCAAAATCTCATCATGTAAGTTTGGCTCTTTGTTAATGTGTATATTTTTCTATATACATAAGTCATTTCCTACACTAGGAAATATTGTCTGGAAAAAGGATAGACCCATCACTTTATGGATTAGTGAATGTATTCAGCAATTAGGCAACAATTTCAATGGTATTATGGGAAGTTAAATTGTGGAATTCAAAAAGAGAATGAGGTTGAGGAGTAGAATTCCCAATTTACTTGTGGAGAAGTACTATGATGAGATATGTTTCTTAATGGATGCAAACTACACATATATTTAGGCTATGACACCTAGGGTATCATGGTTGGATCCATTTCCCTATGAAGTTAATATTGATGAAGCATCAACAACTATCACAACACTCCTAGTAGAGGAAATTGATACTAAAGCTAAAAGATTCAGAAATTTTGATGAAGCTAAGGAAAATATTTCAATGAATCTTAAGGTAGGAACCATGGAAAGAAAAAGGAAAAAGATTGTGAAAAATATGAAAAAGATGGTTGGCTTGGCGAGTGATGAAGAGCTAGAGGATACACCTCTAGACATATCTACTAACAAGGAGAAGATGTATCTGAGGAACAAGAAGAAGAAGACAGTGAACCTTAAGAAGAGGTCACTGCTAAGGCAAAATGGAAGAGGTCAGCAGTAGAAAAGGTAACAAAGACAAGAAAAGAAAAACGCAGAGTTACCCCTCCCATTGCAAATCATCCAAGGACAAGGGCATCTTCTACCACATCACCATTAGAGTAGACTAATGTCTATGCAAAGAAGATTGGAGAAAGTAGTTCTGGATCAAGGACTAAATTAGCAACAAAGGCTGTGCCGAGCCTACAAGTTAAAAGAACAAGAAGAAAACTGAATTTGGATCCAGAAAGTGATGAGGACATGACTAAAACTGATGAACCCAGCAACATACCAACAACATCATTCAAGAAACCTACAAACATTGATGAGGTATGTGAAAATTTGAGAAATACTACAGGGTTATCTAGTTTTAAGTTTATAAGGTATGAACAACTGAAGGTAGGAGACAAACATAAGGTTCTGGAAGCTCTCCTAGACATGATGTGTAATTTCAAATTAACCCCTACAACAATAGGAAACAATGTACTGAGTGAGTTGTATGAATTTCTATCTGGCAAGTGGGAATTTACACTCACAACTAAGAGACAAATTAGGGAAGGCACTTTAGCTCAAGTCATTCCTGAGCTAACAAAGAAACAAAGAGAAAAATTTGTTGAAGAGTATAAGCACAAATTTCTACCTAAACAGAGAAGTTATGCTATTTTGAAGAATGATATTGAAGGGATAGTACAACAGAGTACTAGAATTTGGAAGGAAGCTTTTGGACTGGTTATTTCAAAAGAAAAGAGAACTGATGAAGGAACATCTAAGCCGAAGGATAAGGAAACTGAATCCACCCCTGTACCATAGATATCAATAGTTTACATTTCAACTGAGTCTGAGAAGACTAGGACAGATGCACAAGATCAATCAGAGACAGTTAACATTGTTGATCTTACTATTGACAGTCCAATTGATGTGACAATTGATGACTCTAGCAATCTGGATGTCGAGGGTCAGGATGAGCCGAGGGACTCAAGTATTGAATCACCTATCAAGGCAACTGAGGCTAAAGAAGAGAAGAGTACAAAAGAAGAAGAAAGAACTCAAAAGAAATCTAAGGATAAGGATGCTCAAGATGAAGCAGAAGAGAAGAAAACAATTGAACAAGAGGTAATTATACAGTATTCACCTATTTTAGAGGTTGTAAAATCAGTGCTAGATAGTAGTGAGGAGATAAAAGATACTAATAGTGAGACTAAAGAACAAGAGGCAATTCAAGTGTTGGTTAATCTACCACACTCTGCATCATCAACTCCCACTGGAACCAAGATAGGAAGTATGCCTGATCAGCAGGCAATTTTGACTGAACTTAAAGATGTAATGGTGTCAACTACTGAATCTAGAAAAGGTATTGTAGAAACAAAGCCGAGCAGTAGTTCACCTGAATTCAAGAGGACGAAAGTTATGAGGAAGAAGTCTCTGATTCTAGATGTCACATTAGATGAAGTTATTGTGATTCCACCATGGGATCCCAATGTTTTTTATTATGAACAGATTAAGACTCTTCAGGAGTTACTTAAGAGGAAGAAAAGACAGGAGGAATTGAAAAGGGAGCAAAAGAAAAAGCAAGTGTTACATGACATAAAATATATATCTGTAAATACTTTTGACATGGAAGATGAGAACCCTCAAGCCCCTATTCTTGAACAATTAGTTCATATTGTGCAAAAGGTAAATGATGACAACATTGAAGCCAATGAGAAACTGTTGCAATGCTCCGAGAGGAAATTTGATAATAAGGTACTTGCAAAAATCTTAGGAGAGATTGCAGTAAAACATGTTGAACTTTTTTCTCTAATAGAAATTTTAGGAGTTACAACAAATGTCTATTCATTGTATAAGAGGTTATCTGATGTTGAATTCTTCACAAAGGATAATCAAAAGACTTTATAGAAATTGAAACTAGACCTAAAGTCAACTGGAAGTTCACTGAGTATGGATGCTAGCACTAGCTCCTTACATTTTAATAGGCTGACTTATGCACAAAGGAGGATAGCCAAGCTCATGGCTAAAGATGGTCGGATTAGGACCAAGTTGATTATTATTCAGAAAAGTCTGATACCTCATCTGGAGGTCATTCAGAAAGAAATTTAATCTGCAAATGAATTGATTAAGAGAGACTCTCATCTCTCTACTGCAGAAAGCTTAGCAAGTGTAGCTGCCAAGCTAGAAGTGAAAATAGAGGTTATGAAGTTTGTCAAGGATAGTTGGGACTCTGCATTTGAGTCTACCTTACAACTTCACAAATAGTTTTTGAACAAGGATAACTTGACCCCACCAGCTATCAGTGAAAAAAACAAGGGGGAAACTAATAGGACTGACGAGGATACAACATTAAGGAGATCAGTACAGATATCCATGTAAATATTTTTTTTAAGGCATGTATACTATGTAAAGTTTTGTATGTAGTATGATGTGCATTCCTAGGGGGGGTATAGTGTGTACTTAGGCAATATTTTGGATGGAATGAATTGTAATGATAAGTGTATTTTTTCCACTAATATCAAAGGGGGAGATTGTTAATCCCTAAGTTCTATTGATGATTAGTGACCCACACTTAGTCATTTACTTAGGCAGTTTTAGTTGGTTATCACTGTGGCCAAGCTAAACATTCAAGGCCAAGCAACATTGCTGAGCAAGTTTTAGGTTGCCAAGTTACATCATGTTGAGCAGAGTAGAATATTAAGTGTCAAGTGTCAGAGATGTGTTGTGTTGAGCATAACAATTTTTGCATACATGTCAGGATTAATTCAAACTTTGATGTAAACAGTTTAAGCCAACTTGTATGAGTTCTGAGCCAACATTTGTATGCATTTAATATTTGTCTACTTAGTTAATTTTGCATTTAATTGTTTTATATTATGCATGGCATGGAGCCAATCAGGAAATCAGTATGCATCAGAGGTATAAACAATATATCTTGATCATTGATCTAGATCTTTCCGCCACATCTGAAAAGATATAATAAGATGGCTTCTAACCCTAAAATATAGAGCGTGAAAGAGCAAGAGATATATAGAGAAGGGTTGCATGTTCATGAGAGATGAACAGTAAGTCATTTTGAGAAGAAGCCTAGATCAAGCAGAATGATAGAGCATTGAAAAGCAGAGTAAAGACATATCAGATTGAAAGATCATAAAGGTTATTGAAAAGAGAAGATCTATCATCAGCATCTGAGTGCATAAGGAAGGATCACTACTTGGAACATTCTAACAGGTGTATCAAGTTAAATCTCTTAACATAGTGGTTTTAGCAGACCGTTTCAAATCTCTTAGTCAAGTGCTTACTTTATTATAAGTTGAAATCCTTTAACAAGGTAGATTGTAATGATCTTTAGTTCTTAACAGAACAAACCTTTAACCAGGTAGAGTGCATATTGAAATCAAACTTTTGTAGCCCTAACAGGCACACTTTATTGCTGCAGTAGTGAAGATTTTGTGGGTGTCATCCCCACCCCAATTTTACCTATTTGGGTTTCTGGGTTACCAAAATTTTGTGTTATAAGTTTCATATTTGATGTTATGGATGCTATCTAATGTTAGGTTAAATTCATATATGTATGAATGTGGATAAATTTGTTTTAAGTGGTTTAGTTTGAAGATCAAATTCATCCCCCTTTCATTATCTTTCTTTCCCATTCTTGTACTTCCAACATGAGCAAGGTTAAGGTAAGAGTTTTTCCTGCACCATGATGTACATCCATTAGCCAATCAGGACAAGAGGATTGTGACAGCATGCAAGAAGTAGCCGAGTTGGGATAAAGTGAGCCAATCATATCAAGATGAAAATGTATTTTGCATTAAATAAGATTTTATGATTACTCTGATTGGCCTTTTTCTAAATGATAACCTGTCAACCTCAGGTGCAATGGCTAAGAGAAATTGATATGAAAGCATGTAGAAGTAATGGAAAAAGTGACCAAATAACAAATTCATGATTTTGAATAAGATTTGTGCATTTATTTCTCTGAATAAATAAGCATTACTGTTGTTGATTTTAGTTTACCAGAGTTTCAGATTTCAGAGATAAGAATTGCATGAGTGATTAGTGCTTTCAGAAGAGAAGAATTGTGTAGATTGGAGAGTGAAAAAACAAGAGTTTGACTAGTATTGTTACAGTTTAGTGCAGACAAGATGATTCAGGTAGTGATCGTTGCTTCAACTAGCAGAAAGTTTGGTGATGCTGATGATGATCAAAAGGGGAAAAGAAATTACTCTGGTGAGTTTGTGGTTGTCCTACCAGGAACAAATCAAGTAAAAAAGGTAAATGATGAATACCTTGGTGATAATATGGCTTATATTAGAGAGGCTAAGACTCTTGATTGTTCTGGATATCATTTTTTAAATTATTTTCATAAGAATAGTGATGGTCCTGTTATTGTGTCAAACCCTTGGAATTTAGGGTTAACCAAATTGATAGTTCTAGATATTTTTGTAGATGTAGATTTATTGTTGGAGTTGGCTAATAGGTATGATACAATTTATAAAACCATCAAGAAGAGTGATGGTACAGCCCTAGTAACTCTGGATAGGGCATTCTTTATGAAAGCTTTAAATATGTATAACCCCTGCACTACAAAGATAGACTTGAAGGCCTTAGTAGCTAGGTATACAAGGGAGGCCTGTGTTGTAGAAAAATTGATTCAAAGTCATTTTCCAAAGGGTACCATAAATTACATAGCACCCATTCCTAGTAACACTGCACCCTACTTCTACAAAGATTTGGCCTTTTACATGAAATATATTTCCTATGGCCTATGTAGAGTTCTAGGAGTTGATGGGGGAAGAGAAAGGATATCCTCTGATATTCTAATGATTGTTTTGGACTTGAAAATTCCAAATGTCAGTACATAATATGACTACATTCAATATGTGATTGACCAAATGCATCAAGGGTTTGTAGACATCCAGAAGGAGTCGAGCCCTAAATTTCTGTAGTATTTAATGTTGATGCATTTGATTTTGTTCTATAACTTTAATATCATGGACCAACCCAATTTGAGACCTAGAAAATTCTATCAAGGTGAGTCCAACCCTATACAACTATGGTTGAGGATATGGAAATATAAATCTAGGTAGAATGAGTTTTATGCTTTCCAAAACTAGATGGTATATCCTTTATTAAGCAGTTTTGGAGTCAATATGACAAGACTGCCAATTAAAGTACTATAGCTTCTCAGGACCTGTAAGTTTGTTGACAAGTGGAATGGAGACCACAAAAGGGGAGACTTCTACTATCATAGGGATTTTACTTTGATAAGATTTTATGGTTTCTCCTAGCCACCACATATTCTACCATAATGTGTACCACCAAGAATTGTTGTCATGGAATTCATATGGCAACTTATGTTTACTGATAAGGAGCATTTGGCTCCACATTGAAAGGGAACATTTACACCTTGGAAATTTCAAGTTTATGATTTACCAATTGGAAAAAGGGCATATGATTCAGTGAATAGATGGTTAAGTCACTTCAGAATGAGTGTAGCCTTATATAGGTATGTGGATACAGAGGGGTTTATATTCAGTACAAAGAAGCTCAAGACACCCACCATTCCTAATACCAAAGTGAATGAGCAATGTGTAGAGGAATACCTAATAAGGAACATCCTAGAGGATGATGAAGTTGTGAGAAGAGTTGATAAGCTCCAAGAACTAATGGATCTGGAACAACAACTTAAGAAGAAACGGATCCCTTTTGGGGGTTACTTCATTGATATCCCTTATTTACTAAGACTGGATAAGATGATTTAGTTTTATGGAACACTATGCAACCAGCTAGAGGAGAAAATAGAGGATAAGGACAGAGGTCCAAACAAACACTCTTCTTTAGAGTACAGTGATAGTACCTACTTAGTACATAGCCCTCCACCAATGGATCAGCCACCTCAAACAGAGGAAAATATAATGGATTTGACTCAAGGGAAAGAGGCTGAGGTAGTTGTTGAACCTCCCAAGAAGAAGCAAAAGGTGGAAAGAGGGGAGCATTATGATGTTATGGCACACAAGAGGAAAAAAGATAAAGTGAGTGCATTATTCACTGGAACTGGAGCTTATGATCATCAACTAAGGAAGTTAATAAGGGAAGGAAAGAAGAAAATAGAGTATATAGAAGAAAATGTTGAGATGCCTCTATTGTTATGCCAAGATGAAAGGGAGCTGCAGAAAGAACAATTCTTGAATTATGATAATTTTATCAAAACCAAAGAATTCAAGGATTTTCTCATCTGGGAAAAAAAACAACAAGTCGGGGTCATAGTTGCAATTGGTAGGAGGAGAAGCAATAACAAGTGAAGCCTTGCATGCTCTGCAAGAATATGATCCTGAATTATAGAATATGACCATAGATGAAGCTAGATAGTTAATTAAGTCTAGTGACATGATACTTGTAGAGGGATAGGATCTAGCCTTAGCTTTCATTATAAATCAAATAAGGAGGTAGCCAACTATCAAATTGTCTTCAAAAACAAAAGTGGTAGATATGATTAGAGGATGTTGATACAATGCACAGTCTCAAACCTTAGCCATGTGGGCTCTAGCTCCCAAGACTCAGAAGCCATCATCGATAAATGTACAAGAAAAGATGGATGGAGACAAAATCATATGATCCATCCATAATACAAGTGATTTGGAAATTTCATAGGCTCTTACAAATTTTTCTCATCTCAATGAAGCAAATGATAAAAAAATGTCTAAAAGATATAAAAATCTATTTGACGAAGCAAACATTGTGGTAAAGGATAGAGAGCTAGGATTAATAAAGATTAATGCATTGGAATAGCTAGTGGTCGAGCAGAATGTAAAGCTACAAGAGATCCCTGAGGCTACTCCTTCTCAGCCTAAGCAAGTTGTAGATGCATTAGTACAAATAGAGGATGTAGGGGATATTGACAAGGAAACAGAGTAGAAGGATAGTGAGCAGAGTAAAGTGGATTAGGAATCCTTTTTGAATATCTTGCAGCACAGGATTAATATCCTGAAAGATAAAGTTGATTTAGTACATGATGCTTACAACAAGTTGCCTGGTTTTCAAATAGAGGTAACTAATTTTGTTTCAACTTTGAACCCCTATTTTGGGACTTGGTCAGTAAGGAATAATTTATTTGAAAGATTAGCTGATGTAAGTGTTCCAAGGCTTGCTAGCACTTCACCTAAGAGACCTTTGCTTGTCCCTTCTAGGAACCTAATCTCCTCTAGGTCCTAATTGGATTAGATGATTAACTAAGTCCAATTCAAAATATTCTCTAAGAGTTCTCCACTCATGTGCTTCACCTTGAAAGACTAATACCTTTTGTTAGTTCAAATCTTCACTTTTCCCACTACACCTAGAAGGATCTAAGTGCCAATTCCACTCTAACATTCATGATTTGTAGGGATATCCATCCAATTGTAAATGTCCATCTCCTTGTCATTTGAAACCATTTACTAGGATCTTCAACTTGGTCTTCACCGGGTTCAAGGATTCAATCACTTGGAATCCTAATTGAGGCCTATTCCTTGTAGCCTTTCACAGTGTGTTTTTCCCACTTCTTTTAAAACTTTCCCAAAGAAGTTGGAAAAAAAATCACACATTCAGATACCTTCTATCACTTTACAAGATATTTTGAAGGTTTTAGTTTCAGAAGTCCTCCGTACATAGGGTTCCTACAAACTAGGATCAATAGGGCTAATTTCTAGGGCAGTCTGCAACACAATGCAAAACTTGCTCAAACTTTGACCAATTGGATTGATACAAACTTGACCCTCCTAGCATGTCAAGATATGACTATTCCCTAATTTAAATTGCACTTAGATCGTACAGTACTTCACTACCCTACATGAGAATGCTCAATGTTTCACCTCCAAACCACTAACCGGATAGTGCATGCTCACCTAGGGCTTGGAATTAAAAATAGAAACTCAACTTTCTTGGACTCCTAACTCTACATATGTATAGACCATTGAATCCCCTAACATTTCCATCTATCCTTAGGAAGATCCCATGGTTAGTTTTCATGGGGGAGCCATGAATTGACTGACTGGTCAGGATAGGACCAGTGAACACACCAAACACAAAACAATTTAAGTTCTAAGACTTTACACTACCTCCAAAAAACTAGCTTAATGAATGAAAGATGCTTCAAACTATCCTAGGAACACAAAAAACAATTATTTTCAGTCTTTCAATCCATTACATTCGAGTGTCATAACAAAATGCTCGGGATTCCTCAATACACAGAGTTGCAGAGCTATTTCACCATTCAAATCTTGTTACAATCTATGACACACTCTTAGATTTGGGTCCTTTGGTAAAATTATATGCCATCTCCATGATTCTAGGCCTTTTTGGTCAATTCCCCACTCCTATTCATAAGGGGATCCGAAGATAACCAAGTTGCATGCAACATTTGCAATAATTGCAAATGTTGTCATATCAACACTCTAGAAACTTTTGGCACCTTTTCCATTATGCCTTTTCCCTAAGTTTTAGGACCTCTAACCTCTTTATTTTGAGGATCCAAGATCATTAAAGGCCTCAAGGCATCTCCATGTCCTCATTTATGTGTTTAGGACACATTCATGACTCAAATACAACATTTAGCAATTAAGCCTAAGTAATTGAAAAACTACCAACAATGTCTATTGTTATGACCTTAGTCCTAATGAATAACTCACCTAGCCCACATTGACATGACCTTCTAAGGTCTAGAAACAACCTAATTATCTTGACTTGGCCAATGTCAAGCACAATCCAAAAATGATAAAAACATGGAGGTTAGCCTAGGTGTGCTCCTGCACCATCCTCCCCAAAACAAAAAGATCAATCCACCCTTGGATTGAAGATGCTTGGATCAATCCCCATCTTCTTGAACTCTGATTCTTTGACCCATACTACATTAGCATACATTTGGTCATGCTTCTTTATCAAATGTTCCTTGTAGGCTTTGGTTCTAGTCTGTTTGTAGACTCTAGTATCCAGTACACTATCAGCTCATGTGACTATAACAGAGGGTAATTGGAGATCTTCCACATCTCTGATCACTTCTTGGAGACTCTGATCCATGTCTTTCTATGGTCCTTTGTAATGGACTAAGTCTGCAATGTTAAAAATAGGTGACAGTCCACTGTCTTCCGGGAGCTCAACTTTGAATGCATTATCACCATACTTAGCTAAGATAGGATAGGGACCTATCCTCCTCATCTGCAACTTGTGAGGGATTCCCTTTTGAAGTCTTGATTTTTTAAGATGTACCATGACCAAGCCACCCACATTGAACTAAACTATTCTTCTACTCTCATCAACCTTGGTTTTGTGTTTCAAGGTGTTCTCAGTCAAAGTCTTCCTCACTATCTCATGTATCTCCTGCATTGCACAAGAAAAATTATTTGTATATCTACATGCCTTCACTCCATCCTTCAAGTCTCTCAACTCATAGACTCCTCTAGGATGTAATCCATATACTATCTCAAAGGGGTTCTTCCCTGTTGATCTATTGATGGTGTCATTGTAGGCATACTTAGCTTGCCCAATCAATTGATCCCATTGATGTAAATACTCCTTGGTCAAGCATCTTAGAAGATTTCCAAGTATTCTATTCACCACTTCGGTCTGACCATCAGTTTGAGGATGGTATGCAGACCCAAAGGATAAATTAGTGCCCAATCTTTGCCAAAGATTCTTCCAAAAATGACTCATAAATTTAGTGTCTCTATCTGATACTATGCTCACAGGAAACCAATGGATTCTTACTATCTCTTTGAAGAAGAGAGAGGGTATTTGGCTAGCATCATGAGTTGTCTTGCATGGCACAAAGTGAGTCATCTTTCTGAATCTGTCCACAACTACATATACACTATACATGCCTTGTTTTGTCTTGGGTAACCCAACTACAAAATCCATGCTCAAGCATTCCCAAGGCCTAGTGGGAATAGGTAGTGGCTGATAAAGACCAGCATTTGAAGAAGTACCCTTGGCTCTTTGACATACAATGCAATTCTCCACATACATCTTAACATCAAGGTTCATTCTCGGCCAATAGTAGGACCTTTGAACAAGTTATTGGGTCTTAGTGATCCCAAAGTGACCACTCAATGCACCATTGTGCTTTTCCTAAATCATATTCTCCCTAATAGACCCTCTAGGGACACACAACTGATTTCCCTTAAACAAAAGACTACTTTGCAAAGTGTATTCAACATACTTGCTATGAAAATGATTATTGAATTCAGCACATACCTTATAAATATCTGCAAAGTCTCCATCATCAGCATATAGATCTTTGAAATGATCTATTCCCATGCTCTTCAACTAAATTTCCTAAATTGTGAGAGCTCTCCTAGACAATGCATCTGCCACTTTATTGAGGACACCTTTCTTATGTTTCATATTAAAGGTATAAGCTTGTAAGTATTCCACCCATTTCATGTGCTTGTGGCTCAACTTCTCTTGAGAATTCAGAAAACTTAAAGCTTGATTATCCGAGTAGACTATGAACTCCTTGGGGAGTAAATAGTGTCTCCATTTCCTTAAAGCATGAACCAATGCATACATTTCAAGTTCATAGGAAGAATACTTCCTCTTGGCTTCACTCAACTTTTCTGAATGAAATGCTACTCATCTACCCTCTTGGCTTAGGGCAGCTCCAATAGCCACATTGCTTGCATCACACTCAATGGTGAAAAGCTTTTCAAAGATTGGAAAGACTAGGATAGGTTGGGTAGCAATCTTTTCTTTCAAAAGCTCAAAACTTTTGGTGGCTTGTTCATTCCATATGAACTTGGTATTCATTCCTCCTTTGATTGTGTCCAACATGGGAGCATAAATAGCACTGAACTGCCTTATAAAGTTCCTATAATATTGAGCAAGGCCATAAAAAATTCTTACCTTTTTTGCTGACCTTGGAGTAGGCCAATTCATGATGGCTTCCACTTTACTCTTTTCCATTTTTAGATTGTCATGAGAGAGAACAAACCCAAGGTACACTAGCTCTGTTTTGATTAACTCACATTTCTCCAGGTTAATCATCAAATTCTCTTCATGTAGCTTCTTGAAGCCAGTCTCAAGGTGTTGAAGATGCTCCTCTCGTGTCCTACTATAAATCAATATATCATCAAGATATACTACTACAAATTTGCCAATGTAGTCTTTGAGGACTTCATTCATGAGCCTCATGAATGTGGAGGGGGCATTAGACAGTCCAAATGGCATGAAAATCCATTCATACAAACCTTCATTGGTTTTGAATTCTATCTTCCATTCATCTCCCTCATGTATCCTAATTTGGTGATAGCCACTCTTCAAGTCTATCGTACTAAAGTACTTAGCTTCACCTAGACAATCCATTAGGTCTTCAATCCTAGGTATGGGAAACCTATACCTAATGGTTATCCTATTTATGGCTCTTGAATCATACAAAGTCCCCATGTTCCTCCTTTATTTGGTGCTAGGACAATAGGAACTGCACAAGGGCTAATACTTTTCTTGATAAGGCCTTGGTTAAGGAGTTCTTCTATTTGCCTAGCAATTTCCTCATTTTGTTGAGGTGTCATCTTGTAGGCTGCCTTATTAGGTAGGGTACCTCCGGGTATGAAGTCTATCCTATGACTTATGGCTCTTGTAGGGGGTAATGCTAATGGTTTTCCATTACTTACTATGCCTTCATAAGTCTGCAACATACTCTGTATCTCCTTAGGTATCTCTGATTTCTTGTCTCCTTTTTCTTCATTCTTTTCTCTTGGTCTTAGCACCAATGCATAGCCAACTCCTTCTCCTTCTTCCATGGCTTCTATGAATTCTTTCTCACCCACTGTAAGCACATTAGGACCTACTATCTTCACATCTACATCTTCTAACAATTATTGTATTTTTAAAGTTACTTTATCCTTCTTGAATGTATAGGAGTTCTTCACTCCATCATGGATAGCTTGGCAGTCAAATTTCCATGGCCTACCTAGGATAAAATGACATGCATCCATGGGTAGCACATCACATAGAACCTTTTCCTTATATCTCCCTATAGAGAACTCTACCCATGCTTTCTCGTTGACTAAGACATGTTGTCCCTTATTGAGCCATGTGACCTTGTAAGGATGGGTATGTGGTATCCTTGTCATGCCTATCTTGCTAACTGCTTCCTCTGACATAATGTTGTTAGTAGACCCTGAGTCTACAATGACTCTACATACTTTTCCGATCACCTTACATTTGATTCTGAATAGAGACCTCCTTTGGCTTGGCTCCTCCTTGACTGGTTCCTTTATCAATGTTCTCCTCATCATGAGATTCTCACCTTCTTCAGAATTCAGTGGTACCTCAGAGTGTGTCTCTGCTGCATTTGTCTCTTCATGAACTAAATTAGTTCTCTTGTTACCTCCTTGAGAAGTACTACCCTTCTCTGGACACCTATAGGTAGGGTGTCCCATTTGGTTACAATGGTAATATTTCATATTGGCAAAGTAATTGCCTCTTCCTTGTCCACCACTTCTACCTCTAAAATTTGAGTTCCTTCCTCTTCCACCTCTACTAGAACTTCCCTCTTGTAGCTTAGTGTACTTGACTTCTCCTTGTGTCCTTGACTCTGAACTTCTTCCACCATAGCCACCTCTTGTTCCTCTATTATCCCTTCCTCTACATCTACCTTTGGAGGTTTTCTCTTGCTTTATTTTTCATTTCTCCTCTATCTTCAAGGCCATTTGATAACATTGGCGAATGGTTTTGAAGTTCACAAGACTCATGTCTTCTTGGATAGACCACTTGAGTCCATTCAAGTATCTAGCTAGCTTGATGCTTTCATCTTCCACCACTTGTGACCTTAAGCACAAATTTTGGAACTCTTCAGTGTATGATTGGACATCCAAATCTTTTTGTCTAAGATTGTGTCTTCTCCTATGCAACTAAACCTCATAATCATTAGGTAAGTAATTCTGCTTGACTTTAGTCACCATTCCCTTCCATGAGACTATAGGACTCTTTCCTTCTTTCTCCCTTTCAGTTTGAACAAACTTCCACCATGTGAGAGTTGACCCTCTCAACCTTGACTTAGACACACTCACTTTTTGGGCCTCTGTGATACCATCACATTTAAAATGGTTCTCTATACTGTCAATCCAATCCACAACTAAATCTGGATCCATTTGTCCACTAAAAAGTGGTACACCCCCTAAAGCTTTGCCACTTAAGGCCTTCAATGCTTTTAATAAGGGTTCTTGATCACTAACAGGGTCAGGGGTTGGAACTTCCTCTTCTACATCCACTCCCTTTTCCCTTGCTTCTTCTTCTTCTTTCTGATCTATCTTATCTTTCATCTTCTCAGCTTTGTCTTTGACTTCTCCCAAGAGGTTCTCCATTTGAGACAACCTTTCTCTCAACAACTTGTTGTCTTCTTCTTTCTCATCCACCTTTTTGGCTAAATCACCATTAGTCACCATGGATTTTTCTTCTACTGATGCAAATGGCATATTCTCTCCAACTGATTTAGTAGGCTAAAACATCCACCACAAGCCTAATCTTTAATCAAGCTCTGATACCAATATGATGTAAGTGTTCCAAGGCTTGCAAGCACTTCACCTAAGAGACCTTATCTTGTCTCTTCTAGGAACCTAATCTCCTCTAGGTCTTGATTGGATTAGATGATTAACTAAGTCTAATTCCAACTCTTCTCTAAGAGTTCTCCACTTATGTGCTTCACCTTGAAAGACTAACACCTTTTCTTAGTTCAAATCTTCACTTTTCCCACTACACCTAGAAGGATCTAAGTGCCAATTCCACTCTAACATTCATGATTAATTGCAAGGATATCCATCCGCTTGTAAATTCCCATCTCCTTGTAATTTGAAACCATTTACTAGGATCTTCAACTTGGTCTTCACCGGGTTCAAGGATTCAATCACTTGGAAGCCTAATTGAGGCATATTCCTTGTAGCCTTTCACAGTGTGTTTTAACCACTTCTTTTAAAACTTTCCCAAAGAATTTGAAAAACCAATAACACATTCAGACACCCTCTATCACTTTACAACATATTTTTAAGGTTTTAGTTTTAGAAGTCCTCCGTACATATGGTTTCTACAAACTAGGATCAATAGGGCTAATAGGCCTAATTTCTAGGACAGTCTGCAACACAATGCAAAACTTGCTCAAAATTTGACCAATTGGATTGATACAAACTAACCCTCCTATCATGTCAAGATATGACTTTGCCCTAACTGAAATTTCACTTAGACTATACAGTACTTCACTACCTTGCATAAGAATGCTCACTGTTTCACCTCCAAACCACTAACCGGACAGTGCATGCTCGCCTAGGGCTTGGAATTAAAAATAGCAACTCGACTTTCCCTAACTCCTAACTCTAAATATGTATAGACCATTGACTCCCCTAACATTTCCATCTATCCTTAGGAAGATCCCATGGTTAGATTTCATGGGGGAACCATGAATCGACTGACTGGTCAGGACAGGACCAGTGAACACACAAAACACAAAACAATTTAACTAAGACTTTACACTACCTCTAAACAACTAGCTTAATGAATCAAAGATGCTTAAAACTATCCTAGGAACACAAAAAAACAATTAGTTTCAGTATTTGAATCCATTACGTTCGACTGTCATAAAAAAATGCTCGGGATTCCTCAATACACAGAGTTGCAGAGGTATTTCACCATTCAAATCTTGTTACAATCTATGACCCACTCTTAGATTCGAGTCCTTTGGTAACATTAGATGCCATCTCCATGATTCTAGGCATTTTTGGTTGGTTCCCCACTCCTATTCATAAGGGGATCCAAAGATAACTAAGTTGCATGCAACATTTGCAATAATTGCAAATGTTGTCATAGCAACATTCTAGCAAATTTTGGCATCTTTGCCATTATGCATTCTCCCTAAGTTTTAGGACCTCTAACCTCTTTATTTCAAGGATCCAAGATCACTAAAGGCCTCAAAGAATCTCTATGTCCTCATTTATGTGTTTAGGACACATTCATGACTCAAATCCAACATTTAGCAACTAAGCCTAAGTAATTGAAAAACTACTAACAATGGATATTGTTGTGACCATAGTCCTAATGACTAACTCACCTAGCCCACATTGACATGACCTTCTAAGGTCTAGAAACAACCTAACTATCTTGACTTGGCCAATGTCAAGTACAAGCTAAAAATGATAAAAATATGGAGGTTAGCCTAGGTGTGCTCCTGCACCATTAGCATCCCTACAGCCACTTAGGGCATACCTCCCAGAGATTGTGACACAAGTTGGTGAGGAAATTGAACAAATTGGGGTAACCTTGTCTTTCTTTAAGGGAAAGGTAAATCAGATTGAGGCCATAGTCAACATGTTTGGCTTAGTTTATAATAAGTTTGTTCCTCCAATAAAGGGAGAATGTGATCAAATCAAGGTGGCAGAGGTGCAGAAAGGAGAATTTGATGCATTAATTCCTAATAAAGAGGCATTGAAAAAATCCTTAGATGAGGTATTTAAGGCCGAAACAGAATTTAATAAGTTTGTTACAGATGTTAAATCCATAATAGATTCCATATAGGAGAGACATAAGGCACAATTGGAAAGAATTAGAGGCTTTAATTAGCCTACAGAGGTAGAGGTTGCAACATGGTATGTTCTCACCAAGCCCAAGAAAAAGAAACCTGCAATAGTTGACCTAGACATACTGGACGAGGAGTAAAGAGACACCTGGCACCTGATCTTTGAGCACAGGGAGGTTAGTCATCAGAAAGATTAGTGTATGTTAGCATGTAATGGCAGTCACTAGATCTTGCAATAAATATTGGAGGCTATCTAGAATATCTTTAGACAAAGGTGCCAGCTATCAAAGATTTCAAGATAAAATCTGATTGTATTCCTATTTTATCTTTCTACCGCTTAAGGTCTTATTGTATTTTGTCTTCTAGTATCTTTGAGGGTTAGGAATTAGTCATCCAAAGCTTGTTGCATACTTTGTTTTTAGGGATTCCAAGATGGCTTAGACTCTATAAATACCAAGTTAGAACATTTTTGTAAAGGGCGATCTGAAATATATAATTGCAAGGAAAACTTCTCAATTTTGTCTGAGCTTTGTACTTTTTGTCTATTGAATGTATTTGAAGCAGTAACATATTAATAAAATACATTGCATTTTCTATTCTATATCTCTTGTTGTCTCTTTATATTTCTATTCAAGCTCTTGTATGTTTAATTTGCAAGGCATTTTAGATATACCAGTTACAATGTGATTGTGCAATCACTTGTGAGTTCTTTCAAGGAAGGAGTAATTCTTACAAGTGATTCTAGAGAGTTAAACATTGGTTTAAGGATCTTTTAACATGGGTGTGGGAGTGAAAGGTTAGTCTATAAGACATGCTATCTAAACTGCATGTGTTTACATTAATCATTTATTGTGAATTTATATTTGATATTGACTCTTTGCCCAATAATTAGGCACTAGTTTAGGGTTTGGCAAGCAGTTAATCATCATCCAATATTAAAGAAAATCAATCATTCACTTTTTAGTTACAAATAATATATATGTTTGAGTAATTATATTAGAGAATACAATTCAGTTTATTGATTCCTTAAAGAGATAATCACTAGATTAGCCCTCCTAGGTTCAAAGAACTCCAAAAGGAAGGAGGATGAGAATCCTTATCTCACTGATGTGTGTTATTATCAAGATTATAATTTGTCTTGTAATACTCTATATTAAATTAATAATTATCATTTGCAAGGTAATCTATGAAATCCCTAATCCACTATAACAGATATTGAGAATCAATAATAATTTGAAGGTATACCCACCTGAGCCTGTGGATCTCAATGTAGAAGGAGGAACTATTCCTCATCAATTAGGATTTTTCTTGCATGAGTTATAAATTGGAAGTATAAAGAGTAAGAATTCACACTGTATTAAGAACCTGTAATAAAAATACCTAACAAATCTCTCTGCTCTTCTCAATTGAAATTTCAAGTCACCATTATCTGCTTTAGCTTTGTTAAGATCTTCAAGTGTTGCTTCAAAGTTTTCCTCCAAACATCCTGAATCCATCTTGACCTCGCTTAAGTTGTTAAAATTTCTCTCCAATGGCCAAAAGCTCTTATACCAATTCTTAAGATTAAGTTATACTTAGAGGGGGGGGGGGGGGGAANTTATACTTAGAGGGGGGGGGGGGGTGAATCGATATTACAACACTTTAAACATGAACAAGTAATAATTTCCAACTTAACCATAATTTACTAAAATGAGAAGAACATAAGCACACAACACATAACTCATAACACCATGACTTATTGTCAAGGAAACCCTAGCCAAGGGAAAACCCCATTTGGGATGGTACCCAAGAATATGTACTAAAAGTATAGTGTCTCAGTTAGGAGACTTGGCCCTGTTAGGAGCTAAATATTACATTAGCACATTCCCTGTTAGAGGAATACCAAACCCGGTTAAAGGTATACGAGAATATTGCTCTTAAAATCATAAACAGTTCTGTTACAATCAATCTCAGAAGTGAACAATAAAAGCATCAACTTATGCTTAGATAGTTCCAGTTATAGCTCGCATCAACATCTGCCTGACATGACAATGCATCCATTCTATCTATCTATCATTCATCCCATATCCACAATTTTCTTTACAAAAATCTCTTCATATATATATATATATACATATACATATATATATACATATGTATATATATATATATATACATATGTATATATATATGTATATATATATGTATATATATATATATGTATGTATATATATATACATATATATATATGTATGTATATATACATACATATGTATATGTATATGTATATACATACCTATATATATATATATATATATATGTATATATACATATATTGTTGGAATTATGTTATATTTGTCATCAGTGAAAACACTTATTCGATTCTGAATACTTACCAAGCTCATCA
>MU228411.1:551790-562246 GCA_018584345.1 Thuja plicata | reverse complement strand
TGAAGGTTGTTTCATTCTTAGGTTCAGTCTTCAATCTTGATATCTCAAATGCAGAGATTTTGTTGATCAAAGTCTCTCTCTTGAAGTTTTGTGAGAATTGCATAGTTTCCTCTAGAATGTTGATCTTATTTTCATAGTTTGATGTCAAAGTAGTTAACAACTTATCCATTATATCTTCTTCTAAAATTTCTCCTCCATTGTTTCTGATTCTAGATACTGCTTCATTTATCCTCTGATTATAAGATCTAATGTTTTCTTCAGGTAACATCTCAAGGTTGTTGTATTTCTTCTTCCATGTCTTTCTACGTGCATTCTTTGCTTGAACATCTCCTTCAAACATGTCTTCTAAATACTTCCATATGGTATATGCTTTGTCAATCTTCTTGATTTTGGAAAATTCACTGTCAGATAAGGCACTGATTAGGGATTCTTTGGCAATTGCATTATTGGTAAATGTTTCCTTTTGTCTATTGGTAGCATCCTCCTTTGCAAGGTCTTTTAGGGATGGAATTACAACTTCTTGAGTAGCAATCTCAAATATCTCAAAACTAACACATTGTAGACGTGTTATCATTTTGGTCTTCCAATCCAGATAGTTCTCTCCATCGAACTTAGGGATCTCTTTTCTAAAGTATGCCATCTGATCTACCTTAAGCTGTTTAGGCTTTCCCTCCAAGGTACTTGGCTCTGATACCAATTGTTAGAATACTTCAGAGATAACTGAGAGGTGGGGGGGTGAATCAGTTATCTGCAACTTTAAATCTTTATCTTATAAAGTAAATGCACATACAGATAACACATTACACAACACATCAATTTGGTTACGGGGAAACCAAATGGTAAAAACCCCAGTGGGAATTAGTACCCACAAAGAACTATAGTGATCCCTGTTAAAAGATCTTCCAACCCTGTTAGGAGTTGTACATTACAATGCAGTAGTATAGTGACATGGTTAAGGGTCGGACCCTGTTAGGAGTCTTTTACAATAACCCTGTTAGAGGTGGTGGACTCACTATCCAAGTGGTGAAGGCTGCAACCTTTTGGTTATTTGATACACACTATATCAACAAGGTGAACTGCTGTCTGTGACACTGCTTGTCTGATTAGTTCCTTTTATGTGCGGATGCTTTAACCTCTTGTAAATCACTACAACAATCTTCTCTATGTTCTGAAAGCTTCTACTTCAATATCTATATTATCAACATATGATAAATATAGCTCTACTGCTTTAACACTCTTCTCTGCTTTTCTAATCTCTGGCTTTTGCAACTCTTCTTATTACAAATGACCTTCTATAAGTACATACACAAAGTATGAGATCATGGGACCTGTAGGACAACTCTTCTTAACATCCTTGTTGGCTCTACTAAGCACGCAAGCATAATTACAACTGCGCACGTACTAACTGAATAGACGCGTTGCTTCACTAAGTCAGCTTCATCAATTTAATCATAACTTTGCAATCTTCTTGAAATATGTTTGGCACTTTTAGATTAATATCAACAACTCATAACTCATCATGAATATACACATGCATATCTTGAAGATAGGCGCAACTCGATCAACACGTTACATATGTCGGCCTTAAACCGTTATTCCTCTAGAGCTGTAACGGTCTATAACAGACTTACATATCTTTACTGAAACTTCATATCCGGGTCTGCATGTATGAACATATCATAGTAAATATGTTAACAACATGTATCTATCCACGTTGGTCTTCATGTTATCATATGGATAAGTAGATACAGAAGTACTGCTGTGTATTATATGTTGTCATCAATGACAAACATACAATCAACCAACTATTCAGAATCAAATCTCCAACAAAAACGTCCTTGGCCCATTCTATACCCTATAAATCTACCTCAAACTCAGATCACAGGTTGATACAACTCTCTGATTTCTGTTTCATGTCACAATAAGTTGTTTACTATTTTGTGTCAGATTTTATTTATCGAAACTACTTACATTTTCTTATTTAGTCTCATATAAATTTCATCACTACATTATTTTACCTCATATCCAACTTATCCTAATCAACAACATGACGAATTATTGCACTCACTTAGAGCTTAAGTCCTACTTGAGCCTGTTGGGTCATTTTCCTTCCAAGTGTCTATTTGGAAAGGACAAGATCTACATTGCTTACCTTTTCTTTGTGTACAGGAACCTTCATCAATTTCCTTCTCATCACAAAGGATTCTCCTACCTCTAGCTCTTCTATTTGTGGTGAAGAGTTGAAACTTTCAACTTGAATTATCCTCACATTTCTAAAATAGTTGATTGTTCTTTCAGGCACTCCCAAGCTTGATGGCCTGCAAATTTATTGCACTTGTAACATTTACAAGTGAAACCACTAGATCCTCCTCTTTGTCCAAATCTGCCTCTAAATTTAGGTCTTCTTCCTCTAAAGTCTCCTCTTGAACTTGGTGCTTGTTCTTGTGAAGTGTTTGATTCATCTTGACTTCTTTATGATTTCCCTCTATCAACATATAGTCTTCTTCCTCTGATAGTCCTTCCTCCACCTCTATTTTTCTTTTCTTTCCTTCTTTTCAACTTCTCCTCGGCCTTCATGGCTAGTTGCTATCATTCTTCAAGAGTCCAAGGTCTTGTAAGAATCGATACTTCTTGTAGGCTATATTTTAGTCAATTAAGGTATCTCACAACCTTATCAACATCATCCTCCATATGACCCGATTTGATGCTCAATTTGTAGAATCATACCTTTCCTTGGATATATCATTGTAATACACTAATATTATAAATCCCTTGAGTATGAAGTTGTTTTCTCAAAAGAAGATCGTTGCATGTGGTAGTTTGAGTCTATACCCCCATATATTCATTGATACGAGATTGTCCCCGATACAAAACCTAGATCTTGTAACCCTGAATAAAAAAAGTCACATTTTATTTTCTTTCAATGTGTTCAAGTTGTTTCCCGTGCTCGAAGTGCTAAAATAAAAGATTATGAAGGATCTAGCTTAGCTTAATAAAGAATCATTGAGACATTAATACAATTTATGAGAACATATATGCTTTGATCAAAATCTAAATTTATATTATCATTACAAACCTTAATAAAAGTTGTGACAATAATTTTTTAATAATATATTATTAAATACTATCAGTTTCTTAGTTTATATATAAATCTCAAAAGCAAATCAACAAATATATTTTACTCTCAAAGTTATCAGATTTCCACAATCCATTAGAATAAATTGACTAGCTTCTGGTTTAGATTGTGTATGTATTTTTTTATTATCAACGTTTCCGATCACACTCCGTGATCCATCATCAAGATGTACTAGAGCAAGAGATGAACAAAGATAAGACGATAGATCGTAAAGTGTGATAAAAAATGTTGATGATAAAAAATTACAAACACGATCTAAATTTGAAACTGATCAATTTATATCTTACTTTGTCACTAATTTAAAAAATTAAAGAGTTTAATTATTTGAAAGGTATCAGCTTAAATATTACCTCCACTACCTTCCTATAAAAAATAAAATGAAAGTGAAATTCAAGCTAAAGATATTTATTTTAAAAGTATGAACTTAAAAATCACCATCACCACCTTCATACTAAAATAGAATGAAAAGCAAAATTCCAAGAAAAAAAATATGTATCTTATAATTAATCAGTCCAATCACATAATAATTTTGAGCCTAAGAAATTAGAAGTCATTGATGTAACTGCAATGCAAATTTCTAACAATTATTAAAGATGATAAATTTCTATCAAAATGAGATAACCAAGAGCAAAAAGTATTTTTTTCATATGGAAAAAAAAGTTACACAATCAGAATGAGATAACAAGAAAGAAGAAAAGGAAAAGATAATAAATTTCTATCAGAAAGAGAAAAGTGTTTTGGTAAGAGAAAAAGTTAATCAAATCTGAAACTATATAGCTAACTGAAAACTACCTTTAATTCAATATATATAATCTGTTTGGAGAGTGGCGATTCACAGAAGCATCGACCATCGACATCGACCAACTACCCTCGGGCCGGCCACCGTATAAAATAATTGAATTTGTGTTCCTTTCAAAAGTCTGATCTTTGATCTTTACATGTTACCAGTCAGACCAAGATTACAAGTGTATGGACAACAGGATATCCCCTGAATTTCCTTTTTCGGTGGCGGAAATCTGAATTTGCGATGTCGGTAGTGGAAACGTGAGTAAACTGAATTGTTCCAAGTGTCTTGATGATTTCAGAGATTCCAGAGAAGCCTTCCAGAGCTTGACACAGCACAGAATTCTCATTAATACAAATCGCTTTAAACAGACAAGGAACTATCAACTGACCGACCTGTTCCCTTTCAGTGCTCCACCTGGAACAAAATTCATGGAGAATCTTCACGACCTTGGCAGGTAACGTTCATTGTCGTGTTTTTCCAGACTCAGAAACTTGCCTTTCAAGTCAAGTCCCAGGAATTATTAAATTCATCAGCAATCACATTCTGGAAATTTGTTCTGTGCAATCAAAATTTAATATTGTTATCAGCTTGATTTCCGCGTCGTTAATAATATTTAAATTCCACGAGGCTATTTTCTCTTCCTGCTTTGAATCTGACAAAGATTACTTCCCCTGAATATTCTGAGGGATACTCAACTCCTGATCGGCTTTTACTCAAACCCTAGGCAAAGTAATAGTTTAGGCAAACCGCCATGGCCACAGGCATTGACTCTGAGAGGAATCTCTAGCTTTGGAGCCGCTCTCTTTACGACAAATGTTGTTATATCGACTTAATAATCTTTGATTCCCTCATTGTAGGGTCTACCGTACAATAATTTTCTGCCTTTGCTGTTGGATTTGGGAGAAATCAACCAAAAAAGTATAGTGTAAAAGGTCACGAGTCGGAATCGGGAGTATTAATTTAGAAGATACTTGTCAATTTTCCAGGCCATCAGATGTATGGACGGCTTTGAAGTTTTCTGAGACGGCCTGGAAGAAATCTTCACTGTCCCGTACGCCTTAAATATTGTGCAAAGGCAGGCTGACCAGTGGACACTGCCGTTCATCCGCGTGTCAATTTTTCTTTAAAATTGAGAGAAATCTTTACATTTCAAATAAACGCCAAATTCCAGTGGATCTCAAAGCCAGACAAGTGCACAGTGTCGTTAATCTGCGTGTCAACTTTTCGTTCGAAATTTGGAAGGAAATCTTTATTTGACAGTCACTTTTGAACGCCAAATTCCAGCAGATCGCAAAGCGGAAATAATTATACGCTTTGAATCCAGAGCTTCACATAACAATTGCCGCGTGTCGCTCTTCAGCCTTTACAGCGAGACATGCACGAATTTCATGCAGAGGCTCAAGCTTTAAGGCAATGCCGTATGTTGCAGATCAGTAAACTATGTGCTTCAAACTACTTTTAGTGCGTGACACCTGGTTGGAATTGCAAAGGAACACTTGTCAATTTTCTGTTGATGGAAAGCTTACATTTGACAGGCAATCTCCAAATTATTACGGAAAATTTGCAACACAGCACCTAGGGTTTCACGAAATATTATACTCCCAGCGATCTTCTTCACACCACAATTTCAGATCCGCGTGTGAACAATAATGGAAAGAAAGCCAAAGGTTTTAAGGCCGGGTGTAAAAGCCTAAAATAAGTTAAAACTTGTCACATTCCGGACCTGCGGTTAACTAAATAAATCAAATAAATGGCGGAGAGGGAGCTGAGACAGCTCACAAATATTGTAGCAGGTCAGTCCTTACCATCCCGTGGGCCATGGCCTGTAAATTTTTGACGCGTAGAAGTGGTCCTATCACAGAATTCACGTCTTTAACCGATTTGTTTCAAGTTTTTAAAAAAAAACCTGAATCAATTCAAGAAAAAAATAATAATTTGTTTCAAAGATTTATGGCCCTACAGCTTGACAGATCAGAGTGAAAGCGATGTTGGAATAGACAATTAGGGTCAAATCCTTCACCAGTCGGTCAGTTATATTAGTTACCTGTCGATTGCACAGCAGTCAGATTCAGTCCGATTCATGTTTTGCGCCTCCAATTTGTAAAATAAGCATTCAATCAATAAAAAACTCTTGCTGTGTTTTCAAATCAATCACCCGTCTGCGCTGAGCTATCAATTCACACTCACTGTTCCAGAATTCAACTCACTTGGCTGTTAATCGAGATGCAAAGTGATAAGCATCTGATGTTTTGGTGGCATTAAATATGAAATATAAAATGCAAGTAGTTGGTTGGATCTCTCGGCGGTTAGTATGAGGACAAGGTTCGACTCCATTAAAATAAAACCTGTGACGCGGGTTCGAATCTCGGGAACTCACTTTTTCGCGCATGAATATATGTTTTTGGTGTGGGGTTTCAGTCACCTCACCAACTTCCTTCTGAGAGAAGTTAACGGAATTAGACACATGCCTTATGTGGAAGATTCCAGAGCTCTTTCTCTTTGCCTTATTCAAATACACAATTTGCTACATTTCTCAGATTAAATAAATCGGTCTCTCCTGTAGAAGTTGACTTCCATGCAAAATCGAGAAGCTTTATTACTTTATTACTTTTCTGGTTTAGTTTTGTTTGAAAAAACAGAATAACATATGTTAAAAGATTTTGAACGGTTTCCCACAGCCTCAATATTGCAGAATCTTCTCCTTTCTCTTATAAAATTTTGTTGTGTTTCCTGCAGGCTTGTGGTTTAGTTGTTTTAATTGTGTATCTCTTCTTTTTCAGCTATCTATATATTTCTGTAATTGCTTTGCTCAATATAAAAAGAATTGTTTGAATAAGTTTCATATACACGAAGGATGGTATTAGAGCTATGATGAGATTGTGAGTGAAGATCATGTCAGAAATTTAGTAATTAAATTTTCATTAATAATTAAAAGCCTTCCATTAAGATTTGAGTGTTTAAACCAAGTTCAACTCTTGTTAAATTTGATAGACTTGATTCTTACACATGACATGATTAGTTAAGTGAAGGAGGAGCGGTTATTTCTATCATATTTTTTAATATTTGTCACACTATTTTTTAAATAATGATAAACACATTTTTCAGCAATAAAATATAAATTTTATTTATTTTTCTTTCTTAATTAATAATAACATGTCATATTTGGTTATTGGTCATGATCAAATAATTAAATATGATGTGATACTATTGCATTTACTTGTGTTTAATTAGTTTTGCACCAATCAACCAATCATAAGTCACTATTTTTTTAGTATTTCTAAAGTTTAGATATTTATTTATATATTTTCTATATTCTACAAATTACCTATCTCCAACATGATTGGTTGAATTGGTTTGATTTTATAACAGTTTCATTTAATTATTTTTGAAATTGTTCTTTTAATTTACAATATAGTATATTTTTATGAGATATATATTTTAAATTTTATTACTATAAACATGCTATTTTCATTATAAAATTTAATTTCAATATATTTGATCAATATTATAATATATGACTATTATATATTCTAAAATATATATAAAATTATATTTTCAAAAAAAAAAAAAAAAAAGAATATATATATATATATATATATATATATATATATATATATAGTAATTATTACAATTTGTAATATATAATATATATTACTCTATAATATATATAATATAAAATACTATATCATATATACAATATTATATAATTTTAGCCTTATTTATTATTTAAATTCCACTTAACATTTAAAAATTATAACTATATTTTAATTTTTTTAAATTATAACTATGAAACTATATTATATACAACTTATTAAATATTATTTTTAAGATTTTATACAAAGTTTCTTATTTAAATTTTAATCTATAATAATCTTATTTTTATTTAATAAATATTAATTAAAATATACTTAATATTTATAATAAAATTAGAATTAAATTTACATATATAATTATAATTATAACTAATTATGACAAATACAGGCCACTAGGTGGCACTTGTTATTAATTAAGATTATGGAGTAAATTTGTAAAAACATGTTATTTTTCTTTTAATTTTGGATTCAATTTGATAAATCATCCCTGTAATATAATATATTTTGTTTGAGATAGTAATTTTAAGTGCAAGGATATTGTATTTAGTTAATAATTTTATTTAAAATATTAGACGGGTGTTATTATCTCTATGCATATTTAAATTATATTTTGTGACATAATATTAAATGATGATATACATATTATTCATCAAAAATTTATAAATACTATTTTTTCTTAATTAATAATAATACATCATATTTAATTATTGGTCATCAAATGTTCCAATTGTGTCACCAATTTCAGATAGATAGGTAGTCAATGATATCATTATTTAATCAAGACAATGTATAGTTTAGTTGAATATATTTTAGACTAGGTGTGTTGTTGGTAGGTTCCTTTTTTTGTGTCATGCCTTCTTTACATCCTCTACATTTATCCGCATGAGAAATAGACCTTATCATTGCATCTAGGTGTCTATCTACTAGTATTGGATTTAAGCTCAATCGGGTTCAAGTCAAGTTTTAAAAGACCCTTGTCTCAAAACCTCTATTCGTATACTATTTAAAAATCCATATGATTTGCATCTATGCATAAAAAAAGTTAAAAGTAAAGATCTAGTTCAAAATTGACAAGCAAGTATATTAGGTATTAAGTCAAAATTTAATTTTCATAATTTCTAAATCCCTTTTTTAAGATTATGTGGCAACTTGATTGAAGACATGCATCCATATTTATGGTGGAGCATAACAACGCTCTTTTCTGTAATTGACATTTTGGTTTGGCCTGTCAACCCAAATTCAAATCATTTGTTGTCATACTTGTAGACACGCAAAAATGGTTCAATACTTGTGTCCCCTTTTTAACATGTCTTTTATCCCATCCCAGCTGATCCCATTCCATTTCAAGACCAAAATGTCCTTCAAAGTCCCATTGACCTTCCACTTCCTAAGCACGATCATGATCTCCCTTCCATTTATTCCCATGATCCCATGCCAAGTCAAGATCAAGGTGTCCCTTCACCTTTATGTCCTTCACAATATCCCATTATTCCTCTAGATCCTCCAAAAGACACTTCCATCTCTTCATCTCCTTGTCCCAATCCTCCAAATCTCTCACAAGATCCTATCCCACCATATGATCCTGTCACTACTCCTATTCCATTGCAAGATCCCATTATTCCTCATGATCCCCCTTGTGATCCAAGCACATCTATGCAAGTTGTTCATGAACTCCTTACACTTAAAATGGGTTCCTATTAGATGATATCAGATTTGGATACTATTCATGCTATTGATATTCATGTTTTGTCACTGATGTCAACATATGTTTCTGTGGAGAGAAAAGACTGGTTACTTGACTGATAGAAGTGTACGAACATTGTATGGATGTTTCAAAATGATCGAAGTTGGTTATATGAAGAAGGATGTGTTTTGACCTTATTCACAAGGTCGCTTGGCTTTATGTTGCATATTAAGGCTGTTACAGATGATTTAGTGAAGACTGACCTTTTTGGACTACGATAGTAATGCTTGACAGGGTAGGTCTCTATATTTTGGGCATATCTTACAAGTGAAGATATTTTAGGTGATGCGAGCTTAGTGGATGACAGAGGACATATTAAGGAATGTTAGATATTGATCGAGTGTCTTGAGCATGCTTGTGATGTTAGTTGTGGCGTGTATTCTGGAGGAGACCTATTTTGTTGGCCGACTTCAGACATGTAGCGTGTATTATGAATTGTGAGCATGGATTGTGGATCTTGGACCATAACTGATGGATTGTATTTGATTTTTACTTGTTATAGGTATCATGTGTATCTTAGCAAGGGGTTAAACAATTATTTGTATATTGGGAAATATTTTATTTTGGAAAGATGTGGTAGAGATTGAAAATGAAGAGAAGTGAAATCTACGAGGCTTGTTTTTCTAGTGGATGTAGAACAGAGATTGTGATAGAGATACTTCATCAGAACTGACCAAGAAAAGACAATTGCTATCAAACAGTTCACTAGATTGTATATTTCTTATATACACTTGTCCAAATTGTGAATCCTTGAGGATGGCTTTAACCTTCTTTGTGCAGTATGCCTACTACTTTCTTGACTCCTAACAAGGTTTGTCTCCTAACAAGGACTATGTACTGTAATGCTATAATAAGCTCCTAACTGTGCGTGCTAAATGTGGGCCTCTGATTTAGTAGAACACTTCAACATGGTCATTATTCTTTAGCTGCATATAGGAATGAATATTGATTCATTCACCCTGCATGTCTAAAAGAGTCGACCTGTTTCCTTCTAGAAGGCAGGAGCATGAGCTTGCTCTCAGGTCATTGCAAGCTCAGTGACTACACCGAAGACCTAAACGAAGGATTCAATCTATATGCTGAAAGTAAACTATTGATTAATCTAAATGATAAATGCAACTTTGTTGTTCATCCAAGCTATTTAAGATTGATTTTAGAAGCACCAAATTGAAAGTGAAAGATTCTTTTTAAAACCC
>MU228411.1:504882-537336 GCA_018584345.1 Thuja plicata | reverse complement strand
AACAAAAAGAGTGGCTCAGATTCGATTGAAGAAGCACAATCCATGTGCAAGTGATTTGATTGGTCGAGAGAGTCAGTTGACCGAACTGACTGATCAGTTATTTTGGAAACTTCCAAAATCAGTTCACGGTTAACTAAAATGTTTCTAAAATGATAATTAGTAGAGAATCAGTTAACTGAGTGGAACTGGATTGTTTCCATTTTGATAAATCAGTTAACTGGATTTGATGATGTCATATGCATTTTTAATAAATTAATTGATTTTGATTGCACATTTATGATTTTATAATTTATTTAATTCCTTTTTGATTTAATTAACAATTTTGTAATTTTTATTTAATTAATATGTCATAATATCAATTAAATAATTAACATAAGATATATTTGCCAATGCAATGTGATTTTAGGAATTAATTAAGTAATCAAGTAAGATGATTGATTAGGACCTAGGGTTTAGGTCAGATTAGTTCAAATTTGATAATTGCCTGTTTGATTTAGGACTTAGGTTTAATCAAGATTAGGGTTTCTTGATTAATTGTTGAGATTGGGGGTCTAGGGTTTAGGTGACCATTTTTAGGTGATTACACTAATAAAGCTAAATATATAACAAGGATACTATAATCTCAGTACATTATTTGTGGGTGCTAATTCCCACCGGGGTTTTACCTTTAACATGGTTTACTCGACAATAAGTATTGTGTAATGTGTTGGCATTTACCGTGTTATCATTTGCATTGCAGTTTTGAAGTTTAAAAGTTTAATATTCTATATCACAACTGATTCACCCCCCCTCTCAGTTGTGCTTGCGGATTGTTATTCCTAACATTTGGTATCAGAGCTACTGGTCCTTAGAGAGAAATCTTAAAATCTTGAGGTGATCCTGAAGATGACTTACTGCAGGAAGGATAGACTGAAATTTGATCCTGAAAAGTTTGACAGTTGGAAGAACAAGATGAGAACACATTTGCTATGTTTTGGAATTGACTACTGGATGATCACAAAGAAGAATGGAAAGCTAGCAACTGAGGATGAACTAGAGAAAGCTACTGAAGATGAGAAGAAGCTATTTTCATGTAATATGGTCGCAACGGAATAATTGATCAACACACTTTTTGAAGGTGAATTCAAATAAGTAAAATATTTTAACACTACACATGAGATTTGGAAAAGATTAGAGGGACTATATGAAGGAGATAAGATTACAAAATAGGCAAAGCTACAAAAATAAACGACAAAGATGGAATCACTGAAGATGAGAGAAGATGAGAACATTAGGGCATATGGACAAAGAATTACTGAAGTGGTTATTGGCATTAGAAACTCTGGTGGTACTTACAGTGAGGAAGAAGTGATTATGAAGATTCTTAGATCTATGACACCTGCACATAGAACCAAAGTACAAGCTATAGAGGAGATTATACCTTTGACACCGAACTTCACTAGAGAGATGTTGATTGGAAAACTAACTACTTTTGAGGCCGCAGAATAGGGAGATACTTTACCTAAAGTTGGGTCAGCATTCAAGGCAACCATGCATAAGAACAAAAATACCTTATCTAGAATTGTGAGCACCAGCAGTAGTAACCTAAAAGAAGAGCTTGGAGACTATGCTGAGGAATGGGAACAGATACAAGAGGAAGAAAGAAAGCTAGATGAAGTAGTAGCATTGATCACTAGAAGAGAGAAGAGAGGTAAGGGTAAATTTGAATGCAAACTAACTTTGAAATGTTTTTCATGTAACAAGATTGGCCATTTTGCATCTAGATGTCCTACAAGGGTTCCTAATCATAAACCTAAGTTTTACAAATCAAAGTATCCTAAAGACAAGGAATGTTATTATCCTAGTGAGGGTGTTTCTGATGATGATGGTGACTATGATGAAATTGGATTTATTTCTATAAAGGATGATGAACATGTTATGCCCTGCATACCCATTCCTACATTATGTGTGCAAAATGTTGGGTCCTCTCTTTTCGCTTTTGGCTCTTGCCTTGTTTTCTTTGCCTTTGTTTTTCTTTGTTTCTTCTCCAGGTATTCTGTCCCGTGAGGTTTTTTTTTCTTTCTGATTTTGTCTTTCGTGTCTCCGGGACCCAGTCCTGGAGATTGGTTGTTCTTTCCAGAGCTGGATTCTAGACTCCAGGATTCTCCACCACGATGACTTTTCCTTAAGAGAAGGTATTGTGGCATGGAGTCCCCAGGCCTAGAGTCTGGAGGTTTGCCTATTCCAAAGTTTGCGGGAAAACAGAGGTATCTTGCTTTTACCTTGGGTATAAATAGAAATTACATGCCACTTTTATAGTTACCGCGATTAAACACTTGTGCATTCAGAGTGATTCTTAGGTGACCAAATTGTGATTAAGCACTGATTACTCTGTGCTTAGTAGGTTGTTACCAGTTGCTTCAAGGTGCTTGTTCATGGTCGTTTGAATGTAGAACCTATTACGGGAGTGCTCCTGGTGTGCTCTTTTCCTACCCTTCTTCAGATTTCCAGGTAGGCTCTCTAGTTTCTGTTTGTTTTCGTGTTTTCCTTATTTTCCTTCTTTGGTCTTTGTTGGTTCTGCTGGTTGTGTGTTTCATGTTTTCCTTTGGATTTTTCCACCCGTTGGTGGGTTGGTCCTGTGAGGAGGTTGACCGCCTCCTGCGCAGCTGC
This sequence comes from Thuja plicata, assembly GCA_018584345.1. Taxonomy (NCBI): domain Eukaryota; kingdom Viridiplantae; phylum Streptophyta; class Pinopsida; order Cupressales; family Cupressaceae; genus Thuja; species Thuja plicata. The sequence goes on along the minus strand of MU228411.1, from coordinate 534,687 downwards.
AGACTAATGTTGATAATGTACATTATTTTGGTCTAGTTCATGTGTATATGCGTTTGGTTGTGTAAATTTGTAAAAATCTATAAATGATGTGTATTTTCTTTATATCACATGTATATATGTTTCAACTCTTTGTGTTTATGTGTAGATACTGTATGTATCCTTCCAAGCTCATGAGTTCCTCATGCTCCATCACTGCATTTTTACCCATGAGACCGAGCTCATCGAGACAAAGTCACCATGGTTCAAACTTGATACCTCATTGGTTCGAGCCATGGAAACTTTCTCTCTCCTCTGTCTCATCACATTAATGGTGGGATTAATTTCCCATGAGCTGGCATTCAAACCGTGTCCCATCTGGCATTTATTTTATCCCATGTCAACCCACTTTTCATCATTAATGCCTTTATGTCGCCTGCCATCTGACCACGTGCCAACCCACGTCAGCCGAATATGGTTTCTTACTGGTCACATCAGCATGGCAACGGCTAGATTATCTGGGATCCAGGCCCTAAGTAGTTCCTTGTCCTGTGTTTTCCCCTTTGCCATTTGGTTCAATATATCTGAAGTTTTATTCATGTTTATTACAAGGATTCCAAGACTTTTGATGTATGCTAACACTTGTTGAACGAATGCAGGGTGGTGACGATTTCCCTGGAACTCTAATATTCTTTTTAAATATCATGTTCTTACGGGTCTCTGGTCTTGCAGCTGGTTGCGGATGAAGTGATCGAAGATGTCTGAAGTGATCACTCCTCCTTCCAGCACAGAGCTTCCTACCACTTCCACCCGAGTGGCCACCAAGACTAAGGTCGAGAGGTTATTGGCGAAGCTTTCCTTGACCTCTAAGTATCCCAAGGATGGTGTCATTATGGGATCAAAAATTGAGTCCAAAGTTTAGGAGATAATAGACGCAGGGCCCAGACCTTGGGCAGAAATACAAGGCTTGATTCAAGCCATCTATAAACTAAGGGCAACGAGAGATAACCTGGCAACTCAGATCACTGCCTCTGCTATTATCAAGGCAGCTAACTTCCCCTATTTGGTGCAATCCCTGGAGTTAATACTCCAATTGGAAACATACAACTCACCAACATGGACCGTCCTACTTCTAGATCCCCGAATGCTACAGTACCCAGCAACTATCGTCACCATGGATGTGGCAACTTTCACCTCAAGGTTGGGGATCCCACAATTCAATGGATCCATTATCCAGAATCAACTCTAGACCTTGCAGGAGTTTGAGGGTGGTGAGGTTATTTCCTGACAATATATCAATAGCCACTAGCTAAAAATACCAAAGAGGGATTATAAGAGAATGAAGTTGGAAATTCCCCGCGGGGAGTTCAAAGAGGCCATCCAAGCGGGCATTGTATTTTTTTGAAGGATTTTTGGATTGCCCCATGCCTGAGATTTCTCAGCATGGATGTACTACTTTTTGTACTGCATCACCACGCATAGTCATACTTTCAACTAGGCGACCATCATTTCCAATCACGTAGATAAACAGCTGAAGAGCATGGCCCAGAATTCCAAATTTTATATGACATCATACGTGCTTTGGGCACTAGCACAACAAAGGCTGACTTTTCTGGGTTTGGCCACAGTTGGAGAGCTTGGAAATGGGCTGGGCCAAATAGCACCATGGGATCACTATCCCCAAGTGCAATGGGAAATTAGTTTCCCAAATTTTTGCAGGGTAAATGATGCCTTCATTTACAACAACATTTTAACACTTACCCGAGATTCTGGGTACAGACTCTCACAAGTGGCGATGACTCTTTTCAGCAACTATGGCAGCTATTTCATCTAGTTCTGACATCACACCTATATTCAGGTGACAGGCTTCAATGGGAAGCCCCATCTTCTTCCCCGGTATTGTGGGGACAAAATTATTCTTTTGGAATTCTGCCAGCAAATGATGGATCTGTAGACCTTCTTCACATTAAAGAAGGTCATCAATGTTTCAGTCCCATTCTCTTGTAGGAATTATACATGCAGCCTCGTTGCAACCTGGGAGGTAGATATTGAATTGAAGAACCTGGGGCTGGTGGAATTCCACCACGCCCGAAAAAATTATGATCCCCTCAACAAGATTGCCACAATGCTGCCCCGGGTGTCCCCACCGCATGAAGAGGATATTGAAGACTTCTGGGTAGACTGCCAAGATAGTTTTGATCTCCGGGCCCGACAGCACACGCGGATGAGAAAAGGGCTCTTGACCTTCAAACTTTCCTGAAGGGTTTCAAAGATGATAGGCCGCTGGAAGATCTAGCATATAAAGAAAAAGGGATGGATAAGTTAGATCTTCCTACGGTGGATTGGGCCACCCTTGAGGACCTGACAATTGAAGGGGTATGTCACCCCATTATAGAGGCAAGACACCAGTATTTCGCCAAGGCATGCCAAAAGAGAGCCCAAAAGAAGCCAATGATCAAGCGGGCTACTCCCTCTTAGACCAGCACCGAACCTTCTTTATTTTCCATGACCATTAAATCAAGTACAAGTAAAGGGAAATAGAAAGAGGGTGTCCCGGTCCCCAAGGCACCTCCATAAGTCCCCACCCTTCTAATGGCACAGTTACATCAATAAATGGAGGCGTCAAAGCTGGCCAGCCAGCAAATAAGTATGCATGTATATTTCAGCCTGCTTGTGGCTCCAACGACATCTTCTCACCTAACGGGATCCCTGTCATTGGCGGCCATGATCAACAAACAAACTTTCGCTGAGGCGGGGTCTACTAGTATTCTAGACACTGGGGATCCGCTGGTAAGGAAGAAAATGAAAAAGGTGACCCCAACACCAAGCACAGTTGCCAATCTTGGTATGCCAGAGATGCCCCTGGTAGATGTTAGTTCAGACTCTCCCAAACTAGAGGATATTTCAAACTCCTCACCCCCTCATGATGATTTTGACGACACCTTCTCGGTGGAGGAGCTCCTGGAAATTCAATAGGGTATAGGTCATGCGGTGGAGGAGATCACTACTCAGGACAAGGAGGAGGTCCCCATAGAAAAGGAAGTCCCAGAAGAAAAAGATACATCAGAGCAAGAGGCTCAGGAAGAAGTGGAAATAGGGCCTGAGCAGGAGAAAATATCAGTCCAAGAGACCGAGAATATGCCAAGGAAACAAAAAGATGAGAAACTGATGGCCAGGAAACCTGGACCCACAGGAATAACCATACCCCTGACCATCATGCTCCAAGTGCCTTTGGTTACTTCAGGTGATTAGGTGCCCTGGAGCACATTCAGTGAGGTAGTAACGACGACCGCCTTGCTAAATTTTGGCCAGAGGCCTCACCCACCTCTAGAGGATGTTGTTGGAAATATAATAATGGGAAAGCAAGATGCTAAGAGGGGGGGTGAATCAGATCTTCAAATTTAATCACTTAAAACAAACTAATCCACATTCATACATATATGAATCTAATGTAATCTCAGATAGCATCCACACAATGAAATAAATAACTCATAACACAATAACTTGGTAACCCAGAAACCCAAATAGGTAAAACTGGGGTGGGGATGACACCCACAAAATTCTCCACTACTATAGTAATAAAGTGTACCTGTTAACATTACAAATGTTGATTACAAAATGTAATCTACCCTGTTAAAGGTCTGCCCGATTAAGAGCTAAAGATCATTACAATCTACCTTGTTAAAGAATTTCAACTTGCAATAAAGTAAGCACTTTGTTAGGAGATAAAGAAAGGTCTGCTAGAACCACTCTGGTAAGAGTTTTTCACCCGATACAATGATTAGAATGTCTCAAGTATTGATCCTTCGTTATGCACTCTGATGCTGATGATGGATCTCCTCTTTATAGTACCTTCTATGATCTCATAATCTGATATAATTTTACTCTGTTGTTCACTGTGTTCTCACTCTGCTTGATCTCTACTTCTTAACAAAATAACCCTCTATGCATTTCACTTCAAAATGTAGCCACTAGACAATTTGTCTACTCTCTCCTTACACACTTACAAATAGGGTTTAGAAGCAATCTAATATACCTGTTCAACTCTGATAGCGAGATCTAGATCAACGATCAAGATCTAATACCCATACCTTGATGGTATTACAATTAATGTTTACAATAGATCATGCATAGGATAAAACAATTAAACACATAACTAACTCTGTAGAAGAATATTAAATGCATACATAAGTCAGCCCAAAAAGTTTATACAAGTCAGCCAGATCACTTATCCTCAAAGTTTGTATCATTCTAGACATGTATGCAAAAACTATTCTTCTCGGAACTTGACTTGTCTGTCGCTTGACATTTAACATCTCTGTGTCCTACTCGGCTCAACAATGTAACTCGGCAAACTAAAAAATTGCTCGGCAATGTTTCTCGGCCTTGCATAGTTTTAGCTCGGCCACAGTGATAGCCAACTAAAACTACCTAAGTGAATGACTAAGTGTTGGTCACTAATCATCAACAAACTTTAGAGATTAACAATCTCCCCCTTTGATATTAGTGGCAAAAACACTTATCATTACTTCCATTCATTTCATCAAAATATTGCCTAAGTACACTAAGTACTCCCCCTAGGAATATACTTCAAATAATTCATAAAAAAGTATACATGCCTCCAAAAAATTATATACAAGTGTACCTGTATTGTACTGATGTATCATACTATATCCTTTCATACTTCCTTATCAACTTCCCCCTTGTTTTTTTCAATGATTGCTTGTGGGGTTAAGTTGTACTTATCCAAAAATTGTTTATGAAGTTGCTGGGTGGATTCAAATGTAGTATCCCAACTTTCTTTTGCAATCTTCATAACTTCCAATTTGATTTCTAGCTCAGCAGATAGACTCACTAAACTTTTAGCAGTCGATATATTTGCACTGCTCTGTGATAAATCCTTTGTAATTGAAAGTTCATTCTGTATTACCTCTAAGTGAGGCAACAGGCTTGTCTGAATAGTTATCAATTTGGCCGTTATTCGACCATCTTCAGCCATAAGCTTGGCTACTCTCCGTTGTGCATTTATCAACTTATTAAGATGTAAAGAACTAGAAGTAGTATCTTTACCCAAAGTAGTGCTAGTTGATCTCAAATCTAACTGTAGCTTCTCAACAAGCTATAGATTATCCTTTGTGAAAAATTCAACATCACATAATTTCCTATACGAAGAATAAATATTGGTTGTAACTTTCTCTAAAGTTTCTACAAGAATAGAAAGTTCAACCTGTTTTGTTGCAATCTCTTCTGAGATTTTCTCTAGAACTTTGCTCTCAAATCTTGTCCTGGACCATTGTAGAAGCTTTTCATTGCTGTCTATGTCCTCACCAGTTACTTTCTATACAATGTTAACTAGCTTATCAATGATTCGAGCTTGAGGCATTTCATCCTCTAAGTCAAAATCCTTTGCAAATATGTCTTTGATGTCATGCAACACTTGCTTTTGCTTCTGTTCTATCTTCAACTCTTCCTGTCTCTTCTTCCTCTTAAGTAATTCTTGAAGATTCCCTATTTGTTCAAAATATAACTCATTGGGATCCCATTGTGGAATCACAATGACCTCATCTAATGTTACATCTAGAATCTAAGACTTCTTCAAGATTTTCTTCTTCTTCAATTCTGGAGAACTTATGCTTGGTAGCATAATATCTTTATGTTTGATAGTGTAAATATCCATTGCCTCTTTTAATTCTATCAATATTGTTTGTGCATTGGGCATATCACTAGTTTTAGGACCTGTAGGAGTGGATGATGCAGAGTGTGGTAGATCAACCAACACTTGCATTGCCTCTTCTTCTTTAGGCTTATCAACAGTATCTGTTATCACTACTCCACTATCTAAAACTATTTTCACAACCTCTAAAATAGGTGGATTCTGTGAAGTTACTTCTTGTTCATTTGTTTGTTGTTTCTCTTCACTTTTCTAATCATTGACAACTTCAATTATTTCATCAGATGCTGTGGTCTTCCCTTCTTTAGTATCAGTTTCCTTAATAGGCGAATAAGTGTCTTTACCACTCGGCATCTCTTGTTCCTCGGCATTCAAATTGCTTTGATCATCAACTATAAAATCCATAGGACTGTCTATAGTCAGATCAACAAAATTTGTTGCATCTAATGCATCTTTGGTCTTGTCCTGTTCTATGGCAATTTGATCTTGTGTTATCTGTGGTTCAGGGGTAGTCTTCATTTCAACTTCTTTTGTCTTTTGCTCAGATGTCCCTTCACCAGATTTCTTATCTTTTGGAATGGCCAGTCAAAAGATTTCCTTCCAGATCCTTGTGATTTGTTGTACTACACCTTCAATGTCATTTTTCATAACATAGCCTCTGATTTTAGGAACAAACCTACTCTTGTATTCCTCAATGAATTTGGCTCTTTGTTTTGAGTTGAGCTCCAGTATTACCTAGGCTAGAGTTCCTTCCCTGATTTGTCTTTCTGTGGTAAGTGCAAATTTGCATTTGCTTGACAGAAAATCATAAAGTTCATCAGGCACATGATTTCCTATCTCTGTAGGAGTTAATTTGAAATTACTCATCATATCCAAGAGTGCTTCCTATACTTTAAGCCTATCTGTAGTTTTCAACTTTTCATACTTAATGAACTTAAGAGTTGCTAACCCTTCTGAATTCCTCAAAGTGTCACATACCTCATTAATACTTGATGGTTTCTTGAATTGTGATATAGGTATGTTGTTGGGTTCATCAGTTTCTGTCTTTTCCTCATCACTATCTATCCCCAAATTTAATCTCCTTCTTGGTCTCTTTGCTGGCTTACTTGGCTCAGCCTTAGGAGCAACCTTTGCTTCCTTTCTAGAACTACTTTCTACAACTTTCCTCTTACCATACACTTTAGTTTGTACTTCAACTATGGAAGTAATAGTAGATGCTCTAGTCCTTGGATGATTAGCTGTAGGAGGTGTAACCTTGGGTTTGGATTTTCTCGGCTTGGTTACTATGACAATTGATGGTTTCTTTCCCTTAGCTTTCTTAGTAACCTCTTCTGATGCACTTACTTCCTCCTCTGTAGAAATATCCTCACCTTGTCCAGTGGTCAGGCCTAACGGTGCATCCTTAGGTTCTTCATCACTACCCAAGCCAACCATTTTCTTTAGGTTTTTCACAATCTTCTTTCTTTTCCTCTCCATCGTTCCTTCATTCAAACTTCTAGAAATTTTAGCCTTAGCTTCATCAAAATTTCCAAATCTCTCTGCTATAGTATCAATTGCCTCGGCTAGGAGTGCAATGATGGCAATTGATGCTTCATCAATGTTAATTTCATATGGAAATGGTTCTAAGTATGTTATCCTAGGAGTCACTACCTGGATATAAGTGTTATCTGTATCAACTAGAAAACAAATTTCTTCATAGTGCTTCTCCACTAGTGACTTAGGAATCCTAGTCCTTAATCTCATTCTCTTCTTGAATTCTACAAAATAGCTCCCCATAATTCTATTGAAATTACTTCCTGGTTTCTCCATACATTCACTAATCTGAACTGTTATGGGTCTATCCTTTTTCCAAACAATATTTACCAGTGTAGGAAATGTATCCTGAATGTAGAAAAATATACAGACTAGTAAAGAACCAAAATTACATGATGAGCTCTTATCCTTTCTAATTGATGCTAGGTTCTCGGCTAATTGTGTCTGATGTAGCTCGGCAAGATCATATGTATGATTTTTCTTGACAATTTTCCATGCCTGATCAACGGTTGTACAAGGAACACTATCCAATCTACTAGATTGATAGAACTTATGTGCTATTACTCTTACTCCAAAATCAAGTTCTAAGTCTGTAATTGTAGAGATAGTCATACCTCTATTGTTCCATATGGCTCCATTGTTCAGTATAATTTCTTCTTTTCTATTATCCCTCATTGTCCATTTTCCATTCACTACAGGATATCCAGTCACTCGATGAATCATGCTTTTGGTGATCTTGACTGGTCCATTATCCAACCACATACACATGTCATGAACTTGGCTAAGGATAACCTTAATCCATTCATCTTTGAAACCTTGTGGAAAATATAGGGCACGAGTTAACCCTTTGTGAACTAAATGTTTGAATTCTACCTTTAGAACTCCATTAACACACAATTTGTTGTAGGATTTTCTTATTTCACTATCACCTACTTCACCAATCTTAACCATATAACACGATCAAACATCATGAATCATGAGTACCTTGGGTGGAATGGATGAGAGGGCTCCCATTAAATCACTCTGAATCACACTTTCTGGAATGACTCAAAAGTTGAGAGGTTCACATTCATCACTCTGTACTAACTAAATTGCCTCTGGTTCTGCCTCCATACTCTTAGCTGGTGCGGAAGAACTTGCAGCCATAATCTTGAAATTAGGGTTTGAGAGATGAAAAATAGAGTACCTTAGCAATTATCTCTTCACACTATTCACCTTAGGATTGCCGATGGCACGCTGATGAAATCTTCGATGCTAACTCTGTTAAGATCAATTCTGCAAATTACTTCAATCGCTCCGTACACAGTAAAAATTGCAAGGTAAAAAATGAACTGTCAACTGTTCATCCTTTATAGACTTTGAAAGGTCAAGGTAGGTAAGAAATGAATGTTCTTCCCATTGAGTTAGTGCAAGCCAGCTATCCTCCTCTTTAACAAAACTTGCATCCCACTCGGCTTACTACACTCGACCTTCACAAAATTTTACTCGGCCAAAAAAAATCGGCACTCACTAAAGAATTCGGCCTTACTATCCATGACTGGTGCTCGGCACCTATTATTGTAAATGGCTCAACTCGGCATTTGTCTTCAAAAATATGTCCTAGTGCATCTTAACATATGCAAATATGGACTTTTGTACATTTCATGTTAGGAACTGATGTAAGATAAGAATTTTTAGATACAGTTCCTTACATACCTCTTTTTCTTAGTTGGAGATGATGTGATCACCTGATCCATTGGATTGGGTGACCTCAGCTTCATTAGCTTCACTACTGCATGGTTCAGACTTCTTAACCCATGTCTTGTTCATCTTTGCTTTAATTTTCTCAACAGTAGGAGCAGGTACTCTAGTCTTGCAATCTTTTCTTGTATGTCCAATTTTCAGACAACTATGACAAACTAGGCTTCCATTCATCCAACTTTTAGACTTACCTTTGAAATGTGTCCTTATGCATTTTTCTAGAACATGTCCATACTCACCATAGTAATGACAACTATGCCATGTATTGTAATCCCAATCGTAAGTATTGCCTTTTCTTGGTGATTTCTCTTATACCTTTGATGTCCACTCCCGTTTACCTTTAGATCTGCAATCTTGTGCTCTGTGACCATATTTGTGACAGTTATAGAAATTACCATTGAGTCTAGGTGTTTTTCTTGCCTTTGTCTTACATTCACGTGCTTGATGTCCAAACTTATTATAGTTAAAGTAGTAACCATTAAAATTAGTTTTCGGATTGGACTTACCATTCTTGCTTCGGCAAATGTTTGTTGTATGACCTGGTTTCCCATAGTGGTGACAAATATGTTTGTTGTTTCTCAGCTTTGCATGCCTTCTTTCATCTATCTTAGATGATTCTCCATCTTTAGTGGTTGTATGTTGTTCAGTGTGACCTAATGTAGAAGAATATTTAGGTCTTCTTGATGCTTCCACCAGTTGTTCAAAGTAGCTCATAGCTGCACTCAGATCATTCAATCTGTTATTAAGTTCTTTCTCAGATCTCAATTCATCTTTCAATTGACTATTCTCAGATCTAAGATTTACAATCTCCAAGTCTTTCCTACTGATCTCCTGATTCACAAGTAGTAATTGATTTTCCATGTCTACTTGATTTACTGTCATTGTTTGCACATCATGTGTTCTTTCATCAAGTCTGGTAGTCATCATTCTCTTGTCTTCTTTTGCCATAGCCTTGTCATATTCGGCTTTCTTTTTCTGTTTGACAACTTCACACATTCTTATTGATTGGGCTTCTTGTTCCTTTTTCAAGTTTTTGACTTCTTCACATAGTGCACTATTCTTTTCCAGTAGATCTACTATTTCTGCATCGCTCTCTGTAGAATCTCCATTCTGAAATAGATTTTTGGTGTCTTCTTCCTGATAATGAGTGTCATTCATTAGTTTGGCCAGATCTTTCCTTGCAATCAAGGACTTCTTTAATTCTTGTCTAGCAGTCTCAAACTATTGTAGTGCTAGTTGAGTATCAATCTTTTGATTTGCAATGACTTTACCCATCTTGTAGATCTCCATCTCAAGATCTGTATTCTCAAGCTGATTATGACCTTTTTAGAGAACTAATCTCTGATACCAATTGTTGGAAATACAATAATGGGAAAGCAAGATGCTGAGAGGGGGGGGGTGAATCAGATCTTCAAATTTAAACACTTAAAACAAACTGATCCACATTCATACATATACGAATCTAATGTAATCTTAGATAGCATCCACACAATGAAATAAATAACTCATAACACAATAACTTGGTAACCCAGAAACCCAAATAGGTAAAACTGGGGTGGGGATGACACCCACAAAATTCTCCACTGCTACAGTAATAAAGTGTACCTGTTAAGGTCACAAATGTTGATTATAAAATGTAATCTACCCTGTTAAAGGTCTTCCCGGTTAAGAGCTAAAGATCATTACAATCTACCCTGTTAAAGGATTTCAACTAACAATAAAGTAAGAACTTATTTAGTAGATAAAGAAAGGTCTACTAGAACCACTCTGTTAAGAGATTTTCACCTGATACAATGATTAGAATGTCTCAAGTATTGATCCTTCATTATGCACTCTGATGTTGATGACGGATCTACTCTTTATAGTACCTTGTATGATCTCATAATCTGATATAACTTTACTTTATTGTTCACTTTGTTCTCACTCTGCTTGATCTCTACTTCTTAACAAAATAACCCTCTGTGCATTTCACTTCAAAATGCAGTCACTAGACAATTCATCTACTCTCGCCTTACACACTTACAAAATAGGGTTTAGAAGCAATCTAATATACCTATTCAAATCTGATAGCGAGATCTAGATCAACAATCAAGATCTAATACCCATACCTTGATGGTATTACAATTAATGTTTACAATAGATCATTCATAGGATAAAACAATTAAATGCATAACTAACTCTGTAGAAGAATATTAAATGCATACATAAGTCAGCCCAAAAAGCTTATACAAGTCGGCCAAATCACTTATCCTCAAAGTTTGTATCATTCTTGACATGTATGCAAAAACTATTTTTCTCGGCACTTGACTTGTCTGCCACTCAGCATTTAACATATCTATGTCCTACTCGGCTTGGCAATGTAACTCAGCAAACTGAAAAATGCTCGGTAATGCTGCTTAGCCTTGCATAGTTTTAGCTCGGCCACAGTGATAGCCAACTAGAACTACCTAAGTGAATGACTAAGTGTTGGTCACTAATCATCAACAGAGTTTATAGATTGACAGATGTTCTGGTGGAGGAGAATGCCCCAACAAATGAGGCTGATAAGGCCCAAGAGCAACAACAAAAGATTGATTAGGAGGTCCCAGTTAATGAAAATACAAAAATAGCTGATACCGGGAGGGACAAAGACGTCCCTGAAAATACAAATGATATAGAGGCTAGAGAAAAGGCTCAAGATAGTACAATAGAAGATGCCAGTATGGAGAAAAAAATTGAAGGTTCTAGAGAATAGGAAATGGAAAAGGAACAAGAACAAGAACCAAAATGAGAGATGGAGAAAGAGCCTGAACATAACATATACTCCGGGAATGCGCCACCAGATTCTGAGAGGAATCCCAATGAATAGGTACTAATGAAAAAGTTGCCCCAGTTGCCCCAATGGCTAGTGGAATCAAAGAAAAGGAAAGCCCCGGTGGTGACATCGGGCGCCACACTCTCATTGGCCAAAATGATGGCTAGGAATGCAGAAGCAAAAAATCCTAAGAAGGCATGGATCGTCTATACTCTTCGGACTAGTCTGATAGGTAGCACAATCGTGACCATCATGACACCCCCAACAGATGTAGAGGTAGTGGCTGTAAGGCCCAAAGATTACACCATAACAAAAGTAGAATTGGGGAGGAGAGATAAATAGGGTCAGTTGGATCTACTGAAAGAAGCCACCAATGTAGTAGAGGCCAGATACATGAAACAAGGCCAGAAGCTGAAAGAGGAAAGAGAAACAAATGCCAATCTCCTTGCACTTCTAGATGAACTTTTACAGCCTCTGTCTAAAGTCCACCCTGGAACCACTTCCTCTAGATTACGGATTGCATAGGGTGATGTGGATTCTCTATGAATTATGAAAAAGAAAGCACAAGCTTTAGACAGATCAGCCGCCGAGCAGGTGACCGCCATGAGACAATTTTTTGTGGCGTCCCTCTTGGACATTTATCAGGTTGATTCTCTTCTTAGCCAGGCAAAGGGCTCCGCCATCATATGGTAGCAAGATCTAGTGAAGTATGAAAAATGGAAGCCCAGGCTAGAAGAAATCTGTAACATAGGCAAAGAAGTCACCACGAAAGCAAGAATTTTGGGAGATGAGTCATATGACTCCCTCCAGGCCTAGTACTACAAACTTTTCCTCAGGGGTGAGGTATGCAAGGAACTGGTTAAGGCCTTTAAAGTGAAAGTGACAGCCACCCAATACTCCATAGGTCTATTTAAAGCATTCATGGTTGGAGTATCACAAGTTGATCCATTCACCACCGGGACATGTACCCCGGAGGACTATGTCCTCAGCAAGTTTGATAAACGGATGAGTCTGTATATCTGCCTGCCAGATATTTTGACTAGGGTAGGTTATCTAGATTGTCAAAGATGAGGATCCGATCACATGATGACATCAAAATGGTGGATGAATTCCAAAGCAAGGCCGGAGAGGTTGAGGAAGCATTGGAGGTTGTCCGCAGTCGATGGAATAGTATCAAAGAGATAGATGAAGAGAGCATAGGCCAAGTGTTAGAAGCTTGGGAAAAATCATAATTAATAAAAGTTCCCCGAAGTCTAGAGAATCTCATCACAAGATGTATTTTGTATTCATTCATTCTTTTGGAATGAAAGTTCCCGGATCCCAGAGTTTCAGATCCTATATTTTGGTATTCTTTAAGTGACCTGTGTCCTAGTTCCCAAGGCCGAACAGTCACTTTCAAGGTAGTTAATAAAGGTTGTCAAAAAATAGGTGACCACAACAAGGCACGTCAGCTTGACAAGGGTGTTCTAACAGATGGTCTTCCCAAGGCGCTATTTCAATGTTACACCTGGCACATCAGAGACAGGGTGCCACTTTCCCATTTATGAGGCATGTAGCCTTGATCTCCAGGGGATCAGATTTCTTCTCCTCTTCTACTAGCTCTCTTCTTGAGGCTGATTCTTCCACTCCTCTTTTCTTGTCTTATTCTCCTGACATGGCAGGCCTTTTTCATCTTGAGGTCTTTTGTAGCATGGTGTAGGTAGTATTGACCACCAAAAATAATATTATATTGTAAAGTGTAAAATAAGTTAGGTTTAGGTTTAGGTCAAGTGATGTGTATAAATAATAAGTCTGACCTCATTCCAAGGGTTGGTGAAATTGATGATTTTGCAGTCCATAGTTAATAGCAATTTGGTTTTCTCAGTTCTTAGTTGTAGAGCTCAATGCTCCATAGTTTCTAAGCTTTCAGTAGTTAAATGCTCCCCTGGAGCCACCATTGTAGCATGCACCAGTGCTTGCTGGAAGAGATGTTAATGAAGAAGGAAGAGTTCTCTCAATGATGTTGTTAGCATTCTGTCTTCTGGGTTAATGGTATTTTATGCTTTGTGTTCTTCATGTCCTCTGCTCTAGTACTTAAAGTATATTAACGACCTCCTTTCTTTTGCTACTGATAAAATATGAGCTGATGGTTTTGTGTTTCTTCGGTATTTAGTATAGTGTTTTAGAGCATTGTTGATTTCTTGAATGTTTAGTATAACTATAGGTAGATGAAATTTTTCTAACTCTGTAGTATCTTTTGAAGTTTATTTGTTAAGTAAATGCACGCTTGCAGGAGACCCCACTCACTTGAATCTCTAGAGAAGATGAGTTAAGATAACCAGCTATCCCCCTCAAACAAAACAATCACATTTCCAAACTGAGCCCTGCACTATCGAGACCCGACTCTCACGTGCTTGGAGGCCCAAGGAATCTCATTTCCCTGGACAACCTTTACAAGAGAAGTTGGCCGGTACCTGGTGACAAATTACCTCTGTTGGCAGGCCTGGTCACAAAGTTTCGTCAACAGAAACTGACACTAGAAGGAGGGCATGAACTAGTCCCCCTCTGAGGATTGTGATTTTACACTGCCCGAGGGTTCCCCAAGCCATATTTTTAGGATTCAAACCTTCAGTGGGATTGGATCATTTTCATCAGCAAGATTTGAAAGAATTGTTAGGTCAGCTCCCAATCCCAGATGGTTTGTCAAACTTGAGCCTCCCGCTCAAAAGAAGCAGACCCAAAAAGTCAAGTCAGCCACCATTAGCTAGGGATCTATCGTACCATAGAATACCCAAGTCTGCTAGATGATCCCGGGAACTAGTGCTCAATCCAGTCAAAATCCAACTCCCCAAATGGCTGTGTATTTTGGAAATATCGGGTCCCTAATAGGAATATTTCTGGGTGCAACCAACGATTTACCTTTGCACCCAAAAAATATTTGTCCCCGATATGAGCACTTAGGCTCACAAACTGCATAAGAGCATCTATAGGCATACAAAGATGCCATGAACCGACACTGGATCCAACATCAAGATGTTGTGACCCGGATGTTCTCGCTATCCTTGGGACAGAATGAACTGAACTGGTACCTTAACCTTCCCACCAACTCCATCAATAGTTGGCAGGACATGGAGGATGCATTCCTGGCTCCCTTCCACGTACACATGGACCCAACATGGTCCCACAGCTAGTTCATCCCTATCAGGAAGGAACTGAATGAATCCCTTGCAACATTCAATCACTGGTTTCAATGTGCCTTGAAATGGTACATGGGTCCCTTCATCCCATCTATGGAGGTGACTATCCAGACCTATCTCAACATAATGGACCCCTTTGTTGCCACTCTCCTCTGGAGAACTACCACCCCGGGCAACCGGGATACTTTGGTGAGGGTTTACAACCTAGCCATAGAACTGTCCTACAACCTTAACAAATCCCTGGGCAGGATTGGACAAAGCATGCCATTTACCATGATACTCAGTGAAACTTCTTACATTAGGGGATATAACCCCAATTAGTTAATGAGATCCCCCACGATGGCCATGAATCCCCCCGCCATAGCCGATTGACCAGCAGGCCCGGTACGTGTATCCATCTCAGACCCAGACAATACCAGGTCTGGAATCTTTTCCTTGGAACCAACCACATCAAATGTAACACCACAAACATAACCATCTAGAGAGCCTTTCTTCCAATTGTCTGTGGCTGGAGGATTGCTGCCCTCGACTTCGGCAAATACTGCTGCTTTCCCAGGGAACCAACAACAACAACCGTCACACTGTGATGTGAACACCCAGTTGACCGCCGAGGTTGAATCCCTCCAGAAAATGTTATCTACACTGACCATGGACATGGATCAACTAAAGGCGAGGTCCTACATGCCCCAGAATTCCAATTCCCAGAGGGGGAATATTTTTCTCTAGCCAAAAAAATAACAATGCAGGAGGAAGAAACTACAACGAGCCTCAGCCCAACCAACAACAATGGAATAACAACGCCAATGTCGTAGGCCCACCTCAGAACCAAAACACCAATTAGAGTGGTGTTGGACCATCCCATTTCACACTAGTCATAGATTTCCAGCCCATGACCAACTGGTGTAGATTGCGTGACACAGGCTCTCACAATGAGGTAAACCGTGCCACGCTGGAGAAAGTCATCATGATTTCCCAGCTGGACAGACAACAAGTTTCTGATCCTACTCTGCCAAAACCTCCTATACAAGAGCCCACTCATGGTGCCTTTGTCTGTGAGACCATCTTCTTTGGGACTATCGCAGAAGATGAAGAGGAACCCAAATTATAGGGTTTCTTTGATCAATCTATTCTGGCCTTTGAGGCCAATGCCTTCACTAACCTAAGGGCTCCCTACAACACTCAAAGTTAGGCTAGTAAAGGACCATTTTACATGCCCACACCTCCTAAGGAAAATCCTCACCAAGACAATACATCCAATTGGTCTTTCCCTCCAAAAGGTTCTAGCTCTAACCAAGCTAAGGACCCGGCCGAGGGAAGCCACCAGTTCTCGGGAGGAGGGTTTGACATCATGAAGGCATTAGATTAAACCACCACCTCCATGACTTTGATGGAGGTTTTACTCAACTGTCTTGAGCAGAAGAAGAAGCTCTTGGGAAACCCGAAAGCTGTCAGTCACTTGCCCAAGACTGTCTCTTTTGAGGACGCCAACGCGACTGTCTTCCAGGGAAATACTGAAGATCCTCCCTTCTTGCTAGGCCTGAACATACAAGGAAAGAATATACATAACTTCCTAGTAGACTCCAGAGCTTTAGGAAACATCATGCCTTTATTGATATGTCAGAAGCTAGGATTCTGACCCACCCCGTCTAACGATGCAGTGATCCAACTGGATAAGACTGCAGTAAAAATGGTGGGTGAACTGAAGAAAATTTGGATTCAACTCATCCAGGACCCCAGGATAGCTAGCACAATTGACATCCAAGTGGTGGACATCCCAGAGACTTATGGGATGTTGCTAAGTTGGAATTGGTCCAAATCCCTGAACGAGTACTTTTTGACTGACTTCTCCCACTTGTGGCTCCTCTGGGAAGGAGAATCTAACAAGATTTGGGTTGAAAGTGAGCCCCAGATGAAAAATGCCCTCACCAAAGTTGGGAGGGTAAATGAGGTCCTATTCTCTGAGACTTCCCCCGAGGTGTACCAACCCCTTGAGATCCTAACATTCAATTTCACCCTTGGGGAGGATCCCATAATTCTGCAGAGAACCTAGGACTTGGTAGAAAAATTGAAGGTTGAGGTTAACTCTCACGGTCCCGCAGTGACCCCCACCACAGTCTTGTCTGGAACTTGGTGCTAGGTGTATTATCAGAAACATTCAAAGCTAGAGTGTGAACCTTGCCTAGCCGCTGCTACCTGACACATCAATTCCCTCTGGGAGGAAGAACACACCTAATTTTCCAGAACCCAGTACTACTGAGAGCACCTCCTCGATGCCACGTGTCTAGGAATCCCAACTAAAAATCCCTCTAGAGACAAACCTCACCCACATACCATCAGCACCTTAGAAAACACCTCCCAACCCTCCCAAAAATAATCCAAAGACCACTTCATCTTCCCAGCCCCAAAAAACAAATGATGATTTGTGGACCCTTAAGTTAGATGGGTCCCGATCCAAACAAGGTTGTGGGGCCAGAGTTGAATTAGTCAACCCATGGGGAAAATCCTTTCTCACATCCTATAGGCCGTAGTTCAACTATACAAACAACGTCATGGAGTATGAGGCTTTGGTCCTCAGACTCCTATTTTCACTAAGGAAAGGAATCACTCACCTCCGGGCCCTAGGTGATTCAGAGTTGATTGTCAAAGAAGTCCGGAGTCAATACACCTATCACCATAAAAGGCTGGCTGCATACCGCAATCGGGCATGGAGCGTTATTAAATATTTTTATGCCTTCTGCATGGATCTTATTCCCTGGAGATGAAAATATGTCCCGAATGCCCTTGGTGTTTCTGCCAGTACACTTGAGCCCATGGCCGGCTCATAACTCTAGAGATTTTTTGTTGAAATGATCCCCACCCTATCCATTCTAGATAATGTTACCCATTTTCAAGTCTTTGAGGATGATTAGCATATCCTAGCCTTCATGTCCAATTATGGTGTCTTTGAGGACCAGATAGTGGAAGAGAGAGATCATGATGACACTGGGTAGGGTGATGAAAATGATGGGATCATGGACCTGCCAACCAACACCATCCTGAAGGGGATGGTTGCACTTGAAAAAATCTTTGACTTGGACCATCGGGGCCAAGAAAAGATATCATCCTCCTCTGAGGGAGGGAAATTTGAGAAAGTGAACATCAGCCAGCCTGGTGAAGAGAAAATGATACACATTGGTACCTCCTGCTCCCCTAAGGAGAAGGAGAAGATTCTTGCAGTTTTCTAAGAATACATTGATGTGATCGTGTGGGGATATGAGGACTTGAAAACTTATGACACATCCATTATGACTCATACTATCCCACTCAAGCCTGATGCTAAGCCCTTCTGGCAAAAGCAGTGATCGGTCAACCCACTAATCGAACCCCTGATTCACCAAGAGGTTCAAAAACTATTGTCAGCCTAGATAATCTTTCCAATTTGGCACACTACGTGGATTGCCAACGTAGTTCCTAGAAGGAAGAAGAGTGGCGAAATTTGCCTTTGCATGGATTTTGAAATTTGAACAAGGCTTCCAAGAAAGACAATCATCCTCTCCCCTCGTTGGATGAGGTGTTGCAAATTGTGAATGGGTCACAAATGATGTTCTTCTTGGATGGGTACTCCGGGTATAACCAAGTCATGGTTAAGTTTGAAGATAGAGACAAAACAATGTTTACCACCAAGTGGGGAATGTTTGCATACCAGAGAATGCCCTTTGGCTTGATTAACGCAAGGGCCACATTTCAAAATTCCATGGACATTGAATTCAAGGGACTTATGAAATGGTGTATAATCATCTACATGGATGATTTGATTATCTTTTCCCAGGACAGGCATGATCATTCTGCCCACCTCGTCCAGATTTGTGAGAGATGTCACCGGTATGGAATATCCCTCAACCCTAAGAAATGCATATTTGGGGTCACTAAAGGGAAGTTTCTCAGGCATATCATCTCTAAGAAGGGTATATCCATTGACCCTGAGAGAGTTGAAGTGCTGCTAAACCTACAAATGCCTGACATCAAGAAAGAAGATGAGATCTTTCTTTGGAAAGATCAACTTTGTCCGGCGGTTCATCACCGGATTTGCCGAGATCATAAAACCACTCAATTAAATTATGAAAAAGGATACCAAAATTGAGTGGAACCCTGAAGCAAAGCAAGAATTCACAAAAATTAAACAAACAATAATGGAGGCACCAGTTCTGGCTAGCCTGGACTATTCCCTCTCTTTCTATATTTATTCCTTTGCTTCGTCGCACTTTGTCACGACAGTATTGACCCAAAAGGTTGAAGGGGAAGAATGAACAATAGCTTTCATGAGCTCCCCCTTCAAGAATGTTGAAGTCTGGTACTCACCCTGAGAAAAGAAGGCCTTTTCTCTTGTTTGCGACGTGAAGAAATTCTGGTATTATATTCTCCGAAGCAAGGTGTATGCTATCATCTCAGACCAGGCGGTGAAATCTCCATTGATGTAGAGTGAATTGGGTGAAAGATGGGGGAAATCAATGGCCATCCTCTAGGAATAAAATTTAAAAATGCAACCCATGAAAATAGTCTGAGGCCAGGGACTATGTAGAGCGATGGCAGAAGAGACTCCCCACATTGAATGTCAAACATATACAGTAGAGTCCATCACTCGGGATTCATGGTACACAGACCTGGTGTACTTGTTAAATAACAGATGCCCAGAGGGATTGCCTCCAAAAAAATGTCACACCCTGCAGTTGAAAAGAATCCACTTCATGATAAAAAATGCCACACCTTTTCGCAGGAACTATGAAGGAGTGTACCTTCGGTGCATCGATAGGGTTCAAGATGCAAAAATAGTTGAAGAATTTCAAAGGAAATTTGGAACCAAGCACGGCTTAGTTGATTCCATTGCCTATCAGATCCTTCAGGCCAGATACTATTGGCCCTGTGTCTTCAAAGACATCTATACTCACGTCTGAAAGTGCCATACTTGTCAAACCGTGACACATCGTGAGCGTAACCCGGCTATGCCTTTACAGCTGATTTTCGAAGCTAGACCTTTCGCCTAATGGGAATTTGACTTCATCAAGAAAATCAACCCCAAATCATCTTCCAACCACCGGTACATCTTGACTGCTACTGATTACTGCATTCAGTGGTCAAAAGCGGTACCTTGTAAAAATAATACTGTGGACATAGTTATAAAATTCATAGAAGAAAACATCGTCACAAGATTTGGAATGCCCTTCCCTATAGTATGTGACAATGGTCTGGAATTTTCTTTGGCACAATTACTTGAATGGACCTATGACCAGAAGATCACTCTGAAGTTTTCCAGCAACTATTACCCCCAGGGGAATGGTGTTGCCGAATCAACCCAAAAAAAATTGCTTGAAGTGATCAAACACCTATTAGAATAGAATCCCTGGGACTGGCATCAAAAGTTTAGATTCACCCTCTAGGTGGATCATATTTGCATTAAGGGTGCCCTGGGGACATCCCCATTCCATCTGATTTATGGCCAGAACCCAGTGTTCCCAATTAACTTACAGATCTTGGTTTTACAGTTTATGTAAGAATTCAGCAACCGGGACAATATTCTAGAGGTTTGGCTCCTAAACCTAGTGCGAATGGAGGAAAAAAGAGACACTACCCTCAAACATTTTGTACATCACCAAGCAATGGTGAAATGATGGTTTGATCAGAGCGCCCAGTATAAGGCCTTTCATATTTTAGACTTGGTCCTCTTATGGGATAAGGCCCGAGAAAAGAAGGGAAAGCACACCAAATTCCAACAGCTCTGGCTCAAACCATATTTGATCTCAGAGATCTGCGGGGCAAATACCTATCACCTCAATACCATGACTGGAGAACCCATCCCATTGCCTATCAATGGACAGTTTCTCAGACATTAATTTGAATGAGGCAGGTTTGTCCGAAGTTGTATTATATGTAAATCTTCTCGTTTGTAAATATTTATTTCTCGGTACCCTATTTGGGGTGCCTTGTAAATAAGTGTCGGCTGTCCTTCGGGATCACCCTTGTTTTATTTTATTTTGTATTATTCTTTGTTTTCTTTGTTTTCTTTATGGGTCCCCAGTGTTTTTCTTCCCCTTTTATAGGCTGGTATGCTTCGCATAACATCTAGTTTCTGGGATGATACCTTTTGCATTACGGGGAACTTGGAATCTATTGTTAGCATGGTGGAATTGGTCTAGTCTCTAGAGTTATTTTGTAAGTTCGGTAATAGGCTATGAGTAATCTTCATCAGATTTATCATCGGAAGTCTAGAAATTAGTTAAATCAAAATCAAAGGAACAAGTAATCGGACACACCGAGAGTAGATTTGTTGCACTGGTTTATTGGCCCAAGTCTGAACCTTTAAAATTATTTTCGGGTCCATATTTTTCTTCCCCATTTGGCAAATTAAGGTGGATGGAAGGGTGAAATAAGTACCACCTTTAAATTGAACTAAGCTTGATTTTAATGGTGAAACAAGTACAACCCTCTCATCTAGAAAATAATAAAATGAAAAGGAAATAAAAGATGGGATTAAAACTTCAGTATCTGGGAGAAATAAGCAAAATTGATGACTTTGGATTAATATATTTAGTGCCTCTTCTCTGCTTCTCCTAGAGGTCATCGGCTTGATTTCCTCCAAAGAACACACTGCACAATTGATGAAACACCAAGGATTGAATCATGTATGAGCTGGATTGCCTCAGAGGCTTTGCACCTTGCAGACAGGATACTCTGAGTAACGATTTGTTCCAATGTTTCTAACCATAGGTTCTGTGGTTCTTGAATGCGCTAAGGCATTCATCCTAGATAGTCACCATTTGTTATGCCCTGCATACCCATCCCTACATTTTGTGTGCAAAATGTTGGGTCCCCTCTTTTCTCTTTTGGCTCTTGCCTTATTTTCTTTGCCTTTGTTTTTCTTTGTTTCTTCTCTGGGTTTTCCCTCTTGTGAGGTTTGTTTTTCTTTCTGCTTTTGTCTTTTGTGTCTCCAGGACCTAGTCCTGGAGATTGGTTGTTCTTTCCAGAGCCAGATTCTAGACTCTGGGATTCTCCACCATGATGTCTTTTCCTTGTGAGAAGGTATGGTGGCATGTAGTCCTTGAGCCTGGAGTTTGGAGGTTTGCATGTTCTGAAGTTTGCGGGAAAAGAGAGGTAACTTGCTTTTACCTTGGGTATAAATAGAAATTACACACCACTTTTACAATTACCATGATTAAACACTTGTGCAGTCAGAGTGATTCTTAGGCGACCAAATTGTGATTAAGCAGTGATTACTCTGTGCTTAGTGGGTTGTTACCAGTTGCTTTGAGGTGCTTGTTCGTGGTCGTTTGAAGGTAGAACCTGTTATGGGAGTGCTCCCAGTGTGCTCTTTCCCTACCCTTCTTTGGATTTCTAGGTAGGCTCTCTGGTTTTTATTTATTTCTGTGTTTTCTTTGTTTTCCTTCCTTGGTCTTTGTTGGTTCTGCTAGTTGTGTGTTTCATGTTTTTCTTTGGGTTTTGCCACCCGTTGGTGGGTTGGCCCTGCGAGGAGATTGTCCACCTCCTGTGTAGCTGTAGACTAATGTTGATAATGTACATTGTTTCGGTCTGGTTCGTGTGTATATGCGTTTGGTTGTGTAAATTTGTAAAAATTTGTAAATGATGTGTATTTTCTGTATATCACATGTATATATATTTGATCTCTCTGTGTTTATGTGTAAATATTGTGTATATCCTTCCAAGCTTGTGAGTTCCTCACGCTTTTTCACTACATTTTTACCCATGAGACTGAGCTTGTCAAGACAAAGTCACCATGGTTTGAAATCAACACCTCATTGGTTCAAGCCATGGTAGCTTTCTCTCTCCTCTGTCTCATCACCTTAATGGCGGGATTAATTTCCCACGAGTGAGCATTCAAACCGTGTCCCATCTAGCATTTATTTTACCCTATGTAAGCCCACTTATCACCATTAATGCCTTTATGTCGCCTGCCATCTGACCACATGCCAACCCACATCAGCTAAATACAGTTTCTTACTAGTCACATTGGCACGACAACAACTAGATTATCCAGGATCTGGGCCCTAAGTAGCTCCTTGTCCTGTGTTTTCCCCTTTGCCATTTGGTTTGATATCTCTGGATTTTTATTCATGTTTATTAAAAGGATTCTGAGACTTTTGATGTATGCTAACACTTGTTGAATGAATGCAGGGTGGTGATGATTTCCGTAGAATTCTAATATTCTTTTTAAAGATCATGTTTTGACGGGTCTCCGGTCTTGTAGGTTGCGGACAAAGTGATTGAAGATGTCTGAAGTGATCACCCCTCCTTCTAGCCCGAAGCTGCCTACCACTTCCACTTGAGCGGCCACCAAGACTAAGGCCAAGAGGTTATTGGAGAAGCTGCCCTTGACCTCTAAGTATCCCAAGGATAGTTTCATTGTGGGATCAAAAATTTAGTACAGAGTTAAGGAGATAATAGACACAGGGCCCAGACCTTGGGTGAAAATGCAAGGCTTGATTTGAGCCATCTATAAACTAAGGGCCACTGCAGACAACCTGGAAACTCAGATCACCACCTCTAGTATTATCAAGGTAGCTTACTTCCCCTGTCCGGTGCAATCCCCAAATTTAATAATCCAATTGGCAACAGTGTACAACTCACTGACACGGACCGTCCTACTTCTGGATCCCTAGCCGCTACAGTACCCAACAACTATCATCAACTTGGACATGACAACTTTCACCTCGGGGCTGGGGATCCCACAATTCAATAGATCCATTATCCAGAATTAACTCCAGACCTTGCAGGAGTTTGAGGGTGATGAGGTTATTTCCTGGCAATATATCAATAGCCATTGGCTAAAAGTCCCAAAGAGGGATTATAAGAGAATGAAGTTGGAAATTCCCCACGGGGAATTCAAAGAGCCCATCCAAGCGGGCGTTGTGTTTTTATGCAGGATTTTTGGATTGCCCCATGCCTAGGATTTCTCGGCATTGATGTACTACTTTCTGTACTACATCACCACGCATAGTCATACTTTCAACTGGGCGGCCATCATTTCCAATCACATAGATAAATACTTGAATAGCGTGGCCCATAATTCTAAATTTTATATGACATCATACGTGCTATGGGAACTAGCACAACAAAGGCCAGCTTTTCCAGGTTTGGGAATAGTTGGAGAGCTTGGAAATGGGCCAGGCCAAATGGCACCATGGGATCACTATCCCCAAGTGCAATGGGAACTCAGTTTCCCAAATTTTTGTAGGGTAAATGATGCCTTCATTTACGACAACATTTCAACACTTACCCAGGATTTTGGGTATAGACTCTCCCAGGTGGCGATGACTCTGGTCAGTAGCTATGGCTGCTATTTCATCTAGTTCTGACATTACACCTATATTTGGGTGACAAGCTTCAATGGGAAGCCCCATCTTCTTCCTTGGTATTGTGGGGACAAATTGTTCTTTTGGAATTCTGCTGGCAGATGATGGATCTGCACGCTTTCTTCACATTGAAGAAGGTCATTAACGTTTCATTTCCATTCTCTTATGGGAATTATACATGCAACCTCACCACAACCTGGGAGGTAGATATTGAATTGAAGAACCTGGGGCTGGTGGAATTCCACCACACCCAGAAGAATTACAATACCCTCGGTAAGATTGCCACAGCGCTGCCCCGGGTGTCCCCACCACATGAAGAGGATATTGAAGACTTCTAGGTGGACTGCCAGGATAGTTTTGACCTCCAAGCCTGAAAACACATGCAGATGAGCAAAGGGCTCATGAAAACACTCAACCTTTGAACTTTCCCGAAGGGTTTCAAAGATGACGGGCCGCTAGAAGATCCAGCATATAAAGAACAAGGGCTGGATAAGTTAGATCTTCCTCTAGTGGATTGGGCCACCCCTAAGGACCTGGCAATTGAAGGGGTATATCACCCCATTATAGAGGCAAGCCACCAGTATTTCTCCTAGGTATGCCCAAAGAGCGCCCGAAAGAAGCCAACGATCAAGCGGGCTACTCCCTCTTCAGCTGGCGCTAGACCTTCTTCATCTGTTGCGGCCGCTGAATCAAGTACAAGTAAAGGGAAAGAGAAAGAGGCTGCCCTAGTCCCCAAGGTGCCTCCATAAGTCCCCACCCTTCTAATGGCGTAGTTACATCAACAAATGGAGGTGTCAAAGCTGGCTAACCAGCGAATAAGTATGCATGTATCTTCTGGCCTCCTTGTGGCTCCAACGACATCTGTTGAGGTGAGGTCTACTAGTATTCTGGATACTAGGGCTCCACTGGTAAGGAAGAAAAAGAAAAAGGTGATCCCAACACCAAATACAGTTGTCAGTCCTGGTATGCTGGAGATGCCCCCGGTAGATGTCAGTTTGGACTCTCTTGAACTAGAGGATATTTCAAACTCCTCGCCCCCGCATGACAATTTTGACGACACCTTCTCGGCCAAGGAGCTCCTGGAAATTCAACAGGGTATAGGTCATGCTATGGAGGAGATCGCTGCTCAGGACAAGGAGGAGGTCCCCATAGAAAAGGAAGTCCCAAAAGAAAAGATACATAAGAGAAAGAGGCTCGGGAAGAAGTGCAAACCAGGCCTGAGAAGGAGAAAATACCGGTCCAAGAGACTGAGAATACGCCAAGGCAAAACAGAGATGAGAAACTAATGGCCGGGGAACCTGGACCCATAGGAACAACTGTACCCCCAACCATCCTGTTCCAAGTGCCTTTGGTTACTCTGATTGATCAGGTGCCCCGGAGCACATTTGGTGAGGTAGTAACGGTGGCCACCTTGCTAAATTTTGGCTAGAGGCCTCACCCACCTCTAGAGGATGCTTCAGTGGAGGAGAATGCCCCAAAAGATGAGGTTGATAAGGCCCAAGAGCAACAACAACAGATTGATCAGGAGGTCCCGGTTAATGAAAATATAGAAATAGCTGATACCGAGAGGGATGAAGAGGTCCCTAAAAATACAGATGATATAGAGGCTGGAGAAAAGGCTCCAGATAGTACAATGGAAGATGGGAGTATGGCAAAAAAAATTGAAGGTTCTGAAGAACGGGAAATGGAAAAGGAAGAAGAACAAGAGGAACTGGAATGAGAGATGGAGAAAGAGCCCGAGCATAACATACACTCTGAGAACGCGCCACCAGATTCTGAGAGGAATCCTAATGAACAGGTACTAATGGAAAAGTCTCCCCAGCTGCCCCAATGGCTGGTGGAATCAAAGAAAAGGAAAGCCTCGGCGGCGACATCGGGCCACACTCTCATTGGTTAAAATGATGGCCAGGAATGCAGAATCCAAAAAGCTTAAAAGGAACGGATCGTCCATACTCTCCGGACTGGTCTGACAGGTAGCACTGTTGCGACCATCGCGACACCCCTAGTATATGTAGAGGTAGCAGTCGTAAGGCCCAAAGATTACACCATAACAAAAGTAGAATTGGGGAGAAAAGATAAATAGGGTGAGCTAGATCTACTTAAGGAAGCCACCAAGGTAATAGAGGCTAGATACATCAAACAGGGCCAGAAGATGAAAGAGGAAAGAGAAACAAATGCCAATCTCCTCGCACTTTTGGAAAAAATTTCACAGCCTCTATCTGAAGCCAACCCCGAAACCACTTCCTCTGTATTGCCGCTTGCATAGGGTGATGTGGATTCTCTATGAATTATGAAAAAGAAAGCACAAGCTATAGACGGGTGGGCCGCCGAGTAGGTGACTGCCATGAGACAATTTTTGGTGGCATCCCTCCCAGAGCTTTATCACGTTGATTCTCTTCTTAGCCAGGAAAAGGGCTTCACCATCATATGGGAGAAAGATCTAGCAAAGTATGAAAAATGGAAGGTCGAGCTAGAAGAAATCTGCAACATAGGCAAAGAAGTCGCCATGGAAGTGAGAATTTTGGGAGATGAGTTATATGATTCCCTCCAGGCCCTGTACTCCAAAATTGTCCTCAGGGGTGAGGTATGCAAGGAACTGGTTAAGGCCTTGAAAGAGAAAGTGACAGCCACCCAATACCCCATGGGTCTGTTTAAAGCATTCATGGTTAGAGTATCGCAAGTCGATCCCTTCACCACCGGGACATGTACCCTGGAGGACTATGTCCTCAGCAAGTTTGATGAATGGATGGAGTCCCTATATCCGCCTGCCAGAGATTTTGATCAAGGAAAGTTATCCAGATTGTCAAAGATGATGATCCGATCACATGATGCCATCAAAATGGTGGATGAATTCCAGAGTGGGGCCAGAGAGGTTGAGGAAGCATTGGAGACTATCTGCAGTCGATGGGACAATATCAAAGAGATAGATGAAGAGAGTATAGGCCAAGTGTTGGAAGCTTGGGAAAAATCATAAGTAATAAAAGTTCCTCGGAGTCTGGAGAATCTTGTCACAAGATGTATTTTGTATTCATTCATTTTTTCAGAATGAAAGTTTCGGGATCCTATATTTTTGTATTCTTTAAGTGACCTACAACCCGGTTTGCAAGGCTGACCGATCACTTTCAAGGTAGTTAATAAAGGTTGTTGAAGATAGGTGACCATAACAAGGCACGTCAGCTCGACAAGGGTGTTTTGACAGATGGTCTTCCCAAGGCGTCGCTTCAACGCTACACTTGGCACATTGGAGAAGGGTGCCACTTTCCCATTTATGAGGCATGTAGCCTCGATCCCCTGGGGATCAGATTTCTTCTCCTCTTCTATCAGCTCTCCTCTCGAGATCGATTCTTCCACTCCTCTTTTCTTGTCTTATTCTCCTGACATGGCAGGCCTTTTCCATCTTGAGGTCTTTTGTAGCATGGTGCAGGTAGTACCGGCCAGTGAAAATAATATTATATTGTAAAGTGTAGAATAAGTTAGGTTTAGGTTTAGGTCAAGTGATGTGTATAAATAATAAGTCTGACCTCATTCCAAGGGTTGGAAAAATTGATGATTTTGCAGTCCATAGTTAATAGCAATTTGGTTTTCTTAGTTCTTAGTTACAGAGCTCAATGCTCCATAGTTTCTAAGATTTCAGTAGTTCAATGCTCCCTTGGAGCCACCACTGTACCATGCACCAGTGCTTGCTGGAAGATATATTAATGGAGAAGGAAGAGTTCTCTCAATGATGTTGTTAGTATTCTATCTTCTGGATTAACGGTATTTTATGCTTTGTGTTCTTCATGTCCTCTGTTCTAGTACTTAAAGTAGATTAACGACCTCCTTTCTTTTGCTACTGATAAAATATGAGCTGATGGTCTTGTGTTTCTTCGGTATTTAGCGTAGTGTGTTAGAGCATTTTTGATGTCTTGAATGTTTAGTATAACTATAGGCAGATGAAATCTTTCTAACTCTACAGTATCTTTTAAAGTTTATTTGTGAAGTAAATGCACACCTGCAGAAGACCCCACTCACTTGAATCCCCAGAGAAGACGAGTTAAGTTAACCAGTTATCCCCCTCAAACAAAACAATCATATTTCCCAACTGAGCCCCGCACTGTCGAGACTCGACTCTCATATGCTTGGAGGCCTGGGGGATCTCATTTCCCTGGAGATCCTTTACAGGAAAAGTTGGCCGGTACCCGATACCCGGTGACAACTTACCTCTGTTGGCAGACCTAGTCACAAAGTCCAGTCAACAAAACCTATACATGAGAAAAGAGCCTTAGTATCTCATGTTGAAAATAAATCTGAATGGGTTATAGACAGTGGTTGTTCACATCATATGACTGGAGATAAAAATGAATTTGTGAATTTTAAAAGATATGATGGCACGGTGTTGTTAGATTTGGTGACAATACTCCTAAACTTATCATTGATGTTGGATCTATTTATCTGGATGGAAAGGCTAATACTAACACTGTATTACTTGTTGAAAGACTTAAGCATAATTTGTTGCGTTTTGGATAGTTGGTGGAGAGAGGTTATCAATTGAAATTCATTGATTGTAAATGCTCAATCAGAAGTTAATCAGGAGATTTGATCGCATCTAGTACTAAATCTAGAGGTAATGTATTTGAATTGAACACATATGAAGCTTCTTGTTTTATTGCGAAGGTTGATGACAGTTGGTTATGGCATAAAAGATTTTGTTATGTTAAATTTGATAAAATTGTGAAGGCAAGTATGAATAATGTTGTAAGAGATCTACCTAACATTGTAAAGCCATCTAACACTATGTGTAGAGAGTGTGTTATGGGGAAGTAGACCAGAAGCAATTTTAGAAGAAAATCTTATTCAGCAAAAGGGAAGTTGGATCTAGTGCATACAAATCTGTGTGCTCCTACAAGAACAAGATCATATTATGGTGAAAGGTACTTCGTGGTTTTTGTTGATGACTTTTCTAGAATGATGTGGGTTACATATTTGAGGGAGAAATCTAAAGCATTTGACAAATTCAATTTATTTAAAGAAAAAGTTGAGAATAATCTAGTTTGAAGATAAAATGTTTGAGATGAGACAAAGGTGGAGAGTTTACATCAGATTTATTTAATACCTACTATGAAGAACATGGAATATACAGATAGACATAATCTCTTAGAATTCCACAATAGAATGGGATAGCATACTGAAGAAACAAAACTATATTAGATGCTGCAAGAACTATGTTGCTAGAAGGAAATGTGTCACATGTTCATTGGAGAGAAGAAGTTGGAACTTTCGTGTACACCTTGAACAAAATTCAAATCAAAGAAGGTACAAGTTGTAACCACCTAATTTCGGTCTGTCGCAACTATGGACCCTATTTGCCCTAAGTGTGATCATACCCTCGATTTATGTCCAAACGACCCTGTTACTGCTTGGCATAATTCTTTTGATCAATTTAATGTCCTAGGTGATTTTTATCACTAATTTATATTTATCTACTATAGCCATACAACTCAAATCAATATCGACCAATCAGATCAAATCAAAATCAAACATGGCTATAATATTTAAATATAATGGAATTAAATAAATCTCTAAATCAAAGTATCA
>MU228411.1:443459-481784 GCA_018584345.1 Thuja plicata | reverse complement strand
GGTTCCTAGCTAGGGTTTAGATTTAATTCAAATTAGATTTGAATAGATCACAGCTTAGAAGAATTAGGAAAAATGGAGGATTTTAATAAATATATATTTATCAAAAGGGAATTTTGTGGAGGCCAATGTATTTAAATAAAATACATTAGAATAGTATTTAAACTATTGATAAATGAAACTATTTAATTGATTTGAATTAAATAGTTAGAGGAATAAGAGGGAAATCAATATTAATAATAATATTAATATTTTTGGGATGTCTACAACTTTCATTAATGACTTCTCTAGGAACACATGGGTGTACTTTATTAAGTACAAGTCTGATGTCTTTGATTCATTTCAAATCTTTAAGACATTTGTTGAGAAGCAATCTGGTCTTTCTATTTGGCGGTTACACACAGATAATGGGGGGAGTGTGTGAATCAAGATTTCAGAGATTGTTTCTCTGAACATGGTCTACATCATCAGTTTCTGGATCCCTACACCCCTCAATAGAATGGTGTAGTAGAGAGAAAGAACAAAACACTTTGGGAGATGGAAAATTGTATGATTCAGTCCAGGTCCATGGATTAATCTTTTTGGGGAGAGGCAGTTAATTGTGCCAACTATATTTAGAATCAGATACCCCAAAAGGAAGTTCAACATATGACTCTTGAGGAGGTTTGGTCTCATGTCAAGCCTGATGTATCTTCATTCCAATTGTTTCGGTAGTGAAGCATGGGCATTTATACCTGATAGCTCAGAGGAGAGAAATAGGGCGGAAGAGATGACCCCTCATTTTTGTTGGCTACTAAGAGGATGTCAAGGCATATAGGTTGTTTGATCCTAATTCCACAAAGGTCATGTTTCGATAGGATGTCCAGTTTGATGAGCGCCTTGTTGCAGTAGATACTCTGTCTCTAGAGTATAATTCACTTACCACTACTCCCTCATCTCTTCTAGGTTCTTTTCAGGATGATGATGATGATGATGATCTTGGTGATACCCAATTACCTCCATCACAAGATCATCCATAGATGCCTAGATGGGCCCGTGTTACTTTTGAGGCTGGAGGATCTCTGGCAGGTGACCCTTAATCTTCCCATCGTACCCGATCTCATATTGTGGGTTCTAGCCTTCTGAGTCATGCTATTTGTGATGATCCTCAGAATTTTTTGACTGTGATAGGACATTTTGAGTGCGACAGTGCTATGGAAGAGGAGTATTCATCTTTGATGAAGAATCATACATGGGATCTTTCTTCTCTTCCTAAGGGAAGAAAGTTAGTGTGATGCAAGTGGTTGTATTGTACTAAGTTTGTTGTTGATGGTTCTATTGATAAGTACAAGGAATGTCTTGTTGTGAAGGGTTTCTCACAGGTTGAGGGTATTGATTACACTGAGACATTTGCACCTGTCACCAAGATGAATTCTATTCTCCTTGTCTTATCCCTTGCAACTTATCAGGGATGGCCCATTTTTCATATGGATGTGAAAAGTGCATTCTTGCATAGTGATCTTACTGAGGAGATTTACATGGAGAAACCTCAAGGATTTGTACAAGATTTCTACTTGGGTTGTAGTTCGATGTTCTTTATATGGTCTCAAATAGGCCCCTCAGGCTTGGTATGAGAATATTGACTCTTTTTTTATTTCCACATGATTCACACGTTGTCATTTTGATCCTACAGTCTACATTCACTATCTTGAGGATGAGGTTTTGATCCTTGTGCTGTATGTTGATGATCTTCTCATCACAGGTAGCTCATCTTCTATGATTCAAGATTTTCAATGGACATTGATGGAGCAGTTAATTGAAGTGACTGATCTTGGTCCGTTACACTATTTTATTGGTCTTGAGATTGTTCAGTCATCTGCTGGGATCTTCATTTACTAGCAGAAGTATGTTCTTTACATGCTTCAATGCTTTGACATGCTTTCTTGCAAGCCTTCTCCCACACCTTTTCAGTCAGGTGTTAATTTGTCTACCTCTTGCACTTTGCCTTGAGTGAATCCTACATTGTATCGATAGTTGGTTAGAAGTTTTTTGTACCTAACACACACTTGTCATGATCTTTCCTTTGCAGTTGGTCTTGTCTCTCAATTTTCTCATGAACCTCATGAGAGTCATTGGAAAGCTGCCAAGAATATCTTGAGGTACATTCAGGGTAACATTTTGTATGGAATTCACTACACATCAGGGGCTCCTCACATTGTTGGCTTCACTAACTCAGATTGGGCTGGTGATGTTGATGATCAGAAGTCTACTTTTGTCTTTGTTCTTTTGTCTTAGCTCTGGTCCTATCACATGGTCGTGTATGAAGAAGAATCTTTTCCCAATTTCATCTACAGAGGATGAGTACAGTACACGCTAGTCAGGATATTTTATGCCTTCAGGAGTTGATGACTGAGTTTGGTTTTCCTCCTGATCGGCCCACTTTTCTGTGGTGCGATAATTAGAGTGCTATTCACATTTCTTGCAACCCGGTGGAGCATCAGCGCACTAAACACATTGAGCTTCATATGCATTTCATCCGCTACCTGATTCAAGAAGGTGTTCTCACTTTGGAGTACATTCCCACTATAGCACAGGTTGCTGACATCTTCACTAAACCTTTTGCATCTTTGTTCTATCTTCACTTGCGTTCTATGCTTGGGGTGATGGAAGTTATCCTTGGGGGTTCTTCTTGAGGCCTTCCTTCATTTTTTTCAGCATGTTTGTTCTATCTCTTTTTGGAGAGGGGTTTTTCCAACTCAGTTTTCTCCTTTTCCTCCGGTTTATAGAGATTTCCTTGTATTGGGTACCTGATCAGGCCTTGTTGCCAGGACCCATTTCTTTCTTTCATAGTTGTGCTAGGTTAGCTTACCCCCTGATCTTAGCTTAAGGGGGGTGTTAGAGTAATCATTATTTATTGATTATTAATTAAATCATGTTGATTTAATTAGTTAAGTTATTTTATTACTCTTTTTTGTTGTCTCTTAGGTGCATTATAATTAATATTTATATTAATTATTAATGTGCAACCTAGCTTATCATCCTTTTAGGTTTTCGTTCACCTTTTAAGGTTGAGCTTTGTAATTATTGTTTCATAACTTGGAATACAATTTTTGCTTTGACATTTTGGATTAATTCTGAGTTTTGTTTTTTCTTCTTTTCTGCTTCTCTGTTGTAATAGGTATTTGCATGTAGGTGTTCTTTGGGTTCTCTGGATTTGCATTTCTCAAATCCTACAGTTATCAATAAAATTATATCATCTTGTAAACATGATAAACAATAAACTAAAATAACCAGATATACCATAACTTCTATCGATCCATGTAGGGAAATTGACTGCATTCCTTAAACATATATTGACTGGGTGGTCCCACAATAGTGTGTCCCACTTTTTGGCCGACTTTGACACATAGATCGACATTTTGAGAAAAAACTTCATTTTCGAACACCTTTTGCTGCAAAACTATAAGGAATTTGGAGATGATGTAAACTAGGGTCTTTTAGAATTTTCTTTCTAGTTTCTAAATATATTTAAAAAAAAAAAAAAAAAATTCATTAAAATTCATTTTTCCTTCTCCTTCGAAAAGTGGTTCTTGTGAAAAAACTGTGATTTTAAGAAGTGACTATCACTTTGATTAGCATAACTTTTTTTTTAAAATATGTAACAATGTAATTATTTTGAAATTATATTTATAACTTCAATATCTAGAGGATGTAATTGGTTTCATTCATTTTGGGTCAATATTTCATATTTTATTAAGTTCTAAAGTGACAATAACTATAATTTAGACATAAGGTCACTTTGATCACTCTAACTTGAAATGTATATATCGAAATTCAATTTTTTTTTTTTTTTCTAGAAAGGTAACACAAATACCCTTTTCCTACATATCTTTCATATTTTTTTTTTGTAATTTAGTATTTTTCCTGAAGCCTTGAAGAGACAGGTTGCTGAATCGCCAAACAACCTATGTTTAGTTAAAGTAATATTTGAAAGTAATAACGAACTCAATATGTATTAAAATTATATTCATTAGAAAGCTTGTTCCGAATCGCATCATTTGGCATCATGTGTTTGAGAAAAACATTTGATTTGGTCCCTATCCCAGGCCTTGAAAGAACAATTTTTAGGAGGTTTTTGTTTTTTGAGGGGAAATTTTCATTTTAGGGCCCTTCACGCGAAGACCCCCTTCGCGCGAAGGGGTCTGGGGGGGTTCGAGCGAACCCACCAAGGAAAATTTGGTTTTTTTTTGTTGATTCACAGGGTTCGCTCGAATTGGGTCTAGTTCGAGCGAACCCCCCATTTTATCTAGTTTGTGCGAAGCCTATTAACCACTTTGTGCGAAGAGGATACTTCGCGCGAAGCCATCAATTTTTTTTTTTTTGAAAGTCTGAAATCCTTCATCCCAAAAAGTGGGACACAGTATTGTGAGATCACCTGACTATATCATACAATGCATGCTGACTGTTTTGCCAGCTATATAAGAGCTCGAACTAATGATAAATAATGCTCATTAATAATGTATGTAAACTTAATCTTCTCATTTGAGTGCATCTGAGTATGCACATTACAACAACATCATGCAATTGTGTATGCGTAACAATAACACCATGATGCACGATAAACCCATATTGACTGTGCAAATTCACATACATCCATATAAACATAGATTGTGCATGGAGACCAAATAATGACAAAAAGAATGCATTATATAGAACTGTAAACATAAGCACAAATACATTCTTATGACAAGTATTGCCACTGAAGAATGACATGTATTACTGTCATGTGATAATTCTTAAGATGAAACACAATACCTCATAACCCGCCAAGGGTTTTATAACCAATGCATGGAAACTGTGCGTGGAATGAACCATAATGAAAAATGAAACACCATAATTCCTAAGTGCACTGGACATGCCTGAGATGGATGATCATAAACTCTAACAAGTTATTTTAACTAAATAAAATTATTTACAATGTTAACCCTCACAAGAATACTTCATGTAACCAATAAAGAATTATTAGCAAAGTTTTCCATTAACAAAACCAATAGAGATTTGTTTAGGGAAAACTAAGTTTTTAGCAAAAACATGATTCTCAACTTCAAAATATGATTAATGGGATGAAAAAAATGCAGGTAAACTCAAAATGAAAAGAATAGGAAGCACATACATCTGAGAAATAAAAAGCCACATTCCTCTTCATACAAAACCAATTTCCAAATGTTCCATGTCATTCCAAAGGAATTGTGCGTTCCAGTTCCATGTCATATTACTATTACTCTTCCAAAGAGCTTCCATTACCACTGATGGATGTCCTATCTTGATAGAGCTAGGGTTAACAAGATTGTTAACCAAGAACTAAAATAAAGCTTAACAGCCTCTCGAAGCCCAAGAAAAATGGGCTCGAAGTTGTTCCTCACTAACTGTCAATAATGTGACATCTTGTTGCTATTAACAAGTGTATAATACAACTTAGATTAGGGACCAATAATATGGTCCTAGTCTATACTATTGATTGTCACATTGTGGTGAATTCCATCTTTTAACAATGACTACGGACCGACCTAAAGGTCCTAGCTCAACATCTTTTATAAGAGTCATGGTCATCATTAATGACTTAATTTTTCTTTTGAACAAACGCTTGGTCTTATTATTGACCCAAAGATATAGTGGTTTTGAATTGTAAACGTATAAGGCTAGAACATAGATAATAGAAAATTGATAACCTTTAGACATTATAATGATAAGCTTTAAAAGCTGAATTACAAAATTGTATCGTGATTATACTGAACCTTTTCAAACTTGAACAAGTTAAAGATCAAGATATGAATATTGATCAAATTGCATGAACAATAATCCAGTTGTATCAAAAACTGTGATTCGAAGTATATTCATGGAGATCAAAACTCAAACATATTGACGAAGTGTGAAATCCAAGTAATCTATTTATTTTTGACATAAAAAACAACAAAGATGTGGAAATCAACATCTTTCCCAAGTTAGAATGGTTTAGAACCAATATTTGAAGATATTAAGAATATGGATGGGAGGCAATCCTCCTTTATTGTTTGACAGTTTACAAACCAAGATGGTGCAAAAGATATGATTATATTCCTCAACAAACAAAAATTCAAAACATTTATTTTGTTGTCGGCAACTTTGCAGTCCACCTATTTTTACCCTCTCATAGGTAGTCAAAATCCAAGAAAGTTCTAAAAACGAGTACTTAGAAGAGAACATGGAGGTAACTTTCTTCATGGTCTGCTGAAAAAATCCCATTCCCATTTAACACCATTAGAAAAACTGTCAGAGTTAAGTAAGTGTCAGTAACCAGACGTTTTGGATGAAAAGAAGGCAAAAAAGAAAATCAGTCTTTTCCATCACTTCAACATATCATTATTCTCCTTAACTTGGACATATGGCAATCTACATACATGTACCTACACCTACGATGTATTAATTTTGGCTTCTTCTTCCTATTAGTGTCAGGCACATCTGAATTGTCTGATTCCATAGAACAAATCATGTCGGCACTCACCCACTGAACACATCAAAATAGTCTTCTATGCTCTGCACTTTTTCTGCTTTTCAGCAATAAACTATGCAATAATGCAGATCAAAAACAAGAGCCTGACAGCTGCTCAGCAGTCAATAATGTCTAGAAAGTTGAACAACACACAATTGAGATCTCCTGCATTAAAAGTCTCGAGTTGAATAGACTAAAAGAGTTGATTACCTGAAATGACACAAATAGTAATTATGCTTTGGATCAAGTGTTTCTGTGTGCTACAAAGCTCACGGTATACAAGGGTAGTTGCCATAAAAGAAAAAAATGTCAGTTTTTCAAAGCATCACATTCTCTGTTTCACATCGCAGCTGATTTGGGTAGAAAAACCAGGAAAAAAATTCTAGTTTTTCCATGAATGCATGGATTTCAAGATGGAAAAATTTGTGTGCGCATTGGGGTGGTGAAGCATCTCTAGGTTAAACTTTTACATTAACATAATTAATTAGTTTAGTTTCGCTGGTCGATTCATGTCTTGATTGATACGAGCATTTATTTAACAGCCTCGAGAATCTGACTAGGGTTTACTTCCATTTAAAGGTTTCAGATTCTGACTCGTGATATTTCGTTTCCTGATATTCTTTTTCGTTACTGTTTCGTCAGTCCATCCAACCAGGCTTGATTTTTATTGGACGTTAAATTCTATAAAGCATGGCATGACCGGGATATTTTGAATTATGAAAATAAGAGATGCGTCAGGAGTCAGGACTGAGAACCAGAATTCCATGCAGACTGGATGGTTCACACTGAGTTGACCTGAGTTTAGAATATACTTTGGATTCTTTGGGTACCTATTTAAGATGCTAAATCAATTAAACTTAAATGCCCATTTCATTTCTAGTACATTGAAGTGTCTCTCATAATTATGCTTTGTTTGTATTACAATTAGATGCTTCATGTAAGAAGTATGTCATAGTCTCATATTACTATAATTCGTAGACTTACATATAAATTGCAAGGTATTGTGAACTATAAAATATTTTTTCTTTCTTTCTTGACAACATAGAATCATTAGCATATTATTTATCCATGTCTTGATTTGCTTGTAGATATCTCTGTTATCTCAATTGTTGTTCGCTAGAAGAACAATCATTTTATTTGATTACATTATGCTAAACTATACCTTCACGTCTATCTTTCAAAACAACATTATTTGTATTTCTATTATTAGTTTGGTTATCTTTGAGCGTCTGTATTTTTAAGCCATCATATTTAGCTTTGGTCTTCTAATGTAGGTGAAACCTTAATGTTGTCATTAATTTTTTCTCTTTTTCTTGTCATTATAATTGTCTCCATCTTTTATAACTTTCGCAAGGTATATTATGATGATGAAGAATATCTTGGTTGCTTAACATATAAAAAGAAACAAATATCTTCTTCACCTTTTACGAAAAAATAATCTATATAAAATAATGCAAGACAAATATTAAGGTCTTATATTTCTATTAAAAAAAAGCATAGCCAGTCCAAACAATCTATTACATGCTTACCAATCATTTTGATGTTTTACCTCAAGAGGATGATCTCTTGAACTCCCTAATCATGAGATATAAAACTATTTCTTAGAATGCAAAAGGTATTTCTCCCCCTCACTGAAAATATAACATCTTAAGGAGACTATAATAAAATGGAAACTTAATAGTGTTTTTCTATAAGAAGTTAACCTTAATTGTTCTTAGCTTGTCTTTTCTCTATCCAACGTATAGAGAGATGCACCTTTCTTCATACATTGCATTGACAAGGAAGAGAGGGGGTTGTTATTGATTTGACTTCATGGGTAATACAATAAATATCTCTCCCAACTTGCAAGTAATACAATATCAATGAGGAATTGCGCAAAATTTAACTATTCTTCCATTCTTTTAAAACATTTTCCTATCCTTTGTGATATATCAAGGGAAGAAAGAAATGTAGTGGATTCATAATTCCCCTTCAATTTTAATACTTCACATCTTAAAATTCCTTCTTTTGTTGCTGCTCTAGTTAGCATTTGGGATTCCATACCCAAACTTGCAAGTAATTTAAATTGCACATATTAATGATGAAGAAAAGAATACTATGCTAATCGTAGAAGACATGAATGGAACATATTTAGAGGGAGCGAGTAGTAAAATATTCTGAGATGATCATGGAAAGAATAAAAAGAGTGGATGATAGTGAAATGGGGGTATTGTGTAATGGAGAAGTAGAAAGAATTTTATTGATCACATTGTTGAATATTTACATATATTAGTCATTTGACTTTTTCTAAGAGGAATACCATTTGGATCAATTTTTTTTTTTGTAATTGGGATAAAATAAATTGGAAAAACAAGCATTGGAAAATTGAGGGTCTGAGAGTGTTAGAGAAAGGGTATTTTCACACAAATTCAAATTAATTAACCATCTACAAGTTGGTCTTCGACATGGAACCTAGGTTATTTATGGCTAAGTTTCTTATTTTTAGTGCTAGAATCTAGATTTTTATCTCAATGGTATTTCATCATCCAAATATCTTAGTGAATAAAATTACCATTTTTAAACATATAAATAAAACCTTTCTTAATGAAAATTGTCAAATAGCTCAAAAGAATTATATGGCGTAAACAAAACCTAGAAAAATATATAGATAACCTTCCCAAATACAAAAAAAATGTAATATTAATCTCATTTTAATTTTTTTCCTATACTGGTTACTCAATTCAAACAATAAGACAAATATATCCTAATGGAAATTATTAAAAATAATGATAAATCACTCTCTTATGAAGTTTCTATTATGATAGATTGTTGAAGGATGATCAGTAAAAGGAGAGAAACTTCCAAGCCTTTTGAATTATAATATAATTTTAAATGTGACACCACATCACTGGCCTCTATTATAAGGAATATTGATAATGCATCCCCGACACCTATTAAGACAAAGATCTCCATCACCTTATATGAGACATGAATATACATCATAAAATACAAGACAAAGATCAAGGTCTCCTATTTTATTAAAAAAAATGTATAGATAATCCGAACAAGCTATTATTATTACTAATCATTTTTTGTTTTTCCTCAAGATTAGGATTTCTAAAAGTTTTCTTAGCCTTGAGATATAAAATATTATTATTTTTATTTAGGAGGCATTATTATTCCTTACCACAAATATGAGGTTAAGGAAGCTATAATCAAATAGAAACCTAATATTGTTTCCTTGTAGTAAGTTAAGCTAATGGTTTTTGGCTTGTCTCCTCTCTATCCAATTTAAGGAGAGACAATTTCTAACATTTAATAGATAATGATGGGGTTGTACAAGAGGCTATTATTGGTTTGTCTTCTTGGGTCAACAAGTTTTTCATTCATAAAGGGGAGGACCCATCACATAGTTGTTTGTTCATTTTCTTAATTAATAAAAGATCTATTGGTTTTTTGTTCATTTATGCTCCAATTATTAAAAAAGAAAGATTTCAATTATAGGAATGGGTGACCAAAAATATTCCTCATGTTGATTGGATTATAGAAGGAGACATTAATTTTATGGAACACAACATTGATCATAATTATTCTAATCACTTAAGATTAAGTAATGCAGATTTTGAAAAGTGACTATTTTGTCATAAGTCTTGTGTGGGTTATAGATTCTATTCATTTTTTTTCTACCATAACTATATTTGGTACATTGGACATGGTAGTCAATAGAAAAATTAGGCTATAGGTTTTACATCTCTATAACTTGAAACTAATTTGACATAAGGTGAGAACATATGTGAAAGTTGATTATTATATTACTCTCTCAGATCACTTTCTTATCATTTGTGAATATATGTCAAGACAAGAAAGAATGTATTTCATTCTTAACTGTTCTTCAATTTTAATAGTTCACATATGAAAATTCCTCAATGTGTTGTTTCTCTAATTGACATTTGGAATATATACCCAAATGGAAAGAAGAAGATTCTTAATGGAAATGGAAACATGCTGCTATTTCTGAATGTTGTATCATTTGTACAATTGTTTGGTGAAAGTTTGGCATGAAAAAATTGTAAAAAAGATTTCCCACATAAGCTAAAAGTGAATGGAAAATTGATAAATTTAGATCCTAATAATGTTACTATTCAAAACTTTACAACTACAATTAAAACTCAACCCTATAAACTTGAGTTATAGTGGGTAAGGGGTAAACATAGGGTCTTCACTGAAGAGACAATGCAATACCACATGCATTGATATTAGGGGGTTTAAAATGAGGAAAAAAAAGGGGCAATATATTGCCTAGATAGAGGGAGGGAGGCTTCTTGGGTGGCAGGATGGGGATTTACATAGGAAAAGCATTTGGGGGGTGTTGGGTTGGTATTGGAAGGGGATTAAGAAAAAGAGTTTGGGACAATATTTTTTGAAAATAGGGGGATTCTTTAGTATGCGGCGAATGCACATGCTATGGTTCAGATTCATTAATTGAAGCCCTCGTGAGGGTAAAAATTAGCACTATATTAAAATGGATCAATCATGCTACCAAAGGTTATAAGAACCTTTTTAATTTCTTAAATTATAAATATAAAACTATTATATTTGAATAATAAAAGATGACCAATATATTCTTACAAAGCTAAGAGAAACAAAATATATGTTTTGGGATTTTTATGAAAATTTATTATAAACAGAGGCCCCTCACTTGTAGGATGCTCAATTAATATTACAAGATATCATTAAAATAATTATAACCAAAGAGTGGATGATGAATATATTCAGTTACATGATTGATATCTATCTAAAGAGATTGAAAAGAGATTGAAGATGAGCATAACAAACATCGATAACTTTGTTCTTGTTATCAATTGAAATAGTTACCTTACAAAAAATAGGTTTCGAGAGTTTTTTAACAAAAGAAACCAATCATTCACCATATTTTTTTAGGTGAACAAATACCTTTCTATCTCTTGTCGTGTCATTTGAAGAGCCAGAGCCAATAATCTAGGATCTAGATTCTTCTATTGTGTGCAGGGCAATATTATGTCCATATATGACACCATCTCCATCCTTGATGACCAACAATAGAACCTCATCATTTGAATCACTCCCTTATTCATCCTCTGATGAATGAGATTCCATTGATACAATAATTCTTATCTCTATCATCTTGTCTACCATTATTTTTCTAGATTTCTATGAATTTTCATCTTATGGTATCAACATGAGATTTCTTCATATCCTCTCTACATTTAGCAGCATAATGTCTTACTCTTCCACAATTAAAACATTTAAAGGGAAAATTACCTTTGTATTTTCTAGATCATTTCTTGAATTTTCTTACAAATTTTGCCTCTGCATATAAGTCAAATTATTCACCTTAATTTTATGTAGCCCTGAAGGCATCATCTTTCTTTTCACATTGGTTTTCCTCAAGTTTTTATAACTCAAATGTAGTGACAAAACCATATAGCTCCTCTATTGTATACTTATCCATATCTCAACATTGTTGTACAATAATTAACAAAGATTTATAGGTTCTTATCATTTTCCTCTTTACCTACAATACCACTTCATTTTCTTCAATTACTCAACTAAAACCTCTAATGGAGTTAAAAAATTCATTTACTTGATGTAGATATCCTTCAATGTTATAATATTTGAACTTCTTGAAGGTTTCAAATTTGTGCTTCAGATCATAAAACTTGATCTACTTGATCTTCTTATCTCCTTAATATATACTAGAAATCTTTCCACATACATCAAATGCAGATTTGCAATACATGACTTTCAACAATTCTAAATCCCCCCAAATTATAGATAGTTGCATTTCTTTCCTTTCCATTATCCTCATATGATTTGATTTCTTCAGTAGTAAGAGTACATGCAACTATTGGATCATATCACTTTATGATTACATCAAGAAAACCACATGGTAAAGAGTCAAAATGAGACTCCATATTTTCCTACCAAAAGACATAGTTTGTTCAATAAAACTTAGGTATCTTGGTACTCTATTCACGAACCATTTGGATTGCCTCAAGTGGTTAGGATTCACTTAGATGAAGCTTTCTCTGATACCAATTGTAGAATGCTAGTAGGTGTTGAGAATGTGAATGAACCAACATTTGATAATTTTAACAATAATATCTCATATCTAAATTAAATAAATCAATAATTAATAA
Organism: Thuja plicata; assembly: GCA_018584345.1. Lineage (NCBI taxonomy): Eukaryota > Viridiplantae > Streptophyta > Pinopsida > Cupressales > Cupressaceae > Thuja > Thuja plicata. The sequence continues at coordinate 469,121 of MU228411.1, read as the reverse complement.
TCAATAAAAGATAAATTAATGATTCCAGATACACATGAATACTAGATTTATGTAGAAAACTCAATATGAGAAAAACCATAGTGATAAATGTACTCACTATATCCAAATATTTAATTAAAATATTTTAGACTAGAAGCAAAGGAATTCACTATCCCCACCACTTTAGGCACACTACTAAGGATTACACTAATCCTTAAGATATAAATAATATAGATTCTAGTAGAAACACACCGCTTCAACAATAAATGAAAAACTAAACCTCTTAACTCATCACAGTGAACTTCCTATATCTTTCAGCAATATGCACCTCAATTCTTCCCTGTTTGCATTAAAGTTCCTTGATGATTTAATCACACACCCTTCATAGCCTCACATTCAATCATACCCATTTCATTCCTTTCTATAAAAATATATAGATATTTTGTATCCAAAAATAAACAAGGTTGACCATAAGAATATAAGCATCATGAATACAAAGTTGTCCACCTTGAGAAAACTAATCGATGTGGTCCACCCTAGGAGAAAAGAAGCACCCAAATACATAATTAAAGATATTCAAGAAATAATATAATTCATCCATATGCATCATGAAATATTCCAAAGCCAGACCAAAAAGTAACGTGTGAAAATGCATTAAAAACATGTTATTGATCGACCCAAAACACCCTCAAAAGAATGTAGCACAATTTGAAGCATGAAATACCTTAGAAAAATAATCTTAAGTCTCTTATCACTTATCCTAACCTACATCCAGACCCAAACTTCTCGAATCATTTCACTGCAAATAGATGAATTGGCCAAAAGCTAACACAAATAGTAGAATAGTGCAAGCAACAACAAATTTACACTTGTGGAGAAAACCATCAAAAGATGTCTGAACAAAAATCTTGCATGAACTATCTAACCATGTCCACTAAACTACATCCCCCAAAATCCCATTATGATGAAATGTCAACCATTCCCCTATCCTGTCCAAACTATCCTATTAGTCGGCCTTACTGTCATCCAAATAATGTATCAAACATTTTCCAAATAATCAATTCGGGACCTATGTGCACATGAAAGTTCATGTTTTATTGCACAAGTAGAAGAAAGATGGTTATGAAATTAAAGGTTGTGTCATGTGAAATTTGATAACCTGGTTAACATAAGCAAGAACAAAAGAGTAAGAGTTTTTCCTATTTTAAAGAAACCTGAATTGGCAACATGCAAACAATGTCAAATTGGGAAGATGAGAAAATCTAGTTTCAAGAGCAAGAACTATAATACTGAAGAAGCCTTGGAATTGGTACATACTGATCTATGTGGACCAATTGGGACAACAAGTTACACTGGAGAGAAGTATTTCATTCTATATTTTGATAATCATTCTTGAATGATGACTTTTATGTTTCTCAGAGAAAAATCAGAAGCTTTTCAGAAATTCAAATGGTACCTTGCCAGAGTTGAAAAGGAAATAGGAAAGAAACTAAAGTGCCTAAGATCTGATAAAGGAGGAGAATTCATTTCTAATGAATTGAATGAATTTATAAATGAAATAGAAATCAAGAGACAAGTATCTACCCCTGGTACACCACATCAAAATGGAATAGAAGAAAGAAGAAACAAATCCATCATGGATTGTGCAAGAACCTTGATGATTGAAAAGAATGTTGCTACCAAATACTTGAAGGAAGCCATCAACACTGCAATTCACACCTTGAACAAAGTTCAACTGAAGAAAGCTACTGAGAAGATACCTTTTGAATTATGGTATGGCTACAAACCTAATGTTCATTATTTCAAAGTATTTGGAAGTAGATTTTACATATTAAAAGAAGAAAGAAATGGAAAATTTGATGTAAAAGGAGATGAAGGTATATTCCCAAGCTACTCCTGTAAAAGAAAAGCATATAAATGTTTGAATCTTTCCACTCATAAATTCATAGAGAGTGTACATGTAAAGATTGATGAGTTTGCAGAAAGATGTGAAGAACAAAGCAGTAAAGAGCATGAGGACTACAAAAACTTTGTGTACTATGAACCTCATACTATACCTAAGACACAAGAAATGGTAATTGGAAAAAAATCCTATCAACCACTGAATTCATCAGTACAAACTATGTTACAAATTGTGCAATCCGAGCTGTTAGAAAAACAAACTGAATCATAGAGAGAGGGGACCGAGTCTCAGACAGTAGAACCTGAGTCATAGACAATGACACTTGAGTCTTAGATAGTGGAACCCAAGCAACGGACAAAAGAACATGACAAAATATTTGAGCATGGTGAACATAGTGGAGAAAGCCTAGAATCAAGAAGGAAGGATCCTGTACTTTCCAAATATGTCGGAAGGAATCATGCACCTGATAACATAATTAGAGATAAGACAGAAGGTATAATGACAAGGATCAAAATTAAAGGTACATGTTTTCTTAGTGAAATTGAACCTAGATCTATCAATGATGCATTGAATGATGAAAGCTGGATAGAAGCAATGAATGAAGAAATTGAGAAGATAGAAAAGAACAAGACTTGGACTCTTGTACCTAGACCAAAAGACAAGAATGTAATTGGTACTAAGTGGGTTTTTAGAAACAAGATGAATGAAAAAGGTGAAGTTTCTAGAAATAAAGCCAGATTAGTATGTAAAGGATATGCTCAAGAAGAGGGTATTGATTATGGAGAAAATTTTTCTCCTATTGCAAGACTTGAAGGAGTCAAAAATCTTGTTGCAAATGCTACACACAAAGGATACAAGGTATATCAAATGGATGGAAAGTCTGCATTCTTGAATGGAATCCTAGAAGAAGAAGTCTATATTGAGAAACTTGAAGGCTTTGTAGATCCAAATAAAAGAAATATGGTCTGCAAAATACACAAAGCCTTGTATGAATTGAAACAAGCTCCGAGAGCCTGGTATGAAAGAATACATGGCTATTTAGTAAGTATTGGATTTAGAAGAACTAATGATAATAGTAGCTTGTACATCAAAGAAGGCCCTAAAGACAAGATATTATTAGCAGAGATATTTTTTGATGATATATTATTCACTGGATATGATGATTTATGCAAAGAATTCTCTATAGCTATGAGTAAGGAATTTGATATGTCTACGTTTGGTGAAATCAAAATCTTTGTTGGTTTACAATTTCATCAAATGAAGGATGGTATCTACATTACTAAGTCAAAGTACATCAAAGAGATACTGAAGAAATTTGGAATGGAAGATTCCAGACTAGTTGGGACACCTATGTCTACTGGACATAAGTTATCTAAGGATGATTATTCAAAGGAGGTAAATCAGACTACCTACAAGTCCATGATTGGTAAACTACAATATCTTGTTCACACCAGACCTGATATTGCATTAGTAGTTGGTATTGTTGCAAGGTTTTTAGCTAATCCTAGGGAAAATCATTTGATGGCTATCAAAAGGATTATGAGATACCATAAAGGTACTGAAGATTATGGATTATGGTATAAGAAAGGAGGAAACTTTGACTTAAGGACTTTTACTGATGTTGATTGGGCATGAAGTGTTGATGACAGGAAGTGCACAAGTAGTGGAGCATTCTTTCTTGGAAAGAGGTTAGTCTCCTAAACTAGTATGAAACAAAATTGAATTTCTCATTCCACAACAAAAGCATAGTATATTTCTGTAGCAGTCAATAGTTCAAACATCATATGGTTTAAACAGTTGTTGTTAGGTATGAAGGAAGAAATCAAAGAACTAGTTATTATTTACTGTGACAAAACTAGTGCCATTAACATTTCAAAGAACCCAGTGATGCATACCAAAACCAAACATATTGCTATAAAGTATCATTTCTTGAGAGAATTGGTTCAGAACAAAGAAATAAGGTTGGAATATGTGAATACTAAAGAACAAGTTGCAGACATATTCACCAAGCCCTTACCTAAGGATGCATTCTTGTATCTCAGAGGAAAGATAGGGGTGATTCCCCTAAGTGAGGCTCACTAAAGAACAATTTAGCGATGCATCAACCCTGCTATAGAACATATCAAACATGTTGATGCAGATTGTTAGAGCTCATTGCACATGAATCTGTACATTCAGGTACATTAAAACTTAATTGATATGTCAGTTGGTGTCTTTGGAATTGGTTTTCAGAGAGGGAGAGATTATTGATGTCATAAAGATTACAGAAGAAGAGATTACTAATGGAGAGATTGATGATAGAGGGAGAATTTTATCAAAGACAGAGACAAATGTGAGAGGGAGAATTTTGTATCTCAGTTATTGTTGATAGTTTTATGGATGTGAATCAGAATGATGCTAAGGACATTAATAAAATTTGACTCATCTTACTGTTGCTCTACAATTTTTTTTTATTATGACATGTTGTGTTGTCATCAATTCCAAAGAGGGAGATTGTTGATGACAGTTATTCAATTGGGTATTGTCATTGATGTTACACATGTATATGCACTTATGTAGTTATATTACATAAATGTCTACATACAAACCAAGCACAGTTAGTGTATGCAAAGTGAATCTCAGTGTTCTCCGAGCTTAGTTGGGTATTGAAGAAATTCAGTTCTTACCGAGTTCACTCGGGCATTACAATGTTGGTCGGGCGTTGAAGAATTTGTGTGCTGACCGAGTTGAATAGTTAGTGTCATCCGACTAACAAATGATTTCATTTATATTTAATTCAGCATAAGAGGCTAATATATTTGAGTTTTATCATTCAGTTGGAAGGTTATAGAGGCCGACTTGACAAGGTATATGTGTGTGTGTGTGTGTGTGTGTATATATATATATATATATATATATAAGGTCAAGTTTGGATTAAAGAGTGGAAGTAAGATAAGTAATTGAATTAGTGGATGAACATGATATGAAGAGAAAAGGTGAAATCAGATGGGATTCTGATTAAAGACAGAACATCCGGACAGAGCTGCAATAGAACATTTGATCAGTAAGGATCCAATTTACAACCAGATCAAGATCTAAATCAACAAAGACAGTTGTATGTACAATCAGGTCAATCCATTGTTAATTTCTAACAATTGTAGAAGTGATTCAAATCTCTTAATAGAGTAGACTTAACAGTCTTTTGTAAATCCTCTCACAAGGTGACATTTCTATATTGAAGTGTTTGAAGAACTCTAACAAGGCCACTCCTTACAGGGTGATTAAATACTCTAATAGGGTCACACCTAACAGTGTGATATTATAACCTTTAATAGGGCTGGCTCCTAACAGGGCTCACTTCAGAAGAGTGAAAAACACTAACTAGTTGTAATTGGTGGTTTTTCCCATATTGGGTTTCCACGTTAAATCTTGGTGTCATTTTTGTTCATGCCATGTAATTTATGTTTATGTTACTGCACATAATCTCTAAAAGGATAATTACTTTATATATCTTATGATTGATTGGTTCTCTGAGTTACAACTAAATATCAGAATTGACCGAGTGACAGTGATATATTGTTTAAGACATCGAAGGGACTTGGATTTGTTTGTGTAGTGACTGATTCACCCCTCCCCTCTTAGTTACTCATCTCATTTACAATAGGAAATTGAGTATAGAGTGAATTAATTAAGAAAAACTAGTGCTAGAGATGAATGGAACAAGAAAAAACTCCGTTTTTGTATGTTCTACCTTGCATTTTCTATGGAAATAATTTTGTAATTTGAATTGTATGACCTCATATAGACTGCTATAGGTTTGAAACTTATATGGATGGAAATATAATTTTATTTAAGATGTTTTTTGTTCTTTCCGGTCCTAAACAATAGATTTTTTTAAATTTTCCTACTAAGCCAATCTTCCTAACAATCTTGTTCAGAAACTAGGGTTTCTAATTTTGGAAAAAAATCACAACTTAATTTACCACTGTTGGATCTTAATGAAAATTGGAGGAAACATCTTTATTGATTTTGTCTTCAATATAACCAAAGACATTTTCTTATTTATTTTTTTTGTGAAAAATATTCATGCCAAATTGGTTTCTTTTGTAGGGAATAGTCAATAAACCTTTGATTTTAAAGGTTTAACAAAGCAAGATTTTGTATTTTGGGTTGTTAAACGTGGGATTTGGTTGTGAGTTGCTAATATAAACTATGTGAGTATGGAATAAATCAAAGGAAGCATGCATTTGATTAATTTTGAATAAATATTGTTGGAATTTTCCTTCTTGAACCCAAACTGAAAAGTTGTCTTCCTTTGTAAGTAGGATTGATATACCATTTATGCATCATTGTATTTATTCAGATTAAAAACCCATTTACAAAGGATGAATTTGGTATTAGAGCCTAAAAGATCTAGGAAAAGAAGTTTGAGAGCCCAAATAATTGGGCAAAGGGAAGATTTGGAAGTTTGTATATTATTTTTGATAGGTTGAAGTGAATAAATTGGATGCCAAAAGACTAGGTAGAGAAGAGAAAGAAATAAACATAGGTAAGATATCAAAAGAAGAATTGAAGGAAAGAGAATAGATAAAAAGATGTAGTAGAAGATGAAAGTCAATAATAGAAAATCAAATGAATATGTTGATAGAAGAATGTCAAATTTTGAAGAAAAATTAGAACAATCTCTTAAGGAAGCATGTCAATGTCTCATGGAAGCATACCAAGAAGATGTTTTCCATTTTCCAATGAGAAAGTTAGTGAAGTGGCCCATAAGGACAATTATTAAGAAGAGAAGAAGGTAAAAGATGTCAGCATCAAGAATGGATGAGTTGCAAGATATGTTGAAAGGAAGGGTGCTAGATGTATCTAAAGAGATAAGTAAATCTTGTGTTTTTGAAAATAAGAATTTATGTGAGTATTTGTTTGTAGGTAATGAAATGATGATAAGGAAGGAAAGATAATATAAAAAATATGGTTGTTTACTTGAAGAGGTTGAGAACATGCAATACAATCAAGTTTTTCACCCTGGGAAATGTAGATCAATGAAAGCAATCATGAGTTGATACAGTCTCATAAAATGAAAAGGATGGTAGAATTAGGTCTTACAAAGGAATAAAAATAAAGTTATGGCATGTATTTGTGTAATTACTATGGATTTGAAACCATTGAGTATGAAGGCAAGTTAGGAGATATTCCTTTGATTAAGAGAGTACTTAATTCTATTCGAGATAATCATGAGGTTATTAGACCTTATTAAATGGGGAAATTATGATATGTAGTTTATAGAAGCACACAAAGGTCTCAAGTATTGTATGAAATCACTTGTCTTACCTCATGGAGGAGAAGGTCAAAGTGAAAGAGGAATGGTATAGTACATTGAGTATCAAGTAATGCATGAACCAAATGTTGGCAAGTGGTTCATTAAGGAATATTCTGGAACACTTTAGGGTTGTCATTTATGGAAACACAATGGTTGCTTGGTGTCAACCATAGTTTTTGAGTTATAGCTTGCAAAATGAATAAGTCTAGAAAGCAGAATTACATAGTATAGCAGTACTATTTTGAACACTGAACATAGTATATGACGAATGAAGACATGTGAGCTTAAGAGAAGCTATTTTGGGATGTATATGACCTTTAGTTAAGGTATTTTATGTTTTGGTGTTGATCACAGTAAGTTAGAGTATGTTGAGGACATGCGAAGACAAACTAACAAGAATGTAGGACATATGAAAGGTTTCGATGATAAAGGGAGTATAATGTGGAGTCCAAACATGCTATGTTGGATTCAGATTGAGGATTACCTATTTTTTGTTAGTGTATGATCACCGACTTGGTATTCACCTTTTGTATAAGTGTTAAATATATTTTTTGATGCATTGGAAGTCGGCTGGATATATAATTATGTATACATAAGAACAGCTTTTTGTGAAGTGATTTATTCATGGAATATGATGGATGTGATGGAATGAATGGATGAGAATAGATGAAAGCATTGTGATGTTAGAATCATACAAATGGTGATGTGAGCTACAACTATAAATACCTAATCATAGAAGATGCTTGTACTGTTCACTATTGAGAAATCATTGTAATAATATTATATTTCTGATTGAATGAGAAGTGAGCTCAGTATACCTTTAACAGGGTTTTCGTATTCCTCTAACAAGTAAATGTGTTAATGTAATAATCAGCTCCTAATAGGGAAATCATATTTTTAGGACATATTTGTGGGTACCATCCCCACCGGGGTTTTCCCTTGGCTAGTGTTTCCTTGACAACAAATTCATGGTTTTATGAGTTGTGTGTTTTATGTTTATGTTCTTTTCATTTCAAAAATTATCTAGTAAAGATGGATTTTACTAAGTTTAAGTTTAAAGTGTTGTAATACTAATTCACCCCCCTCTCAGTATTACGTAATCCTAATAATTGGTATCATAGCTATTGGCCCTTGGAGAGAAATTATAACATCTTAAGGGAGATCAAGATGGATTTTGAAATTTTGGAAGAAAAATTTGAAGCAACACTTGAAGACCTTGATAAGGCTATAAAAGAGAATGGTGACTTGAGATTCAAATTGAGAAGAGCTGAGGGTTTCATCAAGAAACTGAAGGAATAACTTGAACTATCCAAGAGTCAGAGACAAGATCTTATGGATAAGATAAAAGAGGATTCAAACAATCTTACTTTAGATCAGATAAAACATCTTGAACAAGAGAAAGATACTTTGAAGCTTGATCATGAAACTACTTCCCTTCATATGGCTAAAGAGATTAAATAGGTAAAGGATGATAGAAACAAAATTGAAGAAACCTTAAAAGATGAAAATATTTAGATGGGACAAAGGAAGAATAAACTTGATCATTACAAGAATAACCATCTAGAATTAGAGAAATATAATATGATCATAAAAGGAGAACTTGTTGAGGCAAATAAACATATTGAAACACTTCATTCAAGAAGTGAAAAGACTGATGAGTAGAGAGATAGACAGAAACCTAAAGGAGACATGACTGGAGTTGGCTTCAATGAAGTTGAATGTTCAAAGACTCGGGAAGAAAAATAAGAAGTAAAGACTAATGGAGAAAGACCTACTCTTGAAGAACATAAAGATCAAATCAGACCTTTCAGAGGTAGATATTTTGGATGCAACAAGATTGGACACATGAAGAGAGACTATAGAGGTAAAGCTCCTTACAAACCCTTTTAAGGATATTATTTTTGTTAGATTGGGTGGTTTTTGTTGCACCAAAATCTCAAACTGTTAATGCCCGATACAACCACTAGACTTATAGAATCCACATGAGGCTATTAAACCCTTGTCACCAACCACTGCATGTCCTGACCAAGACCAAGGGTGCACAACTTGCAACAATCTCAACCTCAAGACATGGATCGGGTTGGAACCTATGACCTTAGCTTTGATACCAATTTTTAGATTGGGTGGTTGTCATTGCACCAAAAGCTTGGACGATTAATGCCCAATACAACCACTAGACTTATAGAGTCCATAGGAGGTTGTTAAACCCTTGTCACCAACTGTTGCATGGCCTGACCAAGACCAAGGATGCACACCTTGCAATAGTTTTAATTGTAATGCATTTGGAAACAAGAAGGTAGAATGCAGGAAACCTGATCAATCAAGAATCAAGAAAGATTACAATAGGGAAGGAACATTATCCAAGATCACATGTTACAAGTGTGATAACTTTGGGCACATTGCAAAGTATTGTAAGTTGCAGGTTAATCAGAATAGACCACTTTCTACATGCTAAAAATGTCGTAATCTAGGATACATAGTGAATTTTTTTAGATACTATAGACCTGAGAACAGAAGTGGTCCTCCACCACTTGATACAAAGAAGAGTAATAGTGATGTTAAGAGTATTGTAGAATAATTTAACAGTCACTTTAGGAAATCAAAAGATGTATACATTGGTAAGGTATGGAAAGAAAAGGAATCAAATGAGTAAATGGTTTAGGGAGAGTTAGTAGATGCTACTGAGTCTTCACTTGATGTGAACATTTCCACATCAACCTAGATTACCAATCATGGCCTTAGGGAAGAGCATTGGAAGCAAGAATCACAAATCTATCTAGTCCCTGATTTCGAGGAATAATCTCTTGCAAGCTTAGAGAGAGTATGTGGAGATATTATGGAACTTATATCTGTGATCACATGGTTTTATTAGTCTATATCTTGTGATTGCCAGATTGGTAATCAACTAGATTATGTGCAAAGATAAGGTTATTGGTAATTGTGTCATTTATTTACACAGTGAAGTATAAGATCAATCAAAATAAATTTTTAGAACATCATTCAAAGAACAAAGCCTAAGGATAACATGATTTTGAGTTGAGAGAAGCAAAGAAGAAAGTTTTTTGAATGTTTGATCAAAGAATAAATTCACATAATCAGTAGATAAAAGGTATTTAGATCATTTGCAAAGCTTTGGTTATGGATACTCGGTTTATTTTTGATGTTGATGAAACACCTAGGTATAAATTAAAGAAACACATGTTCAAATCAACTGAAGATGATCTCAAAGGTGCATTTTCTCAAAAACCCTATGTTGTTCTACATCTTGAAGACATTAGGTCTTACATTCACTATAAGTATGAGTCTCTAGGAGAGTTCGAGATCTATAAAGAAATAAAGGACATGATTGGAGAAGATGGTAAGATGAAAGATGAGTTTGCACATCTTGAGAACCTAAGTATAATGTGAAGTAACGAACTCTATGAATTTGACAAAGAAGAATGGATCATGATCATTATTAGTAGAGTTCATGACCAATTAATTTGGCTTGGAGATCAGCCAGTGAAGATTTGCAGTGACTTAGTTCATGCTATAATAGGTTTGGATAACTTTGTTGTTATCCCTGTCACAGAAAAGAACACAAAGAAATAGGTGGAAACCCTAATGCATTTGTGATGGGCTAAGAGAGAAATGAAATTTAATGACATATTTCAAAAATATGTTAGATTGGTTTCAATTATTCGAGGTTATAAACTACACTACACTAGCCAACGTACCTTAGTATCAGCAGGAGTGATCATGATGACATATAAATTGGTGAAATTAAATGTTAAGTATAACCTTTGTGAAGTACTTGTGTAACATTGTTTAGAGAATATGAGGCAAATAAACAAGGATAAGTAAAAGTTATTCAGGTTTGGTTCTCTACTAATACACATGTATATGTTGGAATAGTCCCAAGGGATAACTGCGATGACATGTAACTGATTGAATGTTTGATAATGTTAAGTTGAAAGATAATGTAAGTCATTAAGACAGTTAATGGATTGTATTTTCATTGATGTCAACTTGATATCATCTGTACGGTCATGTTCATAATTATAAAGACTTCAGAGAACCAAAGGAACCAAAGTTATGCTTTCAACAATACATAAAATTCAGGTATTCACTAAGTGACAAACAACACCGATGGAGTGCACACTGACAAAGAGAGCAAAGAAAAAAAGTCACAGTGATACCTGACGATCATAAGCATAGTGTTTCCTGAAGAAGTAAAACCACAGAATGCCCAACAAGAAAATTAAGAAGGTTTCTCGATGAGTAAATTTCCAATGATGCCCGATGGACAGAGATCACGAAGCTAACTGGAGTCTCATCGATGGACCAGTCAGTTGTCACCGACAACTATCTGTAGTGGTGACCAACAAAATAAAGAGTTTAGAAAATGACAAAATATCTAACTGCCAAAGATAAATATAGACTTAACTGGTTATCTATTTTATTTTATTTGACCAAAGATAAGTGATTGATTTAAAGATGATTTGTACAGTTGGCAAGAAGATATCTATGAGACAAATCAGGAGTTATGCTTTAAATCTAACTGGCTGGATTGTTTATCACGCCAAGAATCAAGAACCAAGAAACAATGAATATTATGTCTACATAAGAGAAAAGCCTAATTCATTTACGAATGGGATTAAGGGGAGTGAATAGATAGAGGATGCTGAAGAGAAACTGATGAAGAACAAATTCATGTAGTGCTGATCAAACAAGTTGAAGGAGAGCTAAGGAATTATGTAGACAACTGATGAACAGTGAGTACATCATCATAGAGCAGAAAGTGTGGAGCAAAAGGATTGAATTGATAAATTGGTCAGAGAGGTAATGTACTTAAATAGATTTGAAAATCTAAAATTCAAGTTGCAAAATGAACAGGTCATAGTGTTTCAGTTTAACCATTGAAACATCAAGTCTCTTAATCGATCAGGACTTAAGAGTCTTCTATATATTGAGGTACATCTCAAGGAGTGCCAAAAAGGTTGATTCATGAAAGTAGCATTGGACTTGCCCGATACCTATTGATAGTATAAGAAGGAGACTGATTCAAGGATGGTAGCAATAGATTCCCGATACTAAGTGACAACCTGTATGTATAAATCCTCTAACAAGGTCACACTTAACAATGTGTTTGTAACCTTTAACAGGGTTGGCTCCTAACAAGGCTCACTTCAGAAGAGTGAAAATTTGGGGTACCAGTCCTAGTGGTTTTTCCCTTAATAGGGTTTCCATGTTAAAATTCATGTGTTATATGTGTATGATTCATTTCTTTACTATATTTTATCTTACATAGCTAACTCTGGATTGATCGGTATACTCTGCTTAATTATTGACTTTCGGTAAATAGTTACACTGCTTATCGGTAATCAAGAAAGAATAAGGATTGACAGAGAAAACTGATAGACAGTTAATTATTATTAGTTTTTCATGGCATGCATCTTGTAGGGACATAATAATCTGAGATTTATTGATTGGCGGTTAAGTTTGAAGGATAAATTTTTGAGGCCACTGATTCACCGCCCCCCCTCTCAATTATTACTAACAATTGGTATTAGAGATTGTGTGATTAGAAAAGGAAGGTTTCAAGACCTAAGCTAAAGATCACAAGATGAATAGACGAGATGTGCCTAAGATAAACAAAGATGCTAAAAAATACACACAATCAAATCCAGAAATCAAATTGAAAATTCTTATGGATTGTGGAAATCTGATTGATTTAAAAGATAACTTTGCTTCATGGAAAAGCAGGATAAGAATCCACTTATTCGGTATTGGTAATGATGTTACTCAATTCCTAGATACTGAATATGTGTTTCACATAGGAATATTAATAGTAGATCAATTGAGAGAGAAGCATGAGCACAACTGCATGGTCATAGAGCTTTCTTCCTCACTCTCTGATGCTAAATTTTAATATGTCAAAGATTGCAAAACTGCAAAGAAGATGTGGGACAAACTGAATCTTGTACATGGAGGTGATACAAATGTTTTGAGAGCCAAGGTAGAAAGCCTTAGAGGAAAGTTTGATGATCTTAGAATGAAATAAGGAGAAAAAATCACACAGTACAACACAAGAATCAAAGTAGTCAATGCTATATGAGGAGTTGGAGGTACACTTGAAGAGGAGACAGTGGTAAGTAAAATCTTAAGAACCTTACTGCCTATATATGCTATTAGAGTTTCTACCATTCAAGAAATGAGAATAGTAGAAAACAATACAGTCACTCTGGATAGTTTAATCAGTAGACTGATTTCATTTGAGATGAATAACTTTGATAATAGTGTCTTACCAAACTTAGAGTCTGCATTTAAATATTCTATGAGAATAAGCAAGTCAAGTAATAGACACACATCTAGAAGAGATAGTGAAAGTGAAAATGAAGAAGAATATCTAGATGAAATAGAAGCACTCATGGCTAGAATAATGCAGAGAGGCAAAGGTAAATACAAAAGCAAGTTACCACTCGTATGCTTTAATTGTAAATAGATTGGACACTTTGTTGCAAGATGTCCTAACAGAAGAAAAGATGAAAGAGTTAATGACAGATCTTTTGATAAGAAATCTGACAGAGGTGATAACAAATATTATAGAAGTTACCAACAATAAAAAAGAAGAGATACCCAAGACTACAAGGACAAAGGCAAGAAAGCCAGCTACCTAGCTGCTTGTAAAGATCAAGATACTTACACCAAACCTGATGAAGGCATCAAGATGGTGGTTGTGGTTGTGAAAGATGATTTAGATGAAGATGAAAGGTATGTAGAAATTGCACTCATATCTAAGGTTAACAAGAATGACATCTGGATTATAGATAGTGACTACACTCACCACATGACCGATGACAAAGAAAATTTTAACACTTTTGAGTATTACAATGGTGGTATAGTAAGAATGGGTAATGATACACCTTGTCCAGTTGAAGGTAAAGGAACTATAATATTGAATAACCTGATTAAATGTGAAAATGCTTATTGGATAAAAGGATTGAATTATAATCTGTTGAGTGTTTCTCAGCTGAATAATTCAGGTCACAGAGTAGCATTTAAGAATAAGAAGGCAAAGATCTTCAATGAATAAGAAAGATTGATTGGTACCGGTGAACAGACAAACAATAACTTATTCTATCAGAATGATACTAACACCACTTGCTTAATGACTAGAAACAAAGACATATGGTTGTGGCACAAAAGATTGTGTCATGTGAATTTTGACAACATGATGAAAATAAGAAGAAGGAGAAATGTAAGATGTTTACTGACGATGTCAAAGCCCGACAACATCATGTGCAAGAATTGTCAAAAAGGTAAGATGACAAAGTCTAGTTTTAAAAGTAAAACCCATACATCTGATGATATTCTAGAATTAGTCCATATTGATCTATGTGGACCAATGAGGACAAAGAGTTATTATGGAGATAGGTATTTTATTCTCTTTGTTGATGATTAATCTAGAATGATGACAGTTATGTTTCTAAAAGATAAATCTGAAGCATTCAAGATGTTTAAATGGTATAAGGCTATGGTAGAGAAGCAAAGTGGTAAGGATTTGAAATGCTTGAGATTAGATAGATGAGGAGAGTTTATATAAGATGAATTCACTAATTTTTGCAATGAGCATGGTATAAAAAGATAGGTTTCTGCACCAAGAACACCACAACAAAATGGGATTGCTGAGATAAGGAATAGATCCATAGTTGATTATGCTAGAACACTGATGATAGACTAAGGAATCACCCAAATCTTCTAGAGGGAAGTTGTTAGTACTTCTATCTACACATTAAACATAGTACAATTAAAGAAGGACACAAAGAAGACACCCTATGATCTATGGTATGGTAAAACACCCAATGTAAGTTACTTCAAAATCTTTGGTAGTCAATGTTATATCTTAAAGGATGATACAAATGGAAATCTTGACACCAAGAGTGATGAAGGCATATTTCTAGGGTACTCCACCAAAAGAAAAGCTTATAAATGTCTTATTAAGGCTTCTAATAAAATTGTTGAAAGTGCAAATGTTAAGATAGATGAATTTGCAGAAAAGAATGAGCTAGAAAGCAAAAAAGAACCAGAGGACTACAAAAAGTTTGTATATTGTGAAGAACCTAACACTCTACTCAAGAAACAATGCTTAATTCCAGAGCAACAAAATGTTGTAACCGACGGTTAGGCTCCAAATACCGACGATCAGGATAATAATCAAAATAATGTACAGAGTGATGAAGAATAGAATGAAGGACAAAATGATGATCAAGATGATAGACAAAGATCTGAACTACTTCTTGCTAGATATGTAAAAAGGAACCATCAAGAGATCTAGATTATAGGAGATAAGAAATCTAGTACAAGAACAAGAAGCAAGTCTCTAAACACAAGTTGTTTAATTTGTGAGTTTGAACCAAAATCTGTCAATGCTGCACTTGATAATAAAGAATGAATAAGTGCTATGAATGATGAGACTGAGAATATTGATAAAAATAAGACATGGTCACTTGTACCAAGACCAGATGACAAGAATGTCATTGGTACTAAATGGATATTCAGGAACAAGCTGAATGAGAATGGAGAAGTCACAAGAAAAAAAGAAAAACTAGTATGCAAGGGGTATGCACAAGATGAAGGTATTTACTATGGAGATACCTTTGCACCCATTTCTAGGCTGGAAGGTGTAAGAATACTACTTTATTATGCTGCATTCAAAGGATTCAAGGTATACCAGATGGATGTCAAGTCAGCATTCCTAAATGGAATACTTGAAGAAGAGGTATACATTGAGCAACCAGAAGGGTTTGTAGATCCAAACAAGAGAAACATGGTATGTAGACTTCATAAAGACTTGTATGGATTGAAACAAGCTCCTAGAGCCTGGTATGAATGACTTCATTCCGGTCTTATAAGTATTAGATTTGTAAGGACTAGTGAAAATAGTAATCTTTATTTGAAGGAAGATACTGATGCTAACACTTTGATTGCTAAAATATTTGTTGATGACATCATATTTGGAGGCAATGATATGCTATGAAAATCATTTTCTAATGAGATGAGAAAAGAGTTTGAGATTTCTATGTTTGGAGAGATCAAGTTCTTTCTTGGTCTACAGATCTTGCAACAATGTGAAGGTATTTTCATTACACAGTCCAAATACATTAAAGAGGTCGTGAAAATATTCAAGATGGAAGATTCCAAACCAGTTGGAACATCGATGGCTACTGGATGTAAGTTGACCAAGGAGGAAAAGAAATGAGAGGTAAATCAAACTTTGTATAGATCAATGATTGGAAAACTCATGTATGGTGTACACACTAGACCAGATATTGCACATGCAGTAGGAATAGTTGCAATATTTTATGCTAATCCCAGAGAATCACATATGACTACTATGAAAATAATTTTAAGATATCTGAAGAATACTAAGAAATATGGCTTATGGTATAGAAGAGAAGGAAAATTTGAACTTAAGGTGTTTATCAACGTTGATTAGGCTGGAAATCTTGATGACTGGAAGAGCACAACTGGAGGAGCATTCTTTATGGGTGACCGACTTGTTACATGGATTAACAAGAAGAAAGGATGCATCTCTCAGTCTAATGTAGAAGAAGAGTATGTTGTTGTGGCTGAAAATTGCTCAAATATTGCATAGATCAAATAGTTACTGGAAGGTATGCATATGAAGATCCTAGAACCACTAATTATCTATTGTGATAACACCAGTGCAATAAACATTTCCAAGAATCTAGTCATGCATGCTAAGACTAAACACATTGCCATCAAGTATCATTATTTGAGAGAACAAGTTCAACAAAATGAGGTGACACTTGAGTATGTGCAATCCAAAGAACAATCAGCCAATATATTCACCAAGCCACTGCCCAAGGATACATTTGAATACTTGAGAAAGAGACTAGGGGTCAAACCCTTATCTACTAGTCAGTAAATGACTAGAAGGTTACATCAGCCTACATATTATCAAAATATCATTAATGTTGATGCAAGCAAAGAGATGAACTTCAAGGATACATCTATATACAGACAGGTATATATCATCACCAAGAACCAGAGCATATTGTTGTATTGGATAAGGGAAATTCAAGGAATATATTATGGATGGAAAGAAAAGAGAACTTGACATTAATGTCAGATATATGTAAGATATTTGTTTGGAATTGTTGTTAAAGGGAGAGAGGTTATCCATATTATCACATTCTTCAGAAAAGGGAGAGAGATTATCCATTATCACATTTCTCCAAGAGGGAGAGATTATATCCTTAGGGAGAGAAATTGTATGGAAAGATTATACAAAGGGAGAGTTGTTGACAAGAGAAAAAGATATCAAAAGAGAAGAACAGTCAAGGGAGAGAAATTGACACAAGGAGATAACAAAACACATAAGAAGAAAGAGAGTTGCAAGAATCAAATCTAAGCTAAAATAGAGCTTACCGATGGTCAGAGATTTATCGGTTAATAGAACAAAAAGATTGGTAGTTTGATGAATCTCAACTGTTGTATTTCATATTGTATTATAAATAGTATAGTGTGATAATATAGTATGTTGCCATCAATGTCAAAGGGAGAGATTGATGACATGTAACTGATTGAATTTTTGATAATGTTAATTTGAAAGATAATGCAAGTCATTAAATCAGTTAATGGACTGTATTGTCATTAATGTCAACTTGATATCATCTGTATAGTCATGTACATAATTCCAAAGACTTTAGAGAACCAAAGGAACCAAAGTTATGCTTTTAGCAATACATAAAAGTCAAGTATTCACTAAGTGACAAACAACAGCGAAAGAGTGCACACCGATGGACAGAGCAAAGAAGAATAGTCATAGTGATACCTGGCGATCAGAAGCATAGTGTTGCCCAACGAAGCAAAACCGCCGAATGCCCGACGAGCAAAGTTAGAAGGTTTCCCAACAAGTAAAATTCCAATGATGCCCAATAGATGGAGATCACAAAGCTAAATGGAGTCTTACTGAGGGATCAGTTAGTTTTCACCAACAACTAATTGTAGTTGTGACCGACAGAATAGAGAGTTCAGAAAATGACAAAATATCTAGCTTGCAGAGCTAAATATAGACTTAACTAGTTGTCTACTTTGTTTTATTTGACCAGAGATAAGTGATTGATTTAAAGATTATTTGTATAGTTGGAAAGAAGATATCTACGAGACAAATCAGGAGTTATTCTTTAAATCTAACTAGTTGCATTGTTTATCACGCCAAGAATCAAGAACCAAGAAACAATGAATATTATGTCTATATGAGAGACAAACCTAATTCATTTACAAATGAGATTAAGGGGAGTGAATAGAAAGAGGATGATGAAGAGAAACTAATGAAGAACAACTTCATGCAGTGCTGATCAAACAAGCTGAAAGAGAGCTAAGGAATTCTGTAGACAACCGACAAACAATGAGCACAACATCACAAAGAAAAAAGTGTGGAGCACAAGGATTGAATTGAGACATTGGACAGAGAGGTAATTTACTTAAATAGATCTAAAAATATGCAATTCAAGTTGCAATATGAATAGGTCATAGTTTTTCAGTTTAACCATTGAAGCATCAAGTCTCTTAACTGAGCAGGACTTAACAGTCTTCTATATATTGGGGTACATCTCAAGGAGTGCCAAAAGGTTGATTCATGAAAGTAGCATTGGACTTGCCTGATACCTATTGACAGTCTAAGAAGGAGGCTGATTCAAGTATGGTAGCAATAGATACCCGATACTAAGTGAAAAACTCTGTATAAAATCCTCTAACAAGGTCACACTTAATAGTGTGTTTGTAACCTTTAACAGGGTTGGCTCCTAACAGGGCTCACTTCAGAAGAGTGAAATTTGGGGTACTAGTCCCAGTGGTTTTTTTCCCTTAACATGGTTTCCACATTAAAATTTATGTGTTATATGTGTATGATTCATTTATTTACTATCTTGTATCTTACATAACTAACTCTGGATTGATCGGTATACTCTGCTTATTTACTGAGTTTCAGTAAATAGTTATACTGCTTATCAGTAACCAAGAAAGAATAAGGATTGACAGAGAAAAATGACAGAATGTTAATCGTTATTATTTTTTCATGGCATGCATCTTGTAGGGACATAATAATCTGAGATTTATTGATTGGTGGTTAAGTTTGAAGGATAAATTTTTTAGGTCACTGATTCACCCCCCCTCTCAATTATTACTAGCAAACTGAGAGGGGGGGGGGGGGGGGGAANCTGAGGGGGGGGGGGGGGGGGTGAATCAGTTATCAGCAAGTTTAATTTTTTTATCCAATTAATTACTAAATATCATTAAGCACATACACATTTAAGAGAACACAAAATAGAAGACCATAATTTTGGTTACAGAGAAACCAAACTAGGTAAAAACCCCAGTGGGAATTAGCACCCACAAAGAACTGTACTTGAGTATAATAAGCCCTATTAGAAGATCTTTACAACCGTGTTAGGATTTTTTTCTTTACAATGCAATAAGTACAGTGACCTAGTTAAGCATTGGAACCTGTTATGAGTCTTTTACAAATAACCTTGTTAGGGGTGAGGACTCACTATACAAAAGCTCACTGCTAATATGATGAAGGCTACAACCTTCAATGAAATAGATTTACATTATATCTGATAATGAACTATTTGAGTAGACCTGGTATCTTGATCAGTTCCAATGAATTGTATATATACTCTGCTTCTTCACATAGATCTTTATCTGATGAATGAAATGGATTAACTGTCCCAAAATAATCAACATTGTATTCTGTCCTTTTCTGTCTCTTTTGTTATCATTCACACTTATGAGCTTAAAATGATCTACTATAAGTATCTTCTCCAAAAGATATGATCTTTTTCCAATTTAGCAATCCCTTCAATGCTTCTCTAGTCGGCCATACCAAGCACACAACATAATTAGAACCATGCAACTCAAACTGAATAGACGCATCACTTCACATAGTCGGCTCCACCAAAATTACCCGAACGTCATGCTTTGGATGAAACATGATTAGCACCTTTGGTTAATTAACTTAGACTCATATCTAAACATGAATTTGAACATGTATACCCCATAGATAGACGAAACTGAAGAATCAATAAAATTACTGTCAGCTTTCTGAAAATAATCTTCTGAAACTATATCTGGTAAAAAGAGTAACATAACTCAACTGTTACTGAACATCTGAACCTGCACGTATGTACATGGTATAGTAATTATGTTTGAAACATAAAATTTTTTTGCAAGGATTCTACATATCCATACTAAAAAGTGAATACAGTTCACTGCTGTATACTATATGTTGTCATCAATGACAAACATACAGTCAACTATTTGCATAGAAGAAAATCTCCAACAATCTCCCCCTTTGACATTGATGGCAACATATGATATGAAAAACACCATCAAACCAAAGTATCCTCCTTCTTTTTAGAATCTTCTCAATATCCTCATCAAAGGTTCATCTTCACTGCTATATCTCCTCTGACTGTGTTTTTATTTTCATGACTATATACTCCCCCAGAATATATGCTCCCCCTTACTATATACTCCCCCTTTGACATCAATGGAAAAGGGTGCCAAATATTATTAAGCATTGGTACTACTCCAGAAGTAGAGTAGTCAACCATTCATCAGTCACTAAGGAATGATGTTATTATTGCAAATTCTAATCAGACTCAGGAAAGGGAATTACTCCTAGCTTCTCCCTGAGATACTCAAAAGTATCTTTTGATAAAGGCTTTGTAAAAATATCTGTTAACTGTTCTTTAGTGCTCACATAATCCAACTTTACTTCTTTGTCTACAACTTTTTCTCTTAGAAAATGATATTTTATTTTAATGTGTTTTGTCTTTGCGTGCATCATAGGGTTTTTTGACATATTGATAGTGCTAGTGTTATCATAGTGAATAACAATAGGATAATCAATATGAATTCCAAAGTCTTTTATCATCTATTTGATCTGAACAATTGTAGAATAATTCAATGTTGCTGCTGCATATTATGCCTCATCTATTGACTGAGAAATAGAATTTTGCTTCTTACTTGTCCAAGTAACCAACCTGTCTCTAAGAAATACTACTCCTCCTAAGGTACTCTTTATGTCATCAATGCAACCTGCCCAATCAGCATAAGTGTACAAATGAAGTTGTACATTCTCTGAGTTAGGATACCATAAACCATAGTCTATAGTTCCCTTTAAGTATCTGAATATTATTTTTATTGCCATTAAGTGATTTTGTTTAGGTTCAGCTGCAAATCTTCCAACAATGCCAACTACATTAGAAATATTAGGTATAGATTGAGTGAGATATATGAGTTTTCCAATCATAGACTTGTATAGTGTCTTGTCAACTACTATGGAATCATCATCTTTAGAAAGCTTTCTTTCCATTATCATGGGGGTCCTTACTGGCTTGCAATCTTCCATCTTGAAAGTATTTAATATCTCCTTCACATATTTAGACTGATTTATAAATATGACTTTGTATTTTTGTTTTACATTTAATCCCAAAAAATATTTGATAGGTCCAATCATGCTCATTTCAAATTCACTCTGCATCTATTTTGCAAATTCTGCACTAAGCTTGTCATTACCTCCAAAAATAATGTCATCAACAAAGATAGCAACAAGTAGTAAATCTTCAGGTGTCTCTCTGATGAATAGGTTGCAATCTGATGCTCCCTTTTTGAATCCAATCTTTTTTAAGTATCCATCAAGTCTCTCATACCAAGCTCTTGGGGTCTGTTTAAGTCCATAGAGGGCTTTCTTTAGTCTGCATACCATGTCTGGTTTGTCTGAAAGTTTGAATCCTTCAGGATTCTGTTATTGGCAAGTTGACTCCTAGGGAGTATATAACTTATTTTTTGTTTTCATTATGGAAACAAAGTCATATGATGTTTTGAGAACAAACTTTGATGTGGAAATTGACTAAGTATAGAAGACAAGACAAAACAAAGATATATAGATGATCAGAGCACCAACGCACGTGCATATGACTGATTCAGACTAAGCATCTTCATACATAAGGTCTATGATATGTTGGAATGCTTACCCTATACATGCATGGTATGGAATTTTAGTACAGATAAGTTATAGAAAGAACAAGTACACTAGCAAACCAGAAAATAGAGTATGAAGCTGACTTCAATTTTTTGATTAGCGTGTAATATTTTGTTTTGTAAAGGCTAATTGCCTATTGTAATAAGTTTGTAATCATGTATTAAACATTATTGTAGACACACTTAAGCCAATTTGTTTGGGATCATTGTGAATGTTGTTCTTAGGCCGACTAAGGTCTTGTTTATAGTCGCGTCTATTCAGGCATGGATATATATATATATAACATGCAAAGTTGTATTAAGAAATGTGGTCAAAAAAGAAGAGCAGAGATACAAAAGAATAGTATAAGATGTCAGAATGAGATAAATCTCTTCAAGAGTATAAGAGCATCAACACATAACCAGAACTGATCAAACAATTATGTCACATATAGCAGTTCACTTTTGGATATAGTGTATATCTATTATCAAGGAGGTTGTAGCCTTCATCCTACTAAGCAAAGAGCTTCATGGACGGTGACTCCTCACCCCTAATAGGGTTATTTTTAAAAGACTCCTAACAGGGTCAGACCCTTAACTAGGTCATTGTACTTGCATTGTAGAGACTGCTCCTAATAGGGCAAAGGAACTTTAACAGGTTCATTATACTAGTACAATATTTATGGGTAGTAATTACCACCAGGGTTTTCCTCTAATCAAGGTTTTCCCATAATCATATCATGTGTTATGTGTTATTGTATTAAGATTCAATTGATATATATTTGATTTATGTTTAAAGTTACTGAAATAGAATAAATAGACAAACACTGATTCACCCCCCCCTCTCAATGTTTCCAACAATGGGTATCAGAGCTCTGGTCCTCTGAAAGAAAGTTTAACCACTTTAGGAGATCATGGATTTAGCAAAAGAAAAACATCTAAAAATGAATCTTGAAGCAACCCTTGAAGATCTAGATAGATCTGAGAAATAAAATGAGGAACTTAAGCTAAAATTTGATGGCTCACAAAATGCTTATCAAAAAGTTAAGAAAAGATTTGAAAGATTGCTCTACAAATGATTTGGGTAAAATGGTCAAGAAACTGAATGAAGAAAACATGTCTTTAAAGGATAAGATAGACGAATTAAATGATCATTTAACTAATAGCCTAACAACTATTGAAGAGAAGAACAAAGAAAATAAATAGTGAGATGAAGAAGTCATGCAAGCTAATATGAAAATCTTGGAATTGGAAAACATCAAGAATAAGACTGAATCTGAATTATCAGGAGCAAAAGAAAAGATTGATAAACTACTCATAAGTTCTGATCTAATTCAATCATAGCTTTATGCACAGAAATTTAAAGGTGATACTACTGGTATGGGTTATAGTATATCTCAAATTGAAATCAATTCAATGCAAGAAACAAAGAAAGCACAAGAAGCATCCACATAAGCAAAGAAAGAGGAGAATATTGCAGAGACTAAAACTGAACCACCTAAAGATGAACTCAAGCAAGTTAATAGAACCTGTTATGCTTGTAACAAGCATGGACACTTGACAAGAGATTGTAAGGAAGTAAGACATTTTAATGGTTATTGTTACTCTTGTAACAAGTTTGGTCAGATTGCTATTCATTGCAGGACAAATCAAAGAAATCAGTCACAACTGAACCAAAGGAATCAGACTCAATATAATCAGAGAAATCAACCTCAAAGAAACTTATAGAACATTAAATGTCATATATGTAATTACAATGGACACACAACTAAACAATGCAGCATGATGAAGAATAATATCAGACCTCCTATTATCTGTCACTCATGTGGAAAAGCTAGACACATCTCAAAGTTTTGTAGGTCAAGAACACAAAGACAAGAAAATCCTAAAAAGTCTCTATTTGAAGAATCAAGAGAAGTTAAGTTTGTGCAAGCTAAAGCTAATTCAGATAAAATTTGGGTTGAAGTAAAGAAAGATAATGAAGAGAACAAGGTAGTAGATGCATCCTCAGTGGACACACCTTCTACTTCTGCATAGTTGACCCTCATGGTCTTAGGGGGAGCTATTCTAGCTCTGAAGCCCTGCGTGGCTGGTATACTCATCTCTGAGTATGTGCCTTTGAATATATGTCAGTGATAACAAGAGAATTCAGTATGCATTCACGCATTGTCTATACTACATTCTGAATAAAGTTTGAAAGTCTCAGTGAAAGCACGTACAACATTAAATGAAGAAAAAATTTATATAAATCGGTGGATTGATTGATTATTCTCATTGTTTACATCTAAGATCATAAAATTTGTAGAGCACAAGAGAACTAAGCATCAAAGAATTCAAAGGTATCAATTTGATCAGTCTCTGAACAAATTGCAAGCTTAAAACAGAACCCTAACAGTCGTGTACTTTTGAATTTTTGTGAAACCCTATTTATCCAAGTAACAAGTCAGTATGGCCACTGTAGTTGTATTCAACATTGCTAAAAGAAAAAGATTTGTGTTTAAGAAGCATCCCTTCAAGTCTATACTAGATGATGTAGAAGGAGCATTTTCTAAGACTCCGCTAGGAGTCATGCATGAAGAAGACATTTCTGTGTACATATACTGTAAAAAGGAAATAGTTGGAGATAACAGTATTGCTACTCTCATGGCCTCAATGATGAAACCAGACTATTCATTCAAGGATGAATACGTGAATCTCAGTGATAACCCTATCTTTGAGTACTCTAATGCATATGAGTTTTACGAGCCAAAATGGGTGAAAATCTTGTTGAGAAGAATACATGATGACCTCTATTGGATTGGTGAAGTTCCCATCCATATTACTATAGACCTAATTCATGACATGACTGGACTTCCTAAGATAGGACCAGTTCTTCCAACTGGTAAAGATGTGAAAAAGAAGGTTGAACAAGCCTATTTATCCAGAAGTGATAGGCATTGTATGACAGTTGATTCTATCTAGTACAGTACAGAAAACAAAAGGAAGGCATCAAGGATTACTTCTAATATCCTAAAAGTTCATGGTGTTACACAAGAAGACCTAGATTGAGCTAGGGAAGATAAGAGAGCTAAATAACTTAAGAAAAATCCCACAGAAGTGAAAAGGGAAAAGTCTAATAATATGCCTAAGAAGAAGAAGAAATCTGATGAAGGTACATCTGCACCATCAACTACCATTGATCTAGAATCTTCTCCACCTTCTGTACCCAGCAAGTTGACTAGAAGGAAGAAGCAAGTTCGCACAAGTCATCCATCCTCAAGGACCACAAGGAGAAAGGTAAAGAACACACAAGCCCCTCCTAAGGTAGGATTCAGGCCAAGTCTAACAGTCCTAAAGAATAGAATTGTTAATGAAGGTAGACTAGAATCTATCAAGAATGTCTATGATAAGTATCAAGAGATAGACAAATCAGAAATTCATTCAATGATTATATCTCATATGATTA